>JAWLRI010000217.1:4566911-4603962 GCA_034781795.1 Crypturellus tataupa | reverse complement strand
ACACCATTAGCATCAATGTTGTAATTTCTCATTATTGCAAGTGTGCAAGGGAAAGTGAATTAGCATAGGTGCTATATATTGAATTATTTTCTTCAAGTTAGTGGAACTGACCTTAATAAAACTTAAAATATAGTCTGTCTCTTGTTCGTGTTCAAGGAGCCTTCTAATTCCCCTAACATTGGAATGGAAAAAAGTGAAGGCAACCTTAACTTAACTTTGAGCAAAGCTTAGATTTTTAAGGGCCAAAGTATCAGTTTTCACAGATCATTGATCTACTTCAAAATAACCTTAACCACTTTGAATCATTAATGAAAGGATCATATTTTCTCCTTTGAAGGTACAGGGTCAGTGCTGGCACAGAGAAATCTTTTGACATTCTCTGCTATAAATTTGGACTAGATAGAGCAAAAATTTTTGTAGATTTGTCTGGTCATCTTATGCTTTTAACGCATCTCAGAAGTTCTGCAGCTCTTTCTTGCCCTTTGAAAAGGAGGTAGCGAGCTTCTTGCCTGTTGGTAGACATCAGAAACAAGAGATCAGACACTGGCCTATTTTAGAGGAATAAAGTAATGAGAATATAGGCAAATAAGTGTTTATTCTATGTTTAAGCATGCATGCATATTGGATAGAAGATGATAAGATATATGTTTAGTATTCTACAAAATCCACTTGAAATCCTGAAAGAAATATACACCAAATACTATGAATCTGCTCTTAGGCAGTTTCAGCAGATGTGATCTAGCATTAGGTCATCATAGTTGTATTATCTTTGGAGTGCTGTAAGAGTGTTGTTCTGGGGTGTGTGAGCCAATCTGAAATACTTTTAGTGTGTTTAAAATGGGAGACATGCAAAATGCTGGCATTTTCCCAGAATGGCTGTCCTCTGCAAGAGGGCAATTCCCATTGAAATAATTGCATGGATGACTTTGCTCTGTGTTAGTATGGGGAAAATAGTTATTTCAAGCACACAGTATTTGCATGATACATGATACAATACAATTCCATGTCAGGAATTGAATGCCAGGAAAAGATCCAGAGATGTGAGGAAAACCCAGTGGTGCAACAAGAACTCGTCTTGGCTGACCTGCAATTGAGAGACTGTTCTGCATCTCAAGCCCATACTGAAAGATAACAACATAGTATTAGGTACCTAATCGGTAGTTTGTGTGCTGCAGAAACTCATCTGAGAAAGAGGATTCATATAGTATCACTGTAGAATATTAATGATGAATGGTAAGTGACAATGGTCATATTGCAGTGCTAAATGACATATTTTGCCATTTAATTGTTAAATGCATGTTCCTCAGGTATATGAAATGGGGTATGTTGTTAAAATGCACTTCTTGGTGCTAAATCATGTTGCCAAGTCTGTATTAGCCTTCAGACCAGGAAATACTCTCCTGGATTCTGGACTTCACTAGGGCTTTCTGCTCAGATCATGTAGGGCCTTTAGTGTGTGGGCAAATGAGAACAGGCTTGAAGAACTGTGAAATCACGATCCGGTTTACCCCAATATTTTTTTTATATGCAGCTGGATTTTCAGCTCAAACATTCATAGCAATTAATGGTGTGAATGTGAAGTCCCTTCTCATTGTTACTATCCAGACTGACACAGCAGCGCTTGGTTCTGCGAAGTGCCTGGGTGAAGATGTGAAACTTGGGCAACCACAACATTTTTATTTCCCTTTTTAAATTAGTTGGATAGCATGGGTACGAGATGAAGGTATTCTGTCCCGCGTCATTATGAATTATCATCAATCTAAAAATTATACTGACTTAAACCATCACATCTTTAACTGAAGTAGCTTAAACCCTCAAATAATATAGAAAGGAACCTACTAAGACAATATTTTGTAAATATTTATTATAAAGTTACTCTATTACTCTACAGACTTAAATCTTTTTACCTTTGAAGATGCTTTTAAATGGCTTTTAAAGGACTTTTAAAGATGCTTCCATTTGGAAAAGAGAATTCCTCTCTGTACTTTGAGCTGTCTGAAGTTTCCAGAT
The DNA here is from genome assembly GCA_034781795.1 of Crypturellus tataupa. Classification (NCBI taxonomy): domain Eukaryota; kingdom Metazoa; phylum Chordata; class Aves; order Tinamiformes; family Tinamidae; genus Crypturellus; species Crypturellus tataupa. The sequence continues at coordinate 4,601,952 of JAWLRI010000217.1, read as the reverse complement.
TTCTAGAAATGTAGATAAAAACATAGACCAAAATGTATGCTTTTAATGTCTTCCACTGTAATCCATTATCCAAAGCCTTCATGCATACTACATCATCAGAGCAATGTTCTTTGACTACTGAGTTCTTTTATAAATTATTCATACATCTTTTTATATCACCTACTGTGGCACCAGCTGGGGACAAACAAATATTACAAACATGGCACCAATAAAAAGAATGCATAATCAGTCTTCAAAAATTCTTTATATTCTGCCAAGTCTTGCACATCACTGTAGAATACTAAAAACCACCAGATCCCTCTAGTTTGAAGAGTTCCTTCCTACAAAACCATAGCTGCTTAATAGCATTTGCCAAATTGCAGCCCATTTTCAGCTTCCATAAAAGTGATTGATACCTTCTCAGCACGTTTTTTTTTGCTTACTGGTTTGTTTGATTTTTCTTTTTGTATTCAAATATTACATTTGCAAACCTTAGACCGGTTAAATCTTTTGTTACTGACAGAAATCAGTGAATATTGAAAAATGGAAGAGAAAGTGCACACAAAGACTTGAAATAATGACACATACTGATACTGCTGCTTGAAAGATGCATTTTTAGCTGAGGGATTTAATTCATTAAGAAAAAGAGGAGGAAAAAGGGGCTTTGTGAGGTTTATAAAGAGGTGTCCTATTATGTCATTCTTTGAGTGCAGGTTTGAGTCAATACTCCTTTCGTCAGTAGGATGGGTGCTCAAATGGCCTTGCTCGAGCACTGTTTCCATGCCTGATCTGCATGTTGCAACCTGGAGTGCAGGCAAGATAAGTAGGGTTGCAAAAGGGTAGGAGGGCAAAAATAGATCTCAAAACAGTCCTGAACACTGGAGAAAAGGCCTGGGAAAAAAAGAATAAAATGGAGCAGGCATGAGAACAAGATAAAAGGCACTAGTTCATAACAATAAGCAGCTGAACAGCTAGAGGTTGGAAAACAATTGATTACTTGGCTGTTCTTCAGAAAGGTTGCAAGCAGCCACAAGCTCCACACATATGAACTGTATAATGCTATTGCAGAAGAATAGATGCATCTCCTGGTGCAAGAACAGACACATCTCTTGCCCTGGTGTTGTACTCGGCAATAGTAAAGCTTGGGATAAATTACTCCTTAGCGCTCTGCTCAGGAGGCCCTCTGATTAGTCCATTCCTTTTCCAGAAGTGAGATAACCAAACCTGAATGATTAACTGATGATTTGCAAAATATTATCTTTGAGGATGAGGTTTTTAGTCTAAAAAAGAACAGGAGGGAGTATGACAGCAACCTGAGTAGGTGAGAGTGGGTCTTGCTAGTTGCTGGTAGGGCTGTGTGGTAGGGCACTTCCTTCTCTTCCCTTCCCCAACAAAAAAAAAAAAAAAAAAAAAAAAAAGGAGAGGAGGAGGAAGAGAATGGTGATGTGTGGAATATGAGCATTTTCATGAGTGTTTACCTTTATGGTGAACTTCTACGGCAAAATTTTCTTTGAGCAAAGGATGGAAATCACTGGTGACTTGAGATGCAAGAGGTTCAGGTCCGCGCTGTGCACTGTCTGAGGTACAGCAGTGAATTTTGGGAGGTTTTTTTCCAGCCCACACTTCTTGCAGTACTTCAGCTCTCTGACTGATTTATTCTCCTTTGCAGTTTGCAATGTGCGAGTTAGTTATGTCTTCTCTGTTGTTCTCTCTTTCTGATAGAATGAATGAAATAGCAATTCATCATGGACAAACTGTGGCTGTTACAGCTGAGTGTGCTATTCAGAATTCATACTGAGTTGTTTAATTGTATAAGAGGTATCAGCTAATTGATAAATTACACAAGTTATTTGCATATGCTTAGAGATGGGTATTGAAAATAGTATGTTTCATTTTAATTGTTGCATTTTCAATCAACTAGAGAGCAAGAAATGAGCAGTGAAAGAATGCGTAAGTACCTTAAATTGAAGAGATCTGCAAATAAGTTTATAGACAATTCCCAAACAAAGAAACCAAAAAGCAAGACTAAGGAATTTCAGTATTCATTATAAAGGATATATTCTTTGCCCTTGCATGACTTGCTCTGTCCTGTGTAATTTTGCAAGGTCATCTTTATTAAGCAACAGTTCTGTGGAAACTATCCCTTTCAAGGGAGTTTGTATTTGAGGACTGAAGCATTTCCTGCTAAAGCCGTTGAAAAGACATTCACTGATGTTGTTTTGTACCCTGAGTTTCTTGTCCAATTTCCTGTTAGTCCTGAGGAAAGTGATTGATCTTGGCAATGCAGTCAAATACTTGCTGGCACAGTTCCTTTGGTCAGTATTAAAAATAGGTCAATATTATTAAGAATAGGTCAATTTTATTTATGTCTCTCGATGTATAGCAGCTTTTTCCTGTCTGGCTCTCAGATTTTGTGGGCTGTAAATTCGTGTATGATGTATGCTAAAGAGTAAAATCTGTTCTATATTTTATAGAGAATTTGGCTTGTCACTCACGGTATTAATGAGTTTTAGTTTAATCAATACGCTCTTAAAAGGCACTTAAAAAGTAATTACTTAAATGTGACTATTTTGTGGTATATGGGTACGTGGTGTGTATTCCATACAAGTCCCCTGAAGCAGCTGTGAAATCCTCTTGGGTGGTTCTTGGAGTTCTAGGCCAGGCAGAACCCTGGTCTTAGAGTAATTGCTATAGGTTTATCCATCTTGGCTTATGCAAGCAAAAAGAACAGATATTTTGTTGTCTGAAGTCCCAACTGGGAACGCTCGGGCATGTTTTAGCAGGATGTTGCACCCCGTAATGATGCTGCTGTAATGAGTGTGGGGTAGTTGGCTGCCTGCATCTCTCTGGGTCGCTCCACTGCACCCGAGGAGCGAGTGACTCGGTGCCAAGCCCAGCTGGTTTTGTTAGTCTGCAGCGGAGGTATCCTCCGTGGAGGGCTGCGACTGCATGTGAAGAGAAGCAGCGGGAAGGTGTGGGGACTGGGGGGGAACGAATCACTCGGAGCAGCGCGAGTGCGGGATGGGAGTGAAGATGTTTCCGAATTCCGCTCGCGTTGCGTTTAAATGTGCTACTTGGGCTAATCATCCCCTCACAACAGCTTGTGGAGCAGTGGGAAACAGCAGCCAAAGCCGTTCCCCAGCTGTTTGGTGGTGGGGAGCTGCTGCGAAAGAAGCTTCTGTAGGAACAGAGGACACTTCTGGGCTTCTGTGTTGGATTATGAATTAATATTGTTATGCATTTACCTATTTCTGTGTGTTTTTTTTATACTATTGGCCATGTGTGAATTTGCTAAGGATGAATTGTCAGCAGGTTAATTTCCAAGGGAAATTGGGTATATTAAGGTGCCAAAGTCCACCTGTGTGTCAAGGGCTTCTAAGAACTGCTTGACATAGGAGAAGTGGGAATAAATAAGTCTTGCCTTTGAGTGCAATACTGATAGCAGAGGTTGTGATACTCTAGCACATAGAAGACCATGTTGTTGCCACAGTTTAACTTTCCACATCTTGGTGTTGGCCTGTAAATGGGCAAGGTGCTTCATCCAGCCCTATGTAGAGCAGCTGGTACGTTTTGTTCTTAGTTTTTACTTCTACAGAACTTCTGATGGCCACTATTGTAAATTTTAAGCCCAGAATGAAGCTCTTAATCACTTGGCTATGAACAGTGTAATTTCGAGCACGCTTTAGCAGCTTTTAGACTATAAGTCCCTCTTCAGTTAGACTTCTGGCTATATTGCACAAATGGTTCTTTTATGCTAATAATTTAAAACTGAAATATATTGAATTGGAGCTAGCTCTGAGGCTTAATAAATCAAAACTTAGATTTTAGTGGAACTTAATGACAATGGTTGGCTTAATTTACACTTCATAAAAGGAAGGCAAACTGGTTGGATTCAATCCTTAACCTGTGATGTTGTACATAGAGGATATGACCTCTGCACGCAGGATTTGACTAATTCACCCTAAACTGTCCAGTCTGCACTTCTTGAAAATGTCCATAGAAAGCAAAAGGATAGAGTCATACCCTGTTAGTGAAGGAAAAATATCAGAAGTGTATGAAATAGATGTAATGCAGTCTAGGTACATGTTCTGTGTCTGCTTTAAATATTTCACATTTAAGTTGTGAACTGCTGGGTGACTTGCATCTTGCTGCTATAGTACCAGCCACCAAACGTCAAGCTGCAAACCTTTACTTGGGACTACTACAATAAAGCTTGTTCGCACATGACACAATTAGCACAAGTCCTATGTGATTAATTAGCTGTGTTGCTGTTAAAAATGGTATCCATGTCAATAGTGTAACCAGATTCACCAGTTTTCCTGCCAAAGGGGGAAGGATGTTCAATTTTGCCATGAACCAGGAGCTTGGAGATCCTACCATTTTCCAAACTGAACTGTCTTCATCCAAGGGCTTTTCTTTTTTGGAGGGCCAGGATCTCCAAACCTCTAGGCTCAAGCAAAGAGGATTCTTTGTCTGCCTCATTTTCTTTCTTCTGAGGAGTGATTTTCAAGCTGCTGCTCTGTCATTATGAAGCGTTTCCTTCCCCCCCCATTACTTCCCTTACATAGTGATGTATAAGCTTGGCTGTTCTTCTTAGCTATTCTTCATTCAATGAAATCTAAACAAAACTGTGCCAAGCCATTAAAACTTGACTTGAGTTAGCAAGTTGTGGCAGCCCCGCATGATGAATGGGTGAGATTTTGATTAATTACCTTTCTTTTCCCTAGAAAATGATGACTCTAGGCATAAACGAAAGGCTTTTCCTTAAGCGAAGATACTGCTAGTCTAGCGCAACATCAGAATCCAGGGGTTTGGGGAAGCTGAGGGTTTTGTTCATCAAAGCAGATGGTTATTCTTTGTGCTCCAGGTAAGTCCAACAAAGCCCAAAACCAGAAATAACTGGAAAGCAGTGGTGTTGGAAATCATCTCTACTTAAACGCCATTTTATGGATGTGTTTATTACTATTTAAAGGAGGATGAGAGGAAAAAATAAAAGCTCTACCATACTTCACTGAAGTTACGTGTTAACTATGTGTGGAAATTAGAACAGCTCTTGTGGAAAGTGCAGGAATAAATAACTTTGTTAGTTTTTTATTATTAGATCCTAACCTTTCACCTTTCCCTTGCTTCTGGTAGCGATGGTTATTCTTGCAGGCACAGAAGATCTGCCTATGTGTAATTTAGGTTGGAGCTCCTCCAGAAAGAGGAAACAAACTGTGCTCCAAATGCCAAGTCATGTCAAATCCTCACTTGGGACATACGGCCCTGATGTTACCTTCAGGGTGCCAGTCTTTTCTGACATCCTTCTGATCCCCTAATTACGGTAAGAAAAACTGGGCGGAGTGCAATTCTGAGACTTTATTTTCCTTTTAATTGTGTAATGTTAAATATTCTGTCTCAGAAAAAGATAGCAAGTATTGCCAGGTGATCCACAGCAAACTGCATATGATGTTATTCCTTGCATCAGGCATAAGCAGGTAAAAAATGTGCAGTGTGTTATGTCTCATTAGTGCTGCTGTGAAGCTCACATAAATTAATCCCTTTAATACTTTATTCAATTGTGAAATACAACTGTAGGAAATGTACTTAAGCTGAAATAAAGCATATACTGGGAAAGGTTCCTTTCTGCAGCATTATCTCTCACTCTAATGAGTTTAAGAAAACAAGGACCTAGGAAAGCGAGCTCTCCAGCTATTATCTTCTCTATGGAGTTGACATACACAGGCTCATTATTGCATTATGTTTTATTCAACAAAATAACTTTAATGTTGCAGCCTAAATTGAATTCGCTAAAGCATCTTCATCTCTTGCCTAATGTGTCTCCGGTGTCTGCTTGGTATTTGCATTTTCTTCAGAATTATGGCAGGGAAGCTTTTGGAAACAGCAAAATTATATGCAATCCACCAAACAATGTGGCTGTAATGGGCTAATCGGCCTTCAGCGTAATTAAAGAAACATTCCCTCATCAGAGCGGTCCTGCAAGAGACCTAGGGCTACGCTGTACAGATCATCCACTTAGTAAAATTCTTTATCTGATTTGCATGTAAAACCCAGTTATGCAAATAGATGTGCTCACTACATTGCAAAAAAAATGCCTTTTTTTAAAAAGACTGATGAAACCTGCTTCTTTTCAGTAAATCGTGGTATGTAATTCCCTTTTACCCTGTGAAGAATATTCAATTAGTCTGTTACATCAAGTCTCCTGGCAGAGAGGAACTGCTTTGCTGTGCGCACGTAGCTCCGTGTGCCATCCGCTCTGGATGTGACACTTCTACCTCTCAGAAGTAGAATCATCCCAAAACATCAAACTTGCCTCTGGAATATGACATAAGAGAAAACGGGGGCTGATTCTGATTCCTAATAAAAATACCCTGCTGTGTCCTGTCAGTCACTTGCATTGCGGGAGCAGAGTTCGTCGTCTCATCAGCTGCATAAGCTGCCAGTTATGCTGCTTTATCTTGTCACGGAGACAGCATATGCCTCTTTCCTATCTAATGATCTGGAGCAGAGCAGAGGAATTACAGCATATGCTGTTTTGATGTGGAGGCTTGATTCCCACTTAAAACTTGAAGTAAATGGCTGGGAAAGGCGAAAGGGCCTGGGTGCACTGGTGTTGCACATGGGAAAAGCTTCTTGACCAGGTTCAACTTTGCTTGTAGCAGATGAGAAAGCCCCAGTTCTCCTGCCTTGCTCTAGCTTCAGCCTGGAACACCAGTGCCAATGTCTGAAACTGGGGTGCAGACCTTTATTCATTCAATGAAAAGTTAGTTCTGATACTGATCCCTGTGCTAACTTCTAGAGGGGAAAAAGAAAAAAAACCTCCCAAACTCTTTATAGTTTCTACACTGGAAAGATCTGAGAGATTGTATAGAAACCAACAACGTATAATCAGTTTTTGCCTTTTGAAGTTTTGACTTTTGAGTCAAATTATTCAACTTGCGTCCACTACTTGAAATGCTGGTGTTAGCGCTCCAGCTTGCAGTGTTGAAATTTCTCTATTGTAAGATATTTATTCAGGGAGCTTTGGTTTTCAAAGGTCTTTCATGTCACAGATGGTATGAGATGAATCATGTGTTGCATTTGTGTCTTTACTAGTAATTTCTTGTTGATGGAAGTAGGAGAGTGAAGAGTATTGAAAAGGGGAAACCACAGCATCTGTTTTAATGTTTCTTCCTGAAAACATCTGGTGTTTGAGGGGAAAAAAAGTGTCTTTTTCTTGGTGGTTTGGGTCTTGCTGTTTTTAAGTAGCAGAATCTGGCTGCACAGCTTTTTCTGAATGAGCAACTAAGATAATTCATTCCTAGTGTGAGCATTCCAACTAGAAATTTCTTGTGAGGTAAACTAAGAAAATGACTGTATGAAATTTGCAGTGATTAGCATGACTTCTTTCTGCAATGGAAACTTTAGTATAAAACTGAACATGAAGCTGATGGAAACACTGCTCTCCAGTGCTGGGCTTCAGCCCCAGGGATGCTTCCTGCTGAGTTACCCATCCATATTTGAGTAATTCCCCTGATGCTTCCAGGCAAGGAGGGGAAGCAGAGGGAGGCTTTGAGTGCTGGGAAGCTTCTCAGGGCTTGGCTGTACTTGAGGTGCCCACCAAGGAGAAGACTGCAGAAATCTTAGTATAATTCAAACAATGTTTTTTTCAACATTCAGGAATGCGGTTTTTACTCACCCTAAGAGCCACAGTCAAAACCAAACATTCAACTAAAATCCTAGATAAACTTTTTATATCAATTTTAATCATCTATCAGAACTTGTATGCAAGTCATTTGGAAAGGGGGGGGAAGAAAGTGTTTCAGGAAGGTGGCTCATGTTCTGCCTTGTGTTTGCGCTGTGCGTGGTGCTGCAGTAATGCCGGGGAGAGAAAAGCTAACGAATGTGTGACTAACTCAGTGTCCTCAGAGCAGGGTTTGGAAGAGCAAGAGTAAACCCAATAGGGAACAGGGAGAGGAGTACCCAATACCTGCAGGTCAGCTGGGAAACTTATTCGAGGTACTAAAGAAAATACGAGAAGTCTGTCATGAATGACTGGGCCATAATCCGTAGTCATGTTGACTGCAGGCTGGATGTTTTGGGAAATCCTATCTCTGGCACTTTTTAATATTAGGTTTTCTCACAATGTCTTATAAATGTGAATTATTTAATCTGTGCATTTCCTGTGCAGTAAATGCAACAAAAGACTCTCCTCCCTCCCAGGCAGCCTGTGCTGTGTGTGTCCATACACTGCAGAGATGCTGTAGGAAAGTAGAACCCATCTTGCCAGCCCAGCAAGAGTGCACTAAGGTGTTAGCAGCAGGCAGTAAGACCCAGAAAAAAGAAGATTTAGGGAATGGCGACCCCGGAGTGTTTTTATTGCAAATACAGCCCTTCCCATAAATTGCTTGATCTTGATGCGACTTCAGAATTGGCCAAACTGCACTGCTGAAGTCCAGATTCAATCTGCTTCCTGAACAGAAAGGATCCTTGGATTAAGTGGGTACTTAAAATAGGACATGCAATCTAAGCATGTTAGAAATTTCCTAAAACAGATGTGACTTGGTAAGATGGTGCTACTGATGCTTTACCACTGATAGTGCTGTGAAGGTGATGGCTTTTAAAAACCGCCCTGCAGACTGAATAATTTGGGGTTTGAAATTTTTGTAAATGAAATAGGTATTTTAAAAGAAATAACTACTACCAAATATTGGTAGGTTGCTGAGGGTTGCTATTCTATCTACTATTTTAAAAAATAAAATAAAAAAAAAAAACCAAAACTTCACAGAATCACTTACTTGAAAGCAAAGGATCAGCAGTGCTAACCTGAACACAAACATATGTGATGATTTGTTTATTGGTGTAATATGTATTCAGGTGCTAGTGCTGCCATTATCCCTTATTTACTAGTTGAGGTTTGGGCATAAATTGTGGGGGAGTGATCAATTAATGAAACTTTCCACCCCTTCCTCGATTGCAGTGGGAATTGAATGTTACAACCTTATGTACGATTCCTGTAATCCAACATTCATAAATAATTCTGCATGATGTTAGAAAGAAAATTCTATTTTTTCTTTTGACACTAGCAGCTTTATTTGCATTGCAGTTGTAAAATGTTTTATCTCAGAATTAACACCTTGAAATACAAAGCAGAATAAATCTTTGTTTCAAGACACATACGGCTTTTGAACCTGAGTAAAAGAACCTGGCAGCAGGCACTAGAGGTGACTTAAAGGTTTTGCCAGAGTCGCTTGGTTTGTGGAGTCTGAGGTCCTGCAGGTTCATACAAATTACTAGTGCTGTCTCACGCTGTGTGTTATCAGCATCTTTCAGCAGGCCTAGGCATAAGAATTGCATCTTTTCAACATTATAGACAGCGTTTGGCAACAGGGATTTTTTGTGTGTGTGTTTTTCTCTCTCCAGCCCTGTATGCATACTGAGAATCAAAAAAGGCTTGGGTTTAAACCAAATCATCAGATGTTTTTCTTGGTGTGATGCAAAAACTATAATAGTGCTTGAATTCAACAAAAGCCTTCGCTCAATAAATGACTTCTTTCCCTTCAAAGACATACTAGAAGGGCTATTTTTCTTGGTCAAGTATTAACATGTTTGTGGAATCTCTTCAGTATTGAAAGACTTCAGTGCCTTCAGTTGCTCCTTCTTGCGGAGCTGTTTACCACTCATGGTCATTTGCAATTGTAACCATTCTGACAAGCCCGCTATTATCTGAATTTATTGTTTTCTTTCTCTTTCTCTCCCCCTTTGGATTTATTTTGTACTCTTTTAATTATCACTTTTTTAAACAGACCCAAAATAAAGGGGTGATTCTACTATTGCTTTCTGAGAACAGTAACCATTGAGATTAGTAACCCTATGTGGATGAGGGCTGCTAGGAGGGTGCATTCAGGTTTGTAATGTTAGCATAGATGTTCTGAGACAAAACTTCAAGTTCCTATTGTGTGCTCTTGGACTACAGCTCAGAGTAGTTATGTGCTTATGTTTTTGTAATGAGCTCTTTCAGGGGTCTCTATTTCTTAACTAAGTTTGTGCTTATTAAGGAAATATATTCTGTTTTTTTTTTTTTTAATGCAGTAATGGATGACAAAGTAGCTAAGTTAACATGTTTGCCCTGTAGAGTTGATCCCTTCTCATGTATAGATCAGACTGGAAATGGATTTTGCCATTTCCACTCTACAGCCATTCCCCTGGAAGGAGGCTCTTGAAAACACTGAGAGCATCTGTTCCTGCATGGAGTGACTTCTGTGGACGGAAAAGAGGCTTAAGATGAATCGAATGTCCCTTTGAGGCTCGTGCCAGGCAGAAAACAAAATGAATCTCTTCCTTCTAAGCCAATTTCCAAGTGTATCTGTCTTTTCCAAGTCTCCAGCAGCTGACCTTGGCAATGCTCCTATTGTGCCTTCTTGGACATCACATTTGATGATCCCAAGTTTAGTCATCTTTATGCAGTGTGATGTAGCATGTCTTCTTGGAACTTGTCATCTGTTAACTGAATATATTTGGGATTCTTTCACTGGGTCAGTGACAGCTGGACTTGTGTTATCAAAGGCATAATTTGGTGACACCGGCAAAACTACAGTGAAGTAACTTTAATAATGTCTGTCCTTCAAGTGAAGAAAAAACAAAATGAAAAGTACATATTGAAATAAACTAATTGTGTTCTGATTCTAACATGGTGAGATGAGAGCTATGGCTTATGAATGTTTCAGTTCCTGGTTTCCTGTTTCAGTTCAGTTGATTCATATTCTGTACTCCCCATCTCATCTACTGGGGCACCTGGTGGCCACCAGGGCAATGAATATTTTCTTCTTCAGTTCAGAATTGAAATGCTTCTGCCCATCTTTCCAGATATACAGGGCTGTGTATTCACAAAAAAAAAAAAAAAAAAAAAAAGAAAAAGAAAAAAACAGAGTATACTTGGAAATGTGTTCAGCGAAAAATGTTTCACACTTCCAATGAAACTGGCAGGAATTCAGACTAAAACACCATTTGGTAGACAAATCATTCTGCCACTTTCTCCTTGTCCTTACAGTGTGAGATCAATGCAAATAAACACATTTCTTGTGTTTATTTCTCGCTCTTGGTATTTGTCTTTGTGGATTATTTTCTCTATTGCCTTAAAAATGGCTTCTGAATGTATGAGCGAAATATATAACTGAACTGCAAATGTTAGAGATGTCAAGAAGGTGGGTGAATCTGCTCCAGCATGACCACATCTGATTTCTTCTGGAAAGATTTGGAGGCACTGTGTGTGTCAACAAAAGGGAAAACCCTCTTCTTACCCCTCCTCTTTCTTCCCTTTTGCATCTCAAAGGGTTGCAGATGATTCTTGGAGAACTGGGTGCGTTTGTGGTTGTGCAGGGTAGGTATCAAAGCCGCTGTTCTCTGTGCTGAAGGTGGCAAGAGTGTGTAAAGGAAGGGGAGAAATCCTGCAAAAAGCTGATGTCGCTTTTCAGGAGCAGCGCAGCTGGGGAAGGTCGGTGGGGAGTTGGTCACGTTGCTGCAGGTTTGCAGGTGAATGAAGCCACGTGTGGCTCTAGATATTGTCAGTAGCTGAGAATGCCCTGAAAAGAGCTATATGTTAAACACCGTGTCTTGTTAGACAAAGAAAAAATATTCAGCCCCTAAAAGCAAAGAAATCCAAATGCCAAGCAGGGCTGAAGGCTGAAGTTAGGTACCCTGTGGGATCTCCTAAACCTTCTATGAGCAATGCTGGGGTGTCTCACCTGGCATGTAAATAAGACATATGCCAGATCTGCATTTCCTTGGTTATAATCTAAACATTTGCTTACTGCAAGGAAGGACTTGGGCGATGTGGAAAGCCAGCAGTTTGCTTGGTGGAAAGTGAGGAGGCTGGATGCAGGGAGGTCAGTAATAGCAGCGAGCTCTAGTCAGCAGCTCTTCTGCTTTCTGCAGTAAACACTGTTTTCTGCAGAATGCCCAAATTCCACTGTTTTGGTGCCTTCTTATAAGGCGACCCTACTGCTGAGGATGAGGTTTGAACAGGGTTGGCCTTTCCTTTTACTCTTGCTGTCTCTTACTCAGGTGTGCTCTTACAATATTGGATTACCTACCTGGATTATATGCTGCAGGCAGCAGAGGACACTTGGGTTTGAATTGCAAACCCTCTCGAGGTCTGGCTGGGTCTGAGAAGCTGACATATGAATGCCTGACAAGCCCACTGAACTCTCCATTTAACTGTGTATTTTGAATTGGCTCACATTAGCATAATGCAAATAACATACTCTGTGCCCACATCTGCTAGCTCCAGATTGGTACACACAATTATCATTTTCTTCAGCTTAAAAAAAATACATAACCGGAGGCACTTAGATCCTGATAGAATGAAAACTTTCTGCTGGTGTGAAGTTTCCATAGCTGGTTGTATTGTACTTGGATGTAAAATGTGGTGGAAAATAAGCAAGTCTTAAACTTTCTTGTTGTTAAGACCTGAACAGCTATGAGTCACTCTGACAATTCCTTGTTTTTACAGTTGCTTCATGTGAAGGAATCTTGTAAAATACAGCAGGGCGACTTAGGACTCGCTGTCCTCTGGTGAGGCAGACACTAGTGTGTGACTTTTGAGACGTGGTTTGAATCCTACAAGTAAAATGAAAAGCAAAAAGTTTTTCTTGCATCCAGAAAGTGTTTCTCGCAGCAGCTGTGCACACCAGCCATTTCATATCATTACCTGGTTTGAAGCAAGAGTAGGTATCAATAAATTGGGGATTTATAGACAGCAAAATAAATTAAAGTTATATAGCTATTTTTATGTAGGCTTGCACAGCCAGGGACTAGCTTGCTATGCCCTTGTATAGTTAATCTTGTTGCATGTAATAGTAACTTCCTTTTCAAGATTCAACATTAGTAAGAAATTTTGTTTGTGGATTTGCTCTTGTTTTTATTTTGTTTTAAATATCAGACAGAAGGAAGGGAAGATTCCTAGAAAATAAAAGATAAGTTCCTTCCAGTGGAACTGGTTTTCTTGTTTCCAGTATACAGATACCTGAAACTGGGAGTTTTTCATAGATACAGGCTAAGTTAGTATGTAGAAATTGCAGTCTCTCTTTAATTAACTATTGATTTGGAGGATTTGTGTGCTGAGTTTAATGGAGTGTGATGAGAACAGACTTTACTTAGCTTGTTTAAATTTGAGGTATATAAATCTGATGTAGTGCATCAATATATTAGAAGTGGAGCTTCCTGCTAGGAGCAATCAGTATCTCCCCTGGAGCTAGGAACTGAAACTGCAGCTCTGCTCCGTTGGGGTCTCACGGAATTTTTTGTGGTAACAAAGATTTTAATCTTAAAATAAATCAGTTTAAGATTATCATGCTCTGTGTGTAACGGGATCCCTTCTGGAAAGGAAGCAGAGACGGCTTTTTATTAAGGGATAAGAGCTGATACTGCCAGGGTTGGCTGAAGACCGTGGTCTGGCTCTCGGATGGGGTGGAAGTACAACGGCCCCCAAGGGTGGCCCTTTCTTTGCCTCTAGACTCTGAGCTAGGGTGAGGAAAACACACTGCCAAGGCATACAGACCAAAGCCCTCTCTTTCAGGAGCAAAACCAAAGCGACTTTAGTGTGGTGAGAGGGAGGATCAGCACTTGTGGCTGGCAGCAGTAGGTCTTCAAGCCGCTGCGAGCTACATGGTGTCATGTCCCTAGATTGACTGAATCTTGTGTGAGTCCTATGGGGGTTTAATAACTTTGCTTTCAGCGCAGTGCTGTTTTTCATGTTTTGAACAGGATGTTGTTGAAAATGGAGTTAGGCATAAGAGAATCCTCATCATTCCTGAGTTCTCTTTGCCTTAAACCACACATTCTTCCTCTACGTCCCCACTTTGTGCATTTTGCTTTGCTCCAATTCTACAGCGCTTTATATTCCCGCTGGGGAGAGGAGCCAACGATCTGGAGGCTGGAGAAAGCAAGGAAGGGAAAGGAAGGCGGCTGCATGCTGTTCAGGGTGGTAGGCAAATGTTTTGAACGCTCTTCTGGAGTGAATTTTCCTACTTTCTTTTCTATGTCTAGGGACTAACCAGAATTTTAAAAGACAAATATTAGCATTATGCCTACTGCAGTCCTTTGACATTTCAGCCAGCACAAAAGCTATTTGTTCCTACTGGGAGCTTAAGAGCGTTATTCCAAAGACTCCAAATGTGCTCTACTTGGCCTATTGGTTTCAATGCTGCCTTCTAAGTGGCTGGGGTAACCTAAGCTGTCTTAGTTGTCAGCAATGAAGCAAGCAATCCCTGGCCTGGGAAAGTGGCAAAGTGTCTGCCAAGTTCAGTAGCGACTTCTGTGTCTTGATTTTGAAGATTTTGGGTTAAGTTGCTCTGGACTTCTATTATTAAACATTAACACGATAACACTTGTGGCTCTTAAAATGTTTCAGACTCTGCACCTAAAAATATTTAGTCATTCATGAGTATGTTGGTCCTAAGGTTTGTATTGCTTTCGACATGTATTTCCCTTCTCCAGCCTTCACGTAAGTGCTGGGCGGGTTACACTGGGTGCACCTCAGCCAGCTTCAGTGTGTGCCTTGGTGCTCCTGTTGAACATCCCTTCCTACATTAACAATCTGTACTTGCCTTCAGCTGGAGTTTCCACAGAAGCTTGACGTTACTCATCTGAGTAGGCCATTACAAAATGGACACAACTATATTTAATTCTGGTGGCTTTAATAAGAGCATAGAGAAAACAGGACACAAAAGCTTGGTAAGTAAATGCCCACTCCTGTGCTTTATTTGGCAGTATTAAGGCATCATCCTTCCAGAAAAGCACATGAAGGTCTCATTGTGTAATGGGATGTGCTTTTCCTCACATTCTTACTCCGTGTACTTTCTCTATATAGTATTAATAAAACACCTCTTTATTCTGGAGACACCAATTATTCCCTGATCTAATAGGTTGCACTATTAAAAATTCAGATATTCTAATTTTTAATCTTATTAGCTCAGTCCCTCAAGAGTCATCTTCTCTCTTGGTGTGTTCATCCTCCAGGTATCTGCAGAAGGTTATTGTTTCTCTCTATGATTATTTAGCCAAGGTATTACACATTAAATCTTTAATTGTTTCTTCTAAAGAAATCCCTTTAGCCCAATTATAGTTTAAGTATTTGTGCTTATTAACCAAAGTCCATCTTCAGTACAAATGGATGCAGGTATTGGTAGGTAAACAAGCTCTAAATCACCAGGCCAGGTTTCAGGTGCCCTGACTTGCTGTGGAAGGGGTTAGGAATGTCAGAGCTGCTCAGGGTCTGCTGGTGGCTGATCCTTCCCATGAAGAACCATAACTGAACTTTTTTTTTTTGTCATGAATGATGACAGACCACGTATGTCTCAGAGCTTTACATAAATGAGAAGTTTTTGTTTTTAGGTGAATACTTCTTGAAAGTTGAGAGGTCATTTCTTTCCTGCATTCAGTCTACCAGGAATCTGGATAAGTATTTTGGAAGACCCTCTGATCACACCTAAAGTACTGAGATATTAATGACTTGGGAGAAGGGAGCATTTACAACAGAACCAACTTTTATTTCTTAGACTAATTATATGTTGTTCAATCCATGAATTAATAAAAATGCAAATGTTCAAAAAAAAAAAAAAAACCCTTCTGCAATGTGTGACTGCAAAGGGTTATATAACTACCTAAGAATTCTGTTGTCTCAAACTCAAAATTTTTGAAGATTCAGGAAAAAAAGTGGATGTGGATTTTGGTGGTTGATGGTAAAATTTCTAGGGATCTCTTTTTTTGACAAAGACCAGTTATTTAAAGGCTGATCTAGTGCATAGTGCATGGTAGTATGGGGCAACAGTGTGAGAATTTCTGCCTTCCCAACCAGCTAATGGCTTGTATGGGGATGGGGAGAACAAAAACAACAACACAGTGAGCTGTTGTCACAGGCAGCATTAAACAGCATGTTTATGCCATCAGTAATAGTGAGGCATCAGTAATACAGATGTGTTTCCAGAGCGTGCAGCTGTGGACGTGCTTTATGAGAGAAGAATGAATGAAGGGCCTCAGCTCCCGTTCCAAATACGCTTCCTCTTTGCAGTGATATCCTGAATGTGTAAGAGGCCTGTAAACAGGGCTGAAAAGAACAAGCAGCCTGAGAGGTGATTGAGAACTGCCAGCATGTTCATTGTGCTGTGATATAGCTAATTTTTGGCATGTGATCAAAACATTTTACTAGTCAGGGTGTCTCATGGTTAAAGACAGATTTCCAACAAAGGACGGAACACCTTGCTTATCTTCTGGCTTTCAAAATCGCTCTTGATTCCAGAGGTATCTGATAGTGTTTGTATTTCAAGTGCGAGATTGGATTAGATGACCTCAAAGGCTCCTTTTCAAACACCTTTTCCATGTTATCAAAACATCTTAAGCTGAAACCTTTCAGTTGTATAATAATTTTGTGTATCTACAGTAATATCAAAAGATTCTGTATTTCCTACAAAAGCAAGAAACTCCTCTGAAGCTTTATTAGAAGACTGTTATTTCTCTAGGGCTTAAATTCTGTTCCTTTAACATTTGCCTGGAGTGACTGTCCGGTTTCCTAAGTCCAGTTAAAGTCAGTTCCTTCACTTATTTATGCCTCAGTTTCCTGTGTGCAAATGTCTAATGTAATTAGAGCTGGGCTTTTCAAATCCATATGTCTCTGTTCAGGCATGAAAGCAATTGCTGTGCTTTCTCCTTCCCTGCTCTGTCAGCCTTTCCTTGTAGGGCAGCTGCTCTAGTCCCTTACTTGTCTTAGGGTTCTACTGGACCTGCTCCATGAACTCTGTCTCTCTTGGTAGTTCAGAGCCTGGTAGTGCAGGTGTGTCCTGACCAAGGCCGAGCAGAAGGGCAGGATCACCTCCCTCGACCTGCAGGCAAAGCACAGCCTAATGTAGCCCCGATGCCACTGGCCTCACTGTGCTGCTGACTCACGGTCACCTTGTCCCCCAGGACTCCTGTGTTCTCCACAGGACTCCTTTGCAGCAGATCAGCTCCCAGCCTGTCCTGGTGCCTGGGGTTATTCCTCCCCAGATGCAGCCTCTGCACTTCCCTTCGTTGGACTTCATGGGGTTCCTCTGCTCATCCCTCCTGCTTGCTGAGGTCCCTTCTCTTGGTAGCATTAAGAGAATGATGCTGTCAAGTGCATCATCCTCTCCCAGGCCTGTATCACCAGCAAGAGTGCTCAGGGTGTGCTCTCTCCTATGACCCAGGTCATTGATGAATAAATTGAACAGAATTGGAGACAGTTTTGACCCCCGGGAGACACCCCTAGCCACAGGCCTCTAACTAGACTCTGTGTCACTGATTAC
Source organism: Crypturellus tataupa (assembly GCA_034781795.1). Classification (NCBI taxonomy): domain Eukaryota; kingdom Metazoa; phylum Chordata; class Aves; order Tinamiformes; family Tinamidae; genus Crypturellus; species Crypturellus tataupa. The sequence continues at coordinate 4,584,676 of JAWLRI010000217.1, read as the reverse complement.
AACACTTTGAGCTCTGCTATGCAGCCGATTTTCAATCCACCTCTGCACTCCTGCAATTGAGGCTAAAGTGACTACTCGTTTATTACCTCTCAAGGCACGGCCAGTGGATCTCTATGAAAAATCACCTGACGAGGTGATATTTGGTATGAGCAAGTATGGTGAGCTCTGTCTCTTGAAGCACTTGAGCATTAGAGCTGTATGGAATACTTTATGAAAAATCCTACTTAACTGTAGGTGTTGAAATGTGGATCGTTCATTCTTTATTAAAAGATTTTGAGTGCTAGATATCAACTTCATACCTAACTTGATGGTTTGCCTGGGGGTACAGAAATGATTAATCAAAACGCTGCAGCTAATGCTGTGCACATGTTATTCTAGCTGGTGCAGAAGCTGGCATTATTATTGAATTTAATGGCTTCTCCCCGGGACTTCAAATTCTGTGGCATTTAATTACTTCCTTGTGTGGTTTGTGTACCACAAAGGTACAGCTGTTTAAACAACATTGGTAAATATAGGGGAAAGCTTTAAAATTAATGAGATGCAGAGGCTATATCTCAATTTTCAGCAGATCATTCAGCTGTGATTAAAACATCATACACTTTTACCTTTTTTTGTTCAAGTTGCAGAAATGATGTAGGCATTATTTATTTATTGCAAGGGGGAATTAAAAATCTGTAGATCTGGTCAAGCCTTTAAACAGTCACAGAGGCTGGGACTTGGTATAGTAAAAACGACACTGCTTCAGTGTGCAGTATGCAGGTATTTTGGTACATTTCCTCTGAATTATAAGAGCACAACTGTGCCCAGCAGCAAAATGTCTATTTGGTCTCCAGCCACAGGGACACCGGGGGACTCAGAGCACCGCTATGGTCCTGGGACCAGGTTTTGGCAAGGGGGCTCAAACCCTGGAGCGGAGCGAGGGGTTGGGGTCTGTAGCAGCCAGGCTGGTGTGGGTCAGTGCTGCGGCCACCCGAGCGTGGAGCTGCCCGTGTCTCAGGGCTGTTGCCGCTTCCCTTCGTGCTGCACAGGGCAGCCCCGTGGCCAAGGCTGCCTGGTGGGAGCTGGTGGCCTCCTCACCAATCCATGCGCAGTGAGAATCTGTCACCCTGGTTTTATTTCCAAGACACTGGGGAAATTTAAATAGAAATGATTGACTGTCTAGCCTAAATACTCTGCACGCAATTTTATGATTTTTTAAAAAAGGTGATTACTATATTTGGCCCTTGCTAATGATATATCACCCCTCTTGCTGCTTCACAGCTTCTCAAAGCAGTGATTGGTGGTTAAAGGTTACCTCGGCTCCCTGCTCGGGCGCGATGTGATGACTTTCTCAGGCCTTGCTGGCTGGGAACATCTATCTTTTTAAATAATCAACCTGTTCTTTCTGTACTCTGGCCTGCACTCCTATCTCCATATTTAAAATTGATTTCCTTTAGCATGCAGGCAAAGGTAAATGAATCAGTTTTGTGAAGAATGAAGGAAAGTGCAGAGTAACAGTCCAACTTCTCTCCTGTTTGCTCACCTTTTCCAGTTTTAATAATGGAATTATGCTTTGTTTTCCCAAACTTCAAATTCAGTGTTTTTTTTTTTTTTTGCTTTCTGGTCATTATATACTATGATCATTGAAACTTATGGTAGTGCATTCAACCCTTCTGATATCTCTCCCTATGTACTCATGCTACTCCTTTTTTTGTCTTCATTGTAGAAAAAGTGGATGCTCTCTTGATTTCTGGGTCACTGAAGATCTGCTGATGGAGTTGCAACATCTTTCTCTTCTGTCTTTCCTTTTATCGGGTACTTCGTGGTGGTGCCTCTTGCCCAAGGCTGAGTCAGTAACTTCCTCCACTCTTCCTGTGTGGTGTGAGGTGGCAACCTGGAAGCTCTTAGGTTCCAAGAGAACTGTATTCTTGGTATTAACTTGTGGTTCCTGCCCTCTGGCTCATTTTCTTTACCCCAGAAGGGTCATGTGGACACTTTTAAACATTAGCTTTTCTTGTTTGCCAGTCTGTTTCAGTGGTTGTTAAGTCTGTTGGGTTTTGTGCACCAAAATGCGGGGTGTTTTCCTACAGAGAATCCAATGTTTCTGTCTAAAGGCAGTTGCATGGAAATCGCCGTTCACTCCGAAGAGCTTTGAGCTGGGTAGGGAAAACTACCAGATTCTGCATGAGCTGCTGCAGAGAAGGAAGTGGAGCGGATGAGGGAAAAAGTGACCTCCTTGTTCCCTGCCTGCGAATGACTGAATTCTCTTAGATTAGGAGAGGGAACATCTTTTTAGAAGCATGAGGAGGTGAAGCCCTTGACCCCAGAATTGTTTGCCATGCGGACAAGTGGAAATTAGAAGAAAATTTGATATTGAATGACATCTGTAAAGCCACACTTTTTTACTTGAAAGGTAAATGCTTTTATAAGGAGCTTTGCTTCAACTCGCTTCTTAAACCATCATACTTTAGGAAATCTGGTTTAGTCAAATTTCTCAGCTGACAAGTTCAATTCCAATCAAACTGCATTAGTCACACTGCATATCGCCACCCCAACCTCGCTCGCTCAATCTGACATGACATGTTTGTGGAGGAGGAGCGTGATCTGACTCAAGTGCTGAAACTGAGGCTATGGGGCAGAAGCAGCTAAATTTGTAGTAACAGGGTGAGACATCCCATAGGACACGCTGCGTTTGTCAAACACAGTTGCAAAGTTAGCCCATTTGCAGGAAGATGTGCTGCTTTTCCTACTGCTTTCTATAGCTTTTATCTTCTTTACAGGCATCACAGAATGGATACAGGCTGCAAGTATATAGGTACTTAGGGAGAAAAATCTATTTCCCTTGCTATTTTAAGCCTCTATATTGCAGAGTTACTCATCGTCTCATTTGGGTTGCATGGAGGAGAGTCTTCAGGCCTCATAAGAAACAGGTCACCCATGATGGTGATTCTTTTATTCCAGTAAGCACAAGGTGCATTTAGGACATGTTCTTCTCTGGTCAGTAATAGACCCTTTCATTAGTGATAAAGGCTAAGAGCAGAGGAAAGAAACTAATTAAGTGGGAGGGGGGGAGCGACCCAGAGTTTCTTGGTGCTTTTTGCGTTATATGGCCAAACTGGAGTGTTTTCTAGAATTCCCCCTGGGCGATGCAGCTGTGAGCTGATTGACATCTCTGAGCTTTCAGCTTTACGTGTTGCTCATTGTGCAGGTTTCTAGTTGGGAATCCATAGGCAGAGGCCAATTTCTTAATCCTCATAAAAGAGTAAAGTGGAAAATCTCAAGAAGCAGCTCAGTTTCTGTTGCTATGCACTCTGTTAAGCCAGGGGCTTGTCTTTGGTCTAGGGTCCTAAGACCACAAATTCAGGGCTGTCACATCAAAGGTGGCAGCAGGACAAACTGTTTTAGCTTTCAGTGTCAAAGGGCAATTTTGGTCAGCATATTATTGATTTAATTGGCATCTGGACCAGATCTTAAATACATGCAATTTCAGAACTGCTTTAACATGCAAAGTAGAGAAATGCCTTAACACGAATTTTGCATGCAAGGAACTTCTCAATCCTTGTTGCAGTGCTCTGAAAACTGACAAAGTGTCAGACTGAGTTCGAAATGGATTTTGTCTGGAGTTTCTTTTAATATTTCCACCTTTTCTGACTTCAGAGCTTAGGTAACATGCAGTGGGGAAACCATTTCAATGGATTTTGGAGGCAGGAATTAGCAATCGAAATCAGCAGTTACACCTAGGAAATCTCTGGTTGAGCTGTACTTTGTGAAATACATTCAACACTCTTGCTCATTAGCTGGAGATCATATATGAAGATAACACACGTGGTCTTCAGTAGAAAATACCAGGCTTTGTCCTGTAACTTTGTCCTGTTGAAAGGCTATTATTCTTCTTCAGCATATGTGGCTACACCGTCACTTTTTAGTAAAAATTGCTTGCAATACTATCCATTTAATTTTCCTGTGTCATGCAGGTGTGTGAGTAAAATTAGTAGTCTCAGCTGAATTCCCCTGCAGTTCTGGTCTATTCATTTGGGTTATATATTAAAAAAAAATTACCTTTCTTAAACTCAATATTCAAAAAGTGTTGACTTGCAGATGTAATTTTAGCTTTAAAATGCAGCTAGATTTTAGTTTAACTACCTTTGTTAGATTTGATTTCTGCCCATTGACAGCAACTCAAGTTACTTCAAGGCAGCAAAACAAGAACTAGTGTAAGAGATAAAAACTCTATGTTCCTGTCAGTCATAAAAACCTGTTAATGGTTCCCTCTTGTAATATGGATTATAGCCTATTCTTGCTTCCTGGAGAGTAGCTTTCTCAGAGTTAGGTTTATGTGTGCTTCCAGAATAAATTCAGGATAGCTACACTGACCTAATCTGGGCGAAGATTGCTGCTGCAATCTAGCCCAAATATTAATGATTTCTTGGTCTCTCTCTCCCACCACAGAATTTACCTTCTTGTAGGGACTATACTCTCTCCTGTAGCTTGTCTGGCCTCTTCTTGGTGTTTTTCAGAGTTTTATATACTGCTGGCCTTAGTTCTGCCCAAACTAAAAATTAAATATGCTTCCTTGGCTTTAGCTACTAGTTCTCCAATGGAACAGCAGTTCCTTCCATTCATTTTTTTTAAGCAGAACAAAAAGGTACTCTTTCACTTGGTTCCATTTCATAGGGAACATTAGGCTAATTTATTTCCATAAAAGTGAACATAAAATATTATAATTCTGTTGCTTAGGAAAATACTTTCTGACAGATTAGGGCATTAACTGATTAAAGGTTAGCCATTACACAGCACCAATACTCAAATGTGAGAGTAAAAAGTAGCATATAATGAGAAATGTCTTTCTGTTCCAGGTTTGGTTTCTTTGCTTATCTTCCCCACCTTCCCCTTGAGTGTCTCTATTTATTTCAGCATAGCTATATGCTAAGCATAACATCAATGAGTTAAGTGATACTAAGAATGAACAATGGGAACTTGAAAGGTTTGGGAGTTTTTACCTGAAAATATTAGACTCTCTCTGAATCTGTTATGAGTGCATTAACCTTTGCTGCTGCTCTAGAGCAGGTTTAAAAATACTAACCCATAGCCTTTTTACATAATAAGCAATTGGAGCCGGACTTTAGTTGTGGCTCCAGAATCTGTACTTTCCTCTTTCGAGCAGAGACTGCCTGCTGCACTTTCTTGGCATTTCTGCTCTAATAAAATAATTTCCTGTGTAGCACTTAGGCACCTGAGATTATACCTGTATACATGAAATTAGGTACAGACTTACCTTTGCCATCTGACAGCAGAAACAGTGGGAGGCAAATAACCTAGCTATGTTTATGATGGACTCTAATGGCTTTATATTATTGCTTATCATAAATAGCCTTGGCAGATCAGGGCATAGCTTCTGGTCCCATGTAAACTGAGCCCCATCAATTGTGAGATGCTCTCGTGGAAGATCTGGACTCTGAACTTGGCTTCCTTCTGCTTTGTGACCAAAGGAAATGGGATCTTGCTCTTCCAGAGCTGATGCTGGTGAGAAGGGGAGCTTGCTGCAAACAGGCTGGGGTCTGGTGCATTAGTTGTCCTGGTGGAGCTGTGGTAACAGCTTTCTGTACTTAAGGCAGTAAGAATCACCCCTTGTCTGTTCTATTGGATTTTTTTCTGTGGTTCAAGTAGTATGAGACCTACAGTCATACTTTATCTTCCCTTAGATAAGATATAAAATTGTTATCTTCTTTTATGGCAGTATGCTGTATCTCAGTTATTTCTATTTCTGTTGCTTCCACATTGACCTGAAGACCTTTCCTTTAGACTCACCCAGAAGAAAGTCAGTTGATTATCTGCCTATCTGGTGTCTTGCATATGCATATTTTTGACATGACTTCCCTTTTACTTGTAGAATATCACTTAAAAACATTACTGTTGTCTGGCAGAGTCCATTTATCTCATGTATTATATCACATACATGTATTATTTATTTGCTCTAGTTGTGCAAATTGTATTAAACTGTTTACAAAAATGGAGCAAGAAAAGTTAAGACATGGCTCCTTTACAAAGATACAAGGGAGATAGAGAAAGGATGTGATACACCAAGTAAGCACTTGTGAAACAGAACAGAGCTTTTCGAAAGAAGAGTTTGAATGAGGCTAAATTGAAGGGACAGAGGTAGGAAGGAATCATGGCAAACCACAGAGGCTGTGAGATGAAGATAATCAGTGAATTGGAACAACATTCAGATGACAGCAACCATGCCAGACCGGTGGCTGAATACTCCAGCAGTTCCTTCATCTCTTCCAGGTGTCTAATTTGTGCCTTTAGCTGCACCTCTCAGTACAACAGAGGGGTGCGAGGGGGTCACGGGGCTTTGGAATAAAGCTCTGCCCGTGTGTGTCGGTTTGGAAGTTGCTGGAGGGGAAGGAGGCCCTCCCTAGACCTCGCTGTGCTTGCTGGGCATCTGCAGGCCTAGCTGCTGCAGAGATAGCGCGTGTTCTGGGGCGGTGTGCATTTTAAAATTAGCTTTCTTCTTTGCCAAGATTCTCGGGGTTTTTTATCTGTTTGCATTTTCTTTGAACAGATGTCCCATGCTGATGCATAGGCTTGTTGGCTCGTCCCATCCTCTGTGACAGCGGGAGGAGGGGAGATGATGGGAAAGGTTGTATCCCAAAATACAGAGTGTTGGGCCTGTCTCTTGGATGGCAGTAATTGTTTGATTCCTTTTATGCATCCAGAAGCACAGCCAATAATTTGGGAAAGCAAATCCTGCTTCCTGTGCATTCCCTGTTCCCTTTGGTGAGCAGCACTCCTGTTTTAGGGCAATAGGGCTAGCTTTTGATCTGAGCATCTCTGCAGTCACTGGTAACACTTCTCTTGACTTCCCTGATCTCTCTGTGCCCTGGATCAGCACTGGAGGGAGGGAGAAGGAAGCAAAGCAGGTTTAGTGAGAGCCTGCGCTGCATCTGCCCAAATGCTTGTTTGCATTTGCCAGGTAGTCGCTCGCAGCCCTGCGCGTCGCCGCTGCTCACGGATGTGCCAGCGAGTCTGGGAGACGTGCAGGAGCTGCAAAGCGGATTTCTGCTCAAAGACTGAGGCGAGCGGGGCAAAGTGCAGCCTCAGAAGCTGCAGCTCCTTCAGACAAATACCTTCGTAATACCAACAAGTTTATTTCAATGCATGACAGCTGTTGCTGCCAGAGTCCTGAAGTTTGTTCCTAGCATGAAATCTAATGATGAATGAATTTAAAGCCTCAGAACTGCCAGTATGTTATTAGGCCTCCGGCACAGATGGCAGGAGAGAAAACAGAGACATGTGGCTGCGAATACCGGCCGGCAAACTTGTGTGTGGTGTGTTTTGTTTTTATATATACAGGAAATAGAGATTCCTTGGTATCATGGAGGAAAATGCGGCTCTTAGTCCTGAGACAGGCAGGAGAAAGAGGTGGGTGAACTATATTTTGAACATACCCCAAGCAGAGCTTTGGGGAGCTGTTGTCTGTGGGTCCATGTGTTGCTGCTTTTAACACTTACCCGCAACCTTATGGCATGTCCCAGCGGAAGGAAATAGCCAATAAACCTGACTTCAGTGTTTGCTGTGCTCAATATGACCGAGACTGCTGAAGGAAGAACCTAATTATGATTTACATAGTTGTTTTTTTTTTTTTTTTTTTTTTTTTTTTTTAAATAAACGAGCTTAGGAAGTGGCTGTGAGCACAGCCCTGCCTCTCTGCGGATCAGTATGGCCTTGGGGTGCTAATGTGGCCAAGGTGCCTGGGGCCACCCATCTCCTGCCCTCGTCTGATCCAGACTGAGCCAAGAGCCATCCCAGGGCATCCTCAAGGGCATCCTCAGCCAGGCTCGGCCTCCTTTGGGACTCCCTGCGTGCTGCCGCCTCATGCCAGGAGCTCCAGGTGAGCTTGGCTGGCTCATTCAGTGCTATCATACCATGTTGCTGTTGTTATTTTAATTAAATAGGCAAGGCAGACTGCTGGCCCAGCCAGGGCTTGTGGGCACCCTGTCCCTGCATCCCCTGGGGCACCAGCCCTGTGGAGACTCTAGAAGCCACAGAGGCTGCCACAGCGGCTGCTGGAGATCACTGCTAGCGTGTGCAGGATACCGCACTCTTCAGAGAAGGTATTTGAAATAATAAGTCATCTTTTATTCCACCTTTTTGCCCCTATGGAATATCTGGCTTATATATAAAAATATTTCACACACAAAATAACCGAATGGTTGAGGTTGGAAGAGACCTCTGGAGATGGTCTAGTCCAGCCTCCTGCTCCAGTAGGGACACCCAGAGCATGGGGCAAAGGCAGGTTTGAAGATGTCGAGAGAAGGAGCCTCCACAGCCTCTCTGGGCAGCCTGTGCTAGTGCTCTGCTACCCTCACAGGAAAGAAGTTCTTCCTCACACGGAGGTGGAACTGCCTGGAGTTCAGCTTGTACCCATGACTCTTGTCCTGTCACTGGCCACTATGGAGAAGAATTTGGCCCCATCCTCCCTACATTCTCCCCTCGGGTATTTGTACATATTGATCAGATCTTTCAACCTTCTCTTCCCTGGGCTAAACAGACCCAGCTCCCTTGTCTTTCCTCATAAGATAGATGCTCCTGTCCCTTAATCATCTTCATTACTTGTTTTTTCTCCCTAGCAGCAACAGCTTGCTGAGGAAGCGCACGAAGCTGCTTCTGGACGGTTCGTTCAGATTTAAAATGCAGGCTCCGTGGGCCATAAATTCTGGGAACCAGCCCGAGATCTGCTCAAAGTACCTTTCTCTAACAGAAACTGCCACTCCAGATATTCAATTTTAAGAATATGGAATTAAAAATTAACCCTTTTAAGCAGACTTAATGGCTTGTGAAATATTAATAGATGCACTTCTAAGTCTCAGAGCATATCAAGAGGGTTGTAAATTAGTTCTTCATTAACTTTCTATTCCTTTCTTATATAATAAGACACCATACAGTACATGTTGTGAAATGAGCGTATATGGTATATTTTCAAGCAATCTGCCAGCCTTGTGCAATAGTGAAACTACCTTTTACTTGGGCGGTTGGTTCATGGTTGAGAACTGATGCTTGGCAGCTCACGGCGTTCAGATTGCAGCTCTGTGGCCTGGCCGTGGCCTGGGACCACAGCCCTGTGGTCAGCCCTGGTCCATGTGCCCTTGCAGGGTATTATCCGGCATACCGGAGTCTAAACTCCCTTTAAAGGAGATGGTCTTGATCAAAGCATGAATGGTGTATTCTGCCCTTGGCCAGCCTTGGATGTACAACAAAAGCACAACAATGTTCAAAACAATTTGACACAAATTGCAACTAAATGAGAAGCCCAGGCTTCTCTGGCTCTTATGGTGCATTTGTTCTGTTCTTTACATTTTGAATAAAGACTGCAAACACTTGTGGTGAGGGGAAATACTAAGCATGAGGTTAACTTTCGGTTTATATTCCCCATAGCATGTTTAATGTGACCATGTAAGTGCTATTCTATCACAGCCAGGGTTCTTTAAGCTGCCTTTAAAGCACTTAGGCTAGCTCAAATGAGGAATAAATCCTTTTCTCCAAAGGATGTAAAGCAGCATGAGGGGTAATATAATAAGCTGTTTATTTTCTATTTAGGGATGTCCTATCTGAGTGCGGGTTCATTATTTGCGGCTGTGATGGTGGCAGCCTTTCTGCCTGCAGTCTCACCCTGTGCCTGTGTCCTGTCAGCTGCAGTATTTTGCTCACTAGCATATAATACTTGTTCACTAGACTATTAAAATCCCTGGCCTTTTAAACAAAAGAGTCTAAGAAAAACCTAATTTTACTTTTATTTTCATAACTACAGTTTTTCAGTAGGAAAGCTCTGCCTTTTTTTCTTGTTGTGCGTGCAGTCTTTCAGTAGCAGCTTGTTACTCTCTGGCCATTTAAAATTCTCTTTAAAGAAAAGATAGAGGAGAGATTGGATTTTCATGCTTTTTATGTAATTTTAAATACGAGAGCTTGCATTGTAAAGACTATAGATGTGATAGGGTCCCTTTTTCTGAGATGCGCTTTTTTAGAATGATGACAGAGAAATGCTGCTAATGGCATGAGCTAGTTCATACTTTGCAGATGTAAATCTGGAATAGCTCTGCTGAAGCAACTAGCTAATTGTGGATAGATTCTGGAATAAATAAAACACTGTTTTCTGGCCTGTGTTTCAGTATGGACTACAGTGACAATATATAGTTCTCATCTCTCAAAAAAAAAAAAAAAATAGTGGCTGCAGCTGCACTGTGGCCATTCAAGTTCCCCAAAAGATCTTGGATGGAAGGCTGGAATTTATGTTTAGAAGAACTAGGGTGGATCAGTGGGTGATGAATATAATTCCTACTGATAACTGTCCATTTGCATAGATGGTTGAGCCTTTTTTCAAGAGGTGAGCCTGGAGATGCTGTGGGAATGTGAAAGATGGAGACAGATCATACAATATGTTTCATGTGCTTACAGTAGGACAACGAACAAAGAGCAATTAGCTTGATAAATCATATTCATCTTGTTATTCAACTCATTGCCATATTCTAACCTGTAGGCATATTGGCAGTATTAAAACAAACCAACTTGGCTGGTTAAACACTTGCTTCCTTTACACCCATTAAACAGTACAAAGACTCAGGATTATTGACAATGGGACTGTCAGGACTTGGACATTAACTACTGCTAATTTAGAAGTATGTAGCTACTAACTGCTGGAAGGCAAAAAGAAGTCAAAAAGGACTTCAAGGTGATATAAAAACTGATATAGGAATAATCTGCTTACCAGAGTGAGATTTCATGCCTGCTGCCTGCTAACGTTCAGGTGCATTAAGGATGATGGAGAGAGAATTCCCACCTGTATTATGGGTTGTAGCAGGAAAAGCAGAGGAATAATGAACTGAGGAAATGTACTTATTAATAAATACTCTTATTGAAGAAGGGGGGCTTAGATTTTCATTTTTTGAAACACTGGATTTGAAGGTGTCTTTGGGTTCTGTTACTCTCTGACTAAAGGACATGAGGAAAGTGGATTAAAGGAAAACAGTATTTACCATATGTCTGTCTACATGGAACTTTTTGGAGAGTATTTGGGAGAACTGAGTTGCATCAAAGTTAATATACATCTTGTGAACATGAACCAGGTTTATAAAGCTCATAAATCTTTCAAGCACTGTCCTAGATCTTGACCTGCACAATATTCTCATGCCTTGTGCTTTATGAACTAGAAGTGGTTGAGAAAGCTGTTTCAACATCTGGCTGCCTTTCAGTTGCCATCAAGCAGAAGAAATGCTGCTATCAGCCATAGTCACGCGTGTCTGGCAAAACGATCCTGAAAGAGGGACGTTGTGCTGTGATCAAGCAGATAGTGACAACTGGAATGGAGATTGATGTGCTGCTCTGAGCAGGATGTAGCTGCTAGCGCTGGAGAGAAGCCCGAGGGCAGGAGCATCGTGAGGCACCTGATGCTTCAGTGCTGCTTGCTTCCCACGTGCGGGAGTGAGCCTTTCTGCTGGGGCTGTCCGGGCACTGTGAGTCGGGGCTGCTTGCTGAAGTTCTGCTGTACTTCCTTTCTGCAAGACTTTTGTGGGAAGCCTTCATGCATGATCTGTTCAGACACATTTAATTGTTAATAATGTGGATATAACTTTTCTTGCCTATTTGGTTGCAATGACAGATACAGCTGTTGCATCCAAGTGTCCTTTCCAAGCTGTAACCCAGTGTACATAGTATGCAAGAAGTCCTCTGTGCTGGCACTGGCAATGAGGAGCAGGTCTGCTGTAATTCTGTCTTGTCAAATCTCACCTATCGTACGTTGTCTGCACGGGGCTGTTGTGAAGCTGCCAGGGGACGGCACGGTGAATGTGCTCTAGTCCCAACACGTTTCCGATGGCTACGGTGCCCTTGGCAAATACAGAGCCTCAGCTAGTACCTTTTGAAGAACTTGCTGAAGGTTTTGGGGTCAGACTCCTAGAAACACGAATGCCTCAACAATTCTAGACAGATATCACTCTGGTTTACCTGATAACATGTTGATTGCTACTGTTTTCATACGTGTTCATATGTAACTAGACTGCTTCTCTCATTGCTTCTAGTTTAAAAGAGTAAGTTCATAGGTAAATCTGGAGATAAGGTCCTCCATTTTGCCTCCAGACTTGTGTTGGGTAGGAAATAAATGGAGGAAGGAAGGCAATACTGAGACCTGAGGAACAAAAGTGATTTTTAATATCTTCAAGATACTGTGAAGAACTTATTGAGGCTTTAGACTACAAGTACCTCAAGGGAGGCAGTGAGGAGGATGGGGCCTGCCTCTTCAGTAGTGGCCACTGACAGAACAAGAGGAAATGGCCACAAACACCAAAAGTTCCACAGGAACTTAAGGAAAAATTTCCTGACAGTGAGGGTGACAGAGCACTGGAACGGGCTGCCCAGAGAGGTTGTGGAGTCTCCTTCCCTGGAGATCTTCAAGACCCGTTTGGATGCAGCCCTGTGCCATGTGCTCTGGCTGGCCCTGCATGTGCAGGGGAGTTGGACTAGATGATCTCTAGAGGTCCCTTCCAGCCTTAGGCATTCTGTGATTCTATGATTCTTAGGCCAGTTTGGTAACCGTTAATATTTGTACTTTAGAATAAAAATTGAGGGCCACAGTTGGAGGTGAGGAGGGGGAAAATGCAAAAAAAAAAAAAAACAAAAAAAAACAAGGCACAAAAAAAGGATGCCCTGCTGAGGTTGCACTGCTCTTCTCAACTTTACAGAGGACACACTGTAAACAGAATTAGAATATGCCTTTTGAACTACTTAATATATAAGTCTCTGGGCAGATTTAGAGTGCAAAGTTTGGAAGTAGGTGTCAAGAATCCAAATTGTCGTGTTATGTTGAAAATGGAAGTATTTGTCCTAACCCCAGCAGGAGAGAGGGACACCTGCAAATGAACAGAAACTTTTTTCCCTTCTATAGAAGGGGATTGCCTGCTGCTCTTTACCTGCCCAGCACCAGCCTTGAGGGAGGTTGTGCTGTGCAGGAAGATTTTGGCACCTGAAACGAGAGAAACTAGACAGCATACGCAAGTAAGGAGAAATCACGTACATAATAAGAAAGCAGTAGGTTTTTTATGTAAACATATTTCAAGTGACAACATTCATCCATATGTACACCAAATATAAATGATATGTAATATATATAATATACGTTTTAGTCCCCTCTGATTTTGCTTCAGATTGCATGCTCGGCTGCTGGCACGGCTGCTGTTGACGGAATCGAGTTAAGAGGGAAAGCGGTGAAGGTGCCAGCAGGCACCAGAGCTTTAGGCGGATGAATAATGGGGGTGTTTGTTGTTTGGGACTCGCAGACTTAAAGGCTGGGAAATTGGTGTGTAAACAAGCTAGTAAAAGAGATGTTCCTGCCACAGCGACTCTGCGCTATAAACAAGGCAATCAGTGCCTCCAATGTTTGTCAGTGAACATAAGACGACGTTATAAGGAATAATGAAATATTTATAAGCCTTTTAGAAGTAATTAGAATGGTGAGATATTTTGTGATTGCTCCTATATTAAACTAAATGAAAAATTAATTTTATATACAGAGTTCAGTTTAAGGCTTTTAAAAATAACTTGCCCTCCTTTTAGCAGTAAAGGCTGCCAAGTTATCCGATTAACGTAAACGTAAGATTCAATTCTCCTCCTATTAAAGTAATTTTACAAGTGGGTAACTTGTCTGATGTTGCTCTTCTTTTATCAGAGTACACATGAAAAGAAAGCTGAGCTTTTACTGCTGATTATTTTGTCTGTCTTTGGCAATACTTGCATTTTATGTCATCCTGCAGCATGAATAGAGTTAGAGAGCCCATACTTTCCTCGGGAAGGTGTATGTTAGAGGGCTATAAATCAGCAGCCTTGCCTTGCCTTGCCTTGCAAACCAAGGTGAGCTAGGGCAGTGCAACAAGTACTCCACTGAATAAAACATCGTGGTGCTCCAATATAAATGTCATTCAGAGGTAATTCTTATCATGGTGGTCATTGATGAGGCATTAAAATCTATGAATCCTGAACTTCTGCCTTATGGAGGTTGTGAACTGGTTGACGAAAGTTACAAAATCACTTGGGAACAGTCTAATTCTGATTGCGCTGGAACTGCTTGTTTTTGGTAGGTGTTCAGTTAGGAAATGATAAGGTGTTTTTGGAGAATTGCCTTTTGTTTGCTTTCTTCGCCAATCTGTCCTTAAAACTTTGTCCCTTCCCTAGTAAAACATCAAAAGGGCGATTGCAACACTTGAATTCTAGTTAGGTAATATGGGTGTAACGTAGCCTCCATCCTGTTCCATGGGGAATTCTGCCATTGGAACTGAAAAAAAAAAATACAACTTTTAGTTGCTGTTTGTAAGATGAATACACAGATGCACTGAGCCAGCAATTCAAAACAAAAACAACAACACCCTTAAGCTTAATAAAAATAATTCAGAAAGTCATTGCAATCATTGGTGCAGGTTTATCCGCAGCTGTGGGGAATTGAGTGAGACCCTTACTGCAGGTTAGGAGGCATCTGCAATGGAGAGATTTTGGCTGTACATAGTAACTTTGAATTCATTTAATGGTAGAGATAGGGGATGCGTTCCAGGTGCTTAAAGGAAAGGATACAGTATTTACCTTCAGAATTAAAAGATCTTTCACTGAGATGAAGAAACAAATGGAGCAGCAGGAAAATTTCCAGTTTGGCTGAGACAGCCTGATTGTGAAGTGAAGAGAAAATGGAATGGTAAATGAAATGTCTAATAATGCTGTTCATGTTCTTATTGTAAGAAGTAAATATGAAACAGTGATAAATTTTCTTGAAATGCGCACGATGTTTCCAAGACCTACTGTGGAGCTGACAAATGAGGCTTCTTATGGCTATATGGAGTAATAATGTTGATATAATTATAGGTGCCAAGTCTAGCAATCAACAATAAACAAATCTCAGCCAAGCGTGCTACAAGTAAAAGCACTTATTGTTCACTGTAGAGCCACAGAATTGTCAAGAGAACTTGGTGGGGGGTGGAAAATGGGTAAAATGCTGCTGTTTTAATGATGAGCTTTGGATCCCAATGACTGCCTTTAACAAGGCTCTGTTCCAAAGCCAGTAGTAACCAACCTGTGAGACTCATTAGTGATTTGCCTGGTGGCCATAGAAGATGACCAAGTCAGTTTACAAAATGAAGCAGGTACAAGTTAACTAATGCTTTGGGAAGTGCGAAGTTCCAATGAACCACATGCTTAACTAGATGTTACTTCTGACATGCATGGAACATCAGTATATTGCATTAAAGAACTGCTTGCAGCTTCTGAAATACTGATTCAGCTCATGCTGTGCTTAAGTAATGTCAGAAAGCAGATAATTTTTTTTTTTAACATAGAAAACTATTACAATGGCCAGCATACACTTTGCAAGCAAGATTTGTTCAATATTGCCAAGTTCATCTTGTTACAGCACAGATGAATGGCAAACGATTATCATCCACATAATGTGATGTGGAGACTAATTACGTGCATCCTGCGTTCCTCATCTGAAGGAGGATGAGCATCATCCTCTAGTGTGGGGGGTATGTGGTATTGGTGATTTTTTTTTTTTTTTCCACCATAGACACTACCTGCCTGCTTGCTTTTTGGGCTGTTACCCCAAGAGAAATTTCCAAATACTATTACTGGTGTTTTCAGCACCTCTGTACACTTCTGTTGCTGGTGTTTCTCTAAGTTAACAGATAAGTAGTAGTAGTCAAATTCTGTTTGCCAAGTCATCTATGTTTTATTTTATTATTCTTTCTCTTTTACTTTCTACCAGCATATCTAATGTATCATAAGAAGTCCTAGATCTTATTATGGTTTGGATCAAAAATGTCATAAGATGTTAGGGGGAAAAAAATGATGAATTCTATGGCTAGGTTATTCCCCATTACTTCAGTTTCACTATACTCTTTAATATTGATGGCTACAGGCTGAAAGCATGGGAAAGCACACTTGCCTAAAGCAAGAGTAGTTATAGTTGAAATGGTCTGAAGTAGTTTGCATGTCCATTTGTTAGTTTTGTTGTTGTTTTTAATCTTAGTGAGTCTGCAAAAATGCACTTAACCCTGGAAATGCATGTTGTATGAATCCCAAGTGCTTCACTTATTTTTGGAGTATCCTTGTTTAGTTTCATTTAAAATATCCTCCTCATCCATCCAAAAATGAATGTAAGCTTACTTCTCTGGTATTAAATTCTAATAAAAATGTCCTTCTGGAGGATGAGAAGCAGGGAAACATATTGGAATAGTCCCTAGAAGGAGAATCATCCTAGAAATTTGCTTTTCCAAAGAAACGGTTTCTTTTTTGCCTTCACTTTTCAATGGTTTCCTCAGCCGTGTCCCACACAGGGGACTCGCTGCTGCACTGAGCACTGCTGTAGCTCATGGTCAGTCGTGTGAAGAGACCCATGGGGGAAACGACATGGGACTTGAAATCCAAAGATGCTCATTAGGTTTCAAGTGATTCCTGTCAAAAAATTGGGCCAGGTATTGACAGGCAGACAGGAGGCCAGTTATTGAGACTAGTTTTTAAGCCATGTAGTTAAGTCAGAAGGTTAGGGGGTAATTCATGCTGGTGTGAAGCAAGCAAGCTGCAGCAAAGAACTATCCCTGTCACAGAATATTGACAAACTGAGTACCAGGAGAGAAAAGCCTGTCCAGACAGCCCTCTGCAACATGCCACCAGAAATCAAGTTACTCCTTACCATTTTCTTTCTGTAGATGTGAAAGTTGATATTTCAAAAATGTTTGGTTTTACTTAGCAAAAAACCTGCCATCTATCCCTGTTTTCCATAAAATACAAACTTACAAAAGTTCCACTTCCTGAACGCTGGATGGGATGTTTCGTTTTGAGTTTGGCTGCCTATGGCCGAGGCAGCCTGGGGCCATAAACGTGCGAGTCGCTGGGTGGTCGCCGAGGCCCCTGCATCTCTCTCCTTCCACCTCGGGAGCCGCTGCAGGAAGTGCCCCTGTTTCAGACAACTCGTTTTGTTGGCAGGTTTGGATGCTCCTGGTTCTGTGAGTCAAGGCCTGTGTGTCCCAGCCCTGCCTGTCCGCGCTGCTCCTTGTGCTGCTGCTCGGGGCCCTGCTTGGGTCGCTCCCTGTCTGCGACTTGTCCAAGGAGAGTCTGCTCCTTGTGTCCTGTTGGTGACTTGGTGACAGTGAGTCTGAAATTCAGACACCACTGAAGTTTGGTCCCCATTTCAAGTGCAGCCCCTACCTCTAAGGTCCTGAGGGTCCCATCTCTACCTATGTCTAGAGGGCTTCTTAGGGGCGTTTTTTTCTGCAAGGTGTAAGGGGCCTCCCTTAAACATCTATGAGCTTAAGCAGGAGAAAACAAAGATTATTCAAATTGCTGTTGTCTTTCACTTCTGTTGCTGCCCACACTAGGGGGTAGAGCAGTACAGTGTAGGTTAATGAGACAATGCCAGTTTACTGTTTTTAAAAAAGTGAGATACATCAACCAAATATTAGTGGTGTTTTTTAGGAGCAAATAGGCTCTCCTAATTGTTGTGTTGTGCTGTCTTAATTCCTGTTTTGACCACAGCTATAGGACCAGAAGGTGTGGGGACAGTCTGCAGTACGGACTTAAGGATGCACAAAGTCTGGAGCACCTTAAAAAGAAAAGGGGAGGTGGAAAGAGTGTGTGTGTGGCGGGGAGGGGGGAGAAAGACCTCTTGGAGGAATTTAGGAAGGCAAATTACCTGGAATTAAAGCGATGTTAGAGTTTTACGGGTAGGGGGTGCCAATAACAACCCGAGCGCGGCCGTG
>JAWLRI010000217.1:4542722-4566562 GCA_034781795.1 Crypturellus tataupa | reverse complement strand
GAGCCCCGCGGAGCCCGCAGAAGGCGAATCCCTCCTCGGAGGCAGCAGCCTCGGCCCGCGGATAAACAAACAAATAAGGGAGCGGGAGAAAGTGCAAAACGTCCTAAAAAAAAAAAAAAAAAATGTCAAATCCCTGTGGCAGCCCCGACGATGCGGTGAAGCAGCGGAGCAGAGATGGGAAGCTGAGGAGGGAGGACGTGGCCGCTCCCCAACCCGAGGGGAAGAGGTTGAAGCTGGGGGATGACGGAGGAAGCCCCGGGAAGGACAGAGCAGAAGCGATGGCCGGGCCGGGCGGCGAGGAGCCGGCGCCCGGGGCAGGTGGCGAAGGCAGAAGTGTAAGTGAGGACGCGCAGCCCGGGCGGGCGCGGAAGGAGCCCTGGGCAGCGTGGCCAGCCCAAGTTGGCCAGCAGGCACCGGGACACGTAGGAGGGCGGTGATCCCGCGCGCGGGGAACGGTGCTGCGGAGTTTCTTGTCGTGCATAGATGCCTTGTGATGCAGGAGTTGGTGTTTTACTTTGGCTCTCACCATTAGTTGCGTGCAAGTGTTGGCGGCAGAGAAGTGTTCTGCTTCATTGAAAGCATCTTAACTGCTAGAGCAGGTTCTCAGCTCGCTGTCCCTCTGCAGGGAGCAGGTGACTGCTCGTGCGCCGACTCGGGCGTTCGGGGTCACGTATCGGCGTGTGCAGCCCGGCTTTCCGCAGCGTCGTCCAGCGGGACACGGCTTTGGAGATGGGGCAGGACCACAGAGGGGGGGACCTCGAGGGGGCCCCTGCAGCTTCCCAAGAAAGAGAAAGCCGCTGGAAGGTGTCTCTATGAACGGATCCACTATGAGGTCCTGGGAGGAGGTTAACTTTTCGGTGTTGTCTGAGCGGTTATTCCGCTCGGCTGCTGAGCTCACCAGCAGCTCTGTGAGGCAGAGCAGAGAGTACGGGGGGAAGAGGGGAACAGATGGATTCCCAACCAGCTGAAGCTTTTCCTCGTGCGATGCAATCAGACAAGGTAATTTTGTTCTTGCGCCCATGCTAGCTGCTTCCTTCTATTTAAAGCAAACAAAAAAAGCAACATCTTGGGTGTAGGTGTTTCCTGCTTCAGTCTTGGTCGTAAAGTGGGAGTAGAGCTTCTAGAGTTTGCTTAATAACTTCAGGACTTTGGTGTGTAGTTGTCTGGAAGTTGTCTGAAATGTATTTTTCTTCCTTCCCCTCCCTTTTCCCCACTCTGGCTTTCTGTAGTTAGCTTTTTGTTCCAGCAAATGAAGAATCAATGGGATGCTCTGCACATCACTAGAATTTACATTTGAAATAATTTGAAAGGTAATCTACTCAATGTAGCTAAGTGGAAGGTCATTTCTCTAAATGCAATAGTTTGTCTGACTCATGAAATATTTAAAATATGTATGTGTATAGAATGCCAGTTTATGCAAGGAAAAGTCTCTATTAGTCCACGTAGCTGCACATCAGTTGCACCTGATGTTTATAAAGCATGCAGTGTGTATAGCTCTGAATCATTGGGCTTATATTCATGCTGTTCTGGCAACGTTTCTGGCAACAGAGTATTAATATCTTCTTCCCCAAAGATGTGCAATATATGGGCTCACTTCATTGTTCAAATCTAAGTGTTCACTTTCAGGAAAATAGATTTAAGAACATGGAGGATTTATAAATCCATCCTGTTTGATAATCAATATCCTTATCTGAGTGCTACTATGGGTCAGAGTACAACTCTTTTTGATGGTACATCTTTTAGTATTTGACAAGATCTGTGTTTAATAAAATACACCTTATTTGGGCAGGTTCTTCAGCCTTTTGAGGACAGGCTATTAAAACATATGCTATACTAAAATGCTCCTTTTCCAAATAATCAGGCTTAGCCCCAGGTGTGAGGCTCTATTACAACCCAGCTAATTCTCTGCTGATACAGGAGAGGTGTGTGGAGATGGTGGCTCTTCTGTTTTGGTCCTCTCGGACAAGGACCTGCTTCTGCTGCCTCTTCCATAGGAGGTTTGCTGGAAATGCAAAGCAAATGTGGTAAGTGAACAACCAGTTAGGTGCCTACTTTCTCTCTAAATCTCCAGCAGGCTCTGGTTTGGGGTATTGCACTGCATTTTGGATCAAGCTCTTGTATTTTTTCGCTTTGTTTGAAGCAGCTTGCCTGAATCGGAGCTGTTACGAGAAACAAATTGCCTGACATGGCAAGGAGCACTTGAAATTGTTAAAACAAACATCTCTAAAAAATAGTAAAACCTGTTTCGCGGTTACTGAAAGTGTCTGTCACTGCAGAGAACGAGCTGCTGGAAAAGAGAGATCCACTGCCCTTAAGAACTGGAATGACTTCAGTCCTGTGTTGGGAAGGGACTCTAGTTTAATAGGCTTAGCGCTATGGGTAATCAATGCCTGCATTGGAAAAACATTTCCTAATAGTCACTAATGTCTTCTGTTTTAAACTAGTACTTTAAAAAATACAGGCTTTGACTCACTTTAGGCTAATAATAAAAATTCAGCACAAGAAGGGCGCTATTTCTTTATTCCACTGCTGCTTGCCTGACTCAGCAGCCACTCCTCGGTTTAGAAGCAAAAACTACCCAGGTCATCAGCTCTAACTCATTACTCCACTTAGTATGAAATCCCATGTTATGAGAACGCAGGCTCCATCTATATTTTATGCTTGTGAAATGGTGTGTAATACTTCTGGGCATATATTTGGCGTTGCATATTTATAGCAGTAGCTGCTGCTGTGCAGAAGTTGGTTGCAGAAGGACATTTCTGCCCCTAGCTTCCCTGGACAGAGACACTGTGTGTTTTTTGCCATGGGAATCAAGGCTGCGTTTGCCAGCATTTAGCTTGCGGTAGTGTCTGGAGTGTTTCTTGTGTTGTAAGTAGCTAGTTAATTTAGTTGCTACCTGGGATAAAACTGTAAGCATTAATTTAGAGCGCTGTCCAACTCAGAGCTGCCGCTCGCCCACTCTTTTTATCGCTTTGATGCTTTTCGATGGAGGAAACTGCTGTTTTCTGACCTTGTGTAGTCTAAGCATTTTTTTTACATATATATATTTATTTCTGGTTTAGCACCTGAATAAAATATTTGATTCAAACCAAGTGGGTTATAATATTTACAGCAAGAGTCAACTAAACCTGTCTTATTTAGCGTGAATTATGAGGAATAAGCAGCCAGAGGAGCTTTCACAAGGTAGAGTTAAATTGTGTTAGGGTGTGGGTAGAACTGCAGTTCACCTGATGTGGATGCCCGTGTTGGACTTCATGGCATCGTATGGTTGATCATCACCTAGCCAGGGGATGATCGGAGTTGTGTAAAATAGTAGTTACTGACACAGAAAATGTGTAAAGAAAGTAAGAATGCACATAATATTTTTTTTCTAAATTGTTAAGCAGATTTCCTTCCTGACTAGGCTTATGTGAGCTGTTGGCTCCCTGAGTTGTGGCGTTACCAGGTGAACTATTAAGTTACTAGTTGTACTTAAGTGACATGATATTTTTCGGTTGTTGTATAACCCACCTGCTGGGCTGTGTGGCCTGAATGAAGCCTTCTGCATTGGTGATGCTTGCTGCGCTTCAGACCAAACTCTGCTCCCCCAAACGCTGTGCAAAAGCAGCAGAACAAGGCGCTTGCGGAGCGACTGCCTGGGTTGGGTTTGACGTCCTCAGAGGTGTTGAGCAGCCTTAGCTGTGCGCTCACCTGCAGCGGCACCCGTGCACGCGTGTGGGAGAGCCCTTGCAGTGCTCCTGTGTCTGTCCTTTGAAAAAAGACTGAAGGACACCCTGTGTCTTTGGGAATTAAAGGACTACCTTAAACTCCTTGCAAAATGGCTTTTGTGAAGGCTTAGGGGACACGCAGAGAAGCGCAGGGAAGGAAAAAAAAAGCAACTTGTCATAATATGAATCAAAAGCAAGGATTTTGCTACAGTTTTGTGTTTTTCATGTTGTAAACAAATATCTGAGAAAAATACATGTAAATCTGTTTTTTTTTTAATGCTTTTGTAGGAGGGAAAAATTGCTTTTGCTAAGCAGCTCTAAGTAACAGTCTATATTAACTTGGTAGCATGTGACAAATCTGGCCTTTTAAACCTTGAATGCTACTATATGTTTACTTTAAACAGTGCACTTTGGACCTGACACCCTGGCCATGCTACTTGGTTAAAACTTTCTGAGAGTTCAGCTCTAACACACGTGGTCTTTAAAAGCAGGTACTCATTTGGCATGAACTTCATCTGTGGCAATATGGGAAAACTGCCTCCTGTGTCCAAGCAGGTTTTTAGCACGCTTTAACCACCCTCCTCCCTGACTGCCCAAGATGTTTGGGGTGAATTTCACCTCCATAAGGCCTGGGCGAGGTGTAGGAGCAGAGCTGGCTTCGGTGCAGCAACTCCAGCATCGGCCCTGGGCAACCAGCACTTGAGCTAAGCAGCAACCCTAGGGAGATGCTGGAGTGAGAGATTGATGTCAATATAGACAAATGAAATGCACATTTATTATCTCTTATGTTTAACCCTGGTTAGGTGAGAAACCGTCCTCAGCACTTGAGAAATAGTTTGTGACCCAATAACTCAAATCTCTTTCAAGAGATTTGGAGGAACGAGCTTGATGCCTGATGGTTTGTGACCTTTCTGTGCATTGCCAAGCAACTTTACACTGTGTTAATGCAGTTCCTCATATAGATTTGTTTTTTGTTTTATAAAATTTATTTGCTCCTTAGAGTCAGTTTATTAGGAAAACTTGTCTTGGTATGTATATAGCTTAGTGCTCTTGATCTGATTTATGAATATTATTCTGAGGGGGAATCATAATGTTTCAGCAGGTAGCACCTTAATAAATCATCCAGTCTATCTCTTAGCCAGAGCAGAATTGTTCCCTATAAGTACATTTTGCAATGGTTTGTCTAGTCTAATTTTAAAAAATACCAAGAGATGGGGCTTTCACCACATCCCAGGGGATGCTGTTCCACAGTCTAATAAATCTTATTGTCCTATTTTACCTTTTGCAGTGCCATTTATTTTGAAGCTCAGCAACAACAGGCTAGCGAAAGAACTTGAAAGATCTCAGGTACTGAGCGAAACTTTCAGAAATGCCTTTATCTCTCAAATGCAAAATGCATTTGTATGGCTTTTTTTTTTCTTTTTCTTTTCTCATGGTAATTGCAGGCCGATATAAGTGTTTGAGATACCCCACTGATGGATAGATCACGGGTGGCCTAAAATATAAGCTACAGCATTTGATGCTCTTATATGTAAAACCACCCCATTTTAAGTGGGAATCTTAACTGGCTGTGCCTAGGCATAACTGGAACTTGAAAGGCAGTCAGATTTAGAGGAAAAGGGCATGTAAATAGGAAGGTTTTGGCTTTTCTTCACTTGCTTATGGGAATTCTTGACACCATTCATAGTTGAAAATCATTTGAGGCAACCTAACATGTCCTTTACCCATATCTTACAAGGTCACCCGCTCTGGATAGAGTTTCTAAATTGGTTTGTCATCTGCTATGGTTTGTTATGCTGATGCTTGTTTTTATAAATAGTGAAATTAGCACTTTAACACGTAGGTTCCTATATTGTGTGTGTGAGGCAGGACACCTCAGAAGTTGGGCTTTATTCTTTAATTTCGTTTGGCTTATGCTGCAACTTAGTTGGACTGCACTGGCGGTATCGCAAATAATACCAAAAGGGGGAAATCTCCCCCTTTCTCAACGGAGCTGCACACCTGCTTTGCAAGGTGGCACTGTACTGGGAAGGCCAAGCTCAAGTGCTAAACTGGCCAGACAAATTCAGGATGTGGCACCGAAACATCATACAGGATTGTGCCAAAGAGAACAAGTTAGTTTAAAATTAACTACGTGGGATATGGAAGCAGCAGAAAACTGAAAGTAGGTGAAACTGAAGTAGGTGAAACTGGTGAAACTGAAGTAGGAAGCAACATGCGGGTGCAAGTTGAGTCTGCAACCTGGAAAACAGTGAAATAACTAATGGTTGATGGACTGCTGCTCACTTGGTCATAGGTAGAGTAAATCTTGGAGTGTAAAGACTGACGTGTGAGCAGCAGAGCACAGGGGATGAAGTGACTAACTGAAAACATCCCTCCTCTTTTTCCTCTTTTCCCCCCCCCTCCTCTAAAGTGTTTTTTCCCATCTCTGATGTGGACTGTTACCTGCTCACTCTAGTCTCTTTTAGTAGAGGAGCATATTTTTTTTGGAAAACTTGTGGAAAGACAATGGATGCGAGTGACAAAATACTTAAGAAAAAATTTTGATGCAGAGAGAAATAAATAGCAAGATCAAAAGATTGGAGAACAAAGTCCTAAGCAGCACAATGTGTGTGATGGTCTGTCTATTTGGTCACTATTTTTTTAATGTTTCCAGACTAAGAGCTTTATTTCTTTCAATTAAATTAATAAGTGATTTCTCCTTACAAACATTTAGCTCACAGCAAAGTATCCCAAGACACTGCAGTTTTTGGACCTATAGTTCTTCTAGACCAACCTAGCTGTTAAGTTAGTGTTTTATACTCTAACCAATGATCTGCTCTTGCTGGAAGTGTTAAATGCACAGCAAAGAGCAATAACATGAAAATGCCAAGTGTTTAACTATAGAGTTGGTCCTCAGAATATTAGGGCACGTACATTACACATTATTCATTAGAAGGCACCTCTGAGCTTCCCAAAGCCTTACAGGGTTGACTCGCTGACTTCCAAAATATCTTACATGAATATTTGATCCCCAAAAGCCCTGGCTCTTTCTCTTGTAACTTGCCCCCTGGTTGGTTGCAGTGTGTGATGATACCAGCAGTGCTCAAGCACTGCACTGTCATTGAAACATTGCAAACAACGCGGAGACACTTCCAGCAGGATTTCATGGCCATTTTCCTTCATATCAGTTTCCAAACATTTATGAAAATTGTAGTCTTCAATAACTGTTTCCAAGAGACAGCAGATGAGCTAGACAAAACTGAAAGCATTATGCAGATGGTTGCAAATCATTTTCTGGCTCACTGCGAGTCTTTGCAAATGGACTGGAGGCAGAATGGAATATTTTGCAACACATGAGTGTACTGAGAAACAGTTTTATCGGAGTCCTTTCTGTACTTGTGGAAAGAAAAATAAAAAGCACAGGTTTAAGGTTGGACTGATGGGTGATAAATTAACTAGTCGCTTGGAAGAAAAGATGGGATCTGATCTCAGAAATGCTAAAGGAGCTATAGGAGTACAGTACCAAGATGTTAGACTGGGTCACAGATGTGACTGTATGGTATTCATGGCTCTGTTATATTTATAATTCCAAGCTCTATTGAATGGGACAAGAAGAAACTTCTAGTTTTGAGGTGGTAGATTAGAAAGTCTGGAGAAATGGAGGTGCTCGCCCTGCACTCCAGACTTGATCAACATTTGTCGTGGGCGATTCCTTTCGTTGTAAATGACAGTATTTGTGACAGAGGAAAGGACAGGGCAGTGAAGATGACAATAGTTGCTGCTATCCATTGTATTCCTCAGTCCTCTCAGGATCTTCATATTCTTTAGGACTTCTTAATAGCAATAGCAGATACTTAATTCATTGATAAATTAGAGCTGAGCTATTTTAGTTAAGAAATGGTGATTTTGTAAAAAAATCATCCAAGGATAAAGTCATTGGGCAGAGTCTGGATGAGGCCCCTTCTTTCTCCTCACTTTCTGAGCATTAGTCTTGGCCTTTTTCAAGTAATACACTTCTATTTGCTGAAGGAAATACTACCTCCTGTCTGATTGCCCATTTGTGTCTCCCTTTCTCATCCCTCACTCCCAGTACCAAGTTGCTGCTTTTGTTATTAAGAGAATGATCTTCAGCTGCACAGCTGGATGGGAAAAGTGACGTCTTTGCAGATAAATACACTTCTGGATTCTTCTCAGGATTCAGCCTCAGGTACCTTAAGGCACAGGGAAGGTCCTGAGTGCTGTTTCTTGCAGAGAACGTGTTGTTCAAACACGAAATTGTAACGATTGCTGAGGACCAAGCTGCTCCTGGAGGTCTGAACGCAGCGGAGATGTGTGGGTGTTTTTGAAACTATTGGCACAGGGAAGCAGTTACAAACAGACACATCTGAATTAAACACATTGGACTCAGCACAGAGACAAATGACCTATTTAAGCAAAGGTAAAAATAAAAGGACAAGCTGTGCTAAATGACTTCCAAATGGCTTAATTTTAGTCCTAGAAAAAAGCTGCTTAAGAACTAGAGAAACAGATGACCTGTCTCTTTAGCATGTCTTTAATTGGCACAACAAAGTGTCCTAGTCGACGAATAATCGGGTGTGAAGGATCCTTTGGGCTAGATGCTCAAAGTCTCTTGGAGAGAATGTCCATCCAGATCTTGTAGCTGAAGCTGTGCATTTGTGAAGCCTTCTGTAGCAAAAGAAATTCCATGGTGAAGCTCTGCCAGGGAGAACCAAGTTAAGGGAATTAAAGTTTTTTGGAAGGAAAGTTGCTGGCTTTCTGCGTGCTGAAGGTGCTTTCCCTTGGTGAGCAGTGGATAAGTGACTGCAAGTGAGGAAAGTGGGAGTCAGTGATGTGTTGGGTCCCTGACTAATGTTCCCTGACACCTGGGGTAGGAAGTTTTCACCTACTGGTACCCTTTCTAGCTTGGGGCTAAAAGAAGCTGTTAGAAAATCTGGGATTTTCTTGTTTTTTTCCAACAGCTGCATTCTAGCTGTTCTGTTCTAATGCATTTCAGTGCTCTCTGCAAGCTGTGCTTGACCTTTCTGTTATAGCTGAAGTAGCATGGATATTTGGGAATCACAGCAGTGTTACAAACACATGGATCTTAAGTTTGAAACAGGTGACTTAGGCACTTTGAGAGGGGGAAAAAAAAGTGTTTTCCTAGTGAGACACCACTGGTAACAAGACTATTTTATGCTATAGCATTTAGCAAGTACTTTCCTCCTAAATAATTCTGTAGTTAAAATCTCTGATAGCAGGTGGTGGTACTGTTGCAAGGAAAAATGAATTCATTCTTCTGCACCCTGAGAAGTTGTTATTTCAGTTTTATGCACTTTCTTTGACTGACTCTGCAATGCGCTTAGTGATGCTTTAGCTGAAGGACATGATAAAGAAGCAAAATAGCACCTTTGAATTCAGTCCTGTACAATAGGTGGCATTACCCTTAATGTAGTTTCCTCATAATGGAGAGGGAATAAAATAAGTAGATGTCTAATCTGTGATATTATAAAACTGTTTAATACTGGCAGAAATGGAGTGCTGTGTGTTGTGATAACCCCCCCCTTGTCTTTGTGTGAACTGAAGAAGGGAAAATTATTAAATGAAGTGCCAGAAATGAGGGCATCTGTATAGGATGGTGGGCCCATAGTGGTTCCATGTCCTATTCAGAGTGCTGATTTTGGCCTTCAGATCTTAAACAGCTTTAAGCCCTCTTGCTCTTGAGGTTATGTTCTTTTCCCCGAGCTCCGTATTCTATAACAATAGATTTATTTAATAAATCTACTGAGATCTTTTTGTCCTCTAAAGTTATAGAACTGATTTGCTCTAGGAGTATCTCATAATACTGGTACACTCAGGATAGCCTAACATCTGGAACCTCCTAAAGCATCTGTCTGCCATTCTTCTCTCCCAGAGAGAAGTGGGAGAGGTTGCTTGCTGTTAAGTGTAACTTAAGGATTTTTGTCTTGTCAGGTAAACATTGTTCTATGCTGGAAATACTGATTGTGTTTTAGGGAGCAGCATTGAATTCGGTGATGCAAGACAGAGGTGTATTTGTCTTTAGAGACTGAAAGAGAAGACATTATCAGTGTTTAGAAGAGATGGGTGTGTTCCACATATGCAGCTAGAGTTACTTTCAGGCGGATATTTACTAATTACTGGTAAGGAAGCCTTGGAGAAGAGAACTTCCAAAGCTGGTTTCCATTGGTTCCAAGACCGAGTTGAGGGAAAATATTCACTCTGAGCGGGTTGGCCCTCCTGGATGAATCCTTGCAGATGTGCTACTCCATACCTGGACAGGCAAGGAGCACCGCGGTCGCTGGAGCCCAAGGAAACTGGTTAGATGAGGAAAGGCGGCAGATGCGGAGCTTCTGCGGGCAACCTCCTCCCAACACCTCACTGTAGTTGCGAGGACAATTCACTAGATGGCAGGTGACAAGTGTGCAAAACTGATGGCTTCATGTGGCCCTCCAGTTGTAGACAGGAAGGAAAATTCATTTAATTCAGTGAATTGTGGTCTATTTCTATATGGACGTGTAACCAAGGATGGCACAAGCCCTCCTGTGTTTACCCCCCAAAATTAATTTTCTCATGACTGAGCTTTTGTGAAGTACTTCTATCTCAGTTTGGATAATGCTACAATTTTGTAGATTAATTGGTATATTACTTTTGACTGAAACAATAGTCAAAATGCATTCTGTCCTTCTGGGGTACAAAGACGCTTCTGGTCTACTGAGTTGAGGTAGGGCAAACTTGAAGATATTTATGCATTTTTATTTGCTATTAGTACTCTCCTTCTGTAACCCAAGAAGAGGTAGTGTGCATTGAATGTTTCCTCCCAATTGTCTAAGAAGAAAATATTTTTATTTTAAATAATTATAATCTACAAATTAATAAAAGTTTGCTTTCTGTGGGAGCTGTAGTTTTATAGTTGGAAGTTTCACAACAACATTTTATAGATAAGAGAAATTTAATTCACTGAAGCCAAGACTTTACAGAAGTGTGTTACCCGCTTCCATAAGGAAGCTTTCTCAAAATCAACAAGGAGAATTCTCCCTGTGGTCACTTTGGCAATGCCCAGTGTCTAGGGATTCTCTAAGACACAAATCTCTCTCTAATATTGACCGTTTAATTCAGCACAGGTAACCACACCTTGGTCTCCAGTGAAACACACTGTATCATACCATTCTTTGTCTAAAATAAATGGCAGAACGTGAGTGAAAATAGAATCACTCAGCATTTGAGGAATACACAATATAGTCTGTCCAGCCCTTTATTTTTGGCTGGTTGCAGTTTTTTTCATGCAGTTGTAATAAAAATCACGCTGAATATGCCATGCACAATATAAAAGTGGAAGCAAGTTGGTGCTTCACCACCTTTGCCATTGAGCAGTCCTTGTTGAAGCATCGCCCGTGTGGAGCGCTCGCTGCTCAGGCTCTGTTGCTTGTGCGTTTGTGCTGCAGGTGCACCGCTACTATCCATTAAACCAGACAGCAAGAGCTGATCCACCTCCCCAGAGACTGTACAGGAACATTTTCTAATGCTTTATCTGCTGTGCCCCTGCTTGAACACTCCAGGGAGTGAAATGTCTTGTCTAGAAGGGCACTTCTCCCTTAAGTGAGGAATACTGAACACTTAATTTTGGATGTTCTTCTTGGATCGTGAACTTTTCCTCCTGTCATCCTATGCAATTGCTAGGAGAGACTTCACTTTTTCTACAGTTGTGAAGCAAGCTGGTGCTGGCAGGGATCTTCTCCCCTCTTGGTGTGGAAAAAACACAATGGTTGAGTAGTTTAACCTAATGCCATTGATTGTAAAGTAGTAGATAACTATGTAATCTTCAATTAGTTGTAATGAGAGTTAATTAATAATGGTCAGTTTAAGACTCCCACATCAATGAGAAGTGGCAGAAGAGACCACATCCGTAGTGCAGTCATTGGAAAAGATGCTCTCATCCTATTCCTAACAGCAAAAGTTAATTAACACTTTAAAAATCTTTGCTTTGTGTAATAATTCCTGTAAATCTAGCTTGCTTTCACCAGCTGTTTCCTTTCTACATATGTGCCATGCTATTCTCGCCATTACCAGCGTGGTGTCCAGGATTGATGTTGCAGTTCCTATTTCATCCTCCCTTCCACTGTCTTGGATATTTACAGGTAAATGTGAACCGTGCGTATCAGAGTGCTTTAAACGTTACTGTGTATTGCAAAGAGTGTTTGGGCTCCCAACAGAGCAAAAGGACCCTAGTTCTTCACTTCATGGAAAAATTTCTCATTGAAGTAGTCCATAACTAAACAGGTAAAACGGAACTCTTAAGGTATTGCACAATATCCCACTGCGGATCCGTGACGGAGATAGAGTCTGTCAACCTCTTAAGTGGCCCTGAAGATACTAAGCCCGAATTGAGCAGGTTGCCTGACTCGAGGGCTGTGGTGGAAGAGTTAATTTTCTAAAAACTCCCTTTTTAGGCCTCTTGTTCTGATGTTGGGCTTGACAAGATTGGTCTCTACAGTTGCTGAGGTCTACAGTCCATTCAGGTCTGCTTTTATTCTTGAGTTGTTGCTATTAAAACTGTTTCTGGCTTATTTCAATGAATTCCCTAGATGGATATTTTTAAGTGTATTGAGTTAAATTCTTACTTATGTAAGTTGGTGGTGAAACTTGCTACAAACAGCAAAAATAGGATTAGCAAACCCTATTTTTCCACCAGTAAATCAGTGCTAACATATAAGCTGTGAATCAGTTACTCTCTTGTGCTTTTCTGCTTACGAAGCACAACCTGCACATTTTATGTGGGTCAAAACTGTAAATGATTTTATGTTCATCACAGTAACCCTTGTGTTTCGATACCAGAAGTCACTATTTGAGATGGGGTGTGATAGGCAGGCCCTGCGGACCGTCTCCAGCAAGAATGGGAGGTGAGGTACAATAAGCTCCGTGAGGTAACAATATTTTTGTAGTTGATAAGGACACAAGTTGTCCTACAGTTGAGTTAAGAATATTGTTCTAGCAAGAACAGCTGTAGCTGGACCCTGATGGGCTTTTCTCTGGTGAAGAACTGAAGCCACGGGGGAGACAGAGAAAAGCTTCATAACCTTCTCTTGCATTTGAATTTGTCAGTCTTCTCTTAGGTGCACATCCTAATTGCATTTTGACTGCAATTTTGGCAGACTACTTTGTTTAATGGTCATGTGCATTAGTGATTCTTTCTTTATTTGTAATCATATAAAAACATAAGAATTGCCAGCAAATTACGAGTTTATCTTATTTTACTAGTTAAGAGATACTGGGTATTCAGCACTATTTTTTTAATAATATTTCTAGTGAATGTTGCCTTTCTGAAAATGGTGACTAATCAGGAAAAAAAAAATTATTTAGTATTTCCAGTTCACAGCTGTCACCACACGGATGATGTTAATTGCCCGAGTTGGGCCATAGCTAAATTGACAGTCAGTATTCTAATCGATAAGTATATTGGCAAAGTAATCTCTATTTTGAGATGCTGAGCAATGCTTTGTTTAATGAACATCTATATTTCAACTGAAAAACCTAATCTTTTCACTGTATCTAGAGAGCAAGGTTGTTGACTGTTATGTTTAGAAACTGTCTCTGTATAAAAAGTCTGTATAAATGAAAAGAATGCTGCTCGATGGCGTAATCACTTTTCCTTCATTTAAAATAGCTAATGACATTGTAGAAAGCTATGGCAGTTACTGTAAAAAAGATTGAGTCTTGAAAGAGCCAGGACAGTTTCTCACCTAG
The DNA here is from genome assembly GCA_034781795.1 of Crypturellus tataupa. NCBI lineage: Eukaryota > Metazoa > Chordata > Aves > Tinamiformes > Tinamidae > Crypturellus > Crypturellus tataupa. The sequence goes on along the minus strand of JAWLRI010000217.1, from coordinate 4,553,114 downwards.
TGTGGGATTTGATTTCCAAATTTTGTATGTGCACTTTTTTTATTTTGCATCATTGTTTTGTTTTCTTCTACTAATATCATTATCCAAGTACACATTAAATGAAGGCACAATGCTATTTCTTGCTAATATCTAAATCCTTATGCTCAGATTTGAAGGCCAGAAATGACTGCTGGACTCTTGTTTCTGTTGAAAGTCAGTACCGAGTCTGTAATTTCTGTTGGAGCTAGAACCCATCTCTTTGAAAGTCATCCATTATTCATTAAAGGTTTCAGGTTGTGGAGAATTAATCAAATCCCCAGGTAAATTTGCTGCAGTAGCTAATTATTTTCACTTGATAAATATGTGCTTTCCTGCGGTCTGAGTTTGTCTAACTGGGCATGGCAGGTACAGACTTGCTGGGCGATACAGACTTGCCATACCAGGTCATATAGGCTCACACAATGGGAATAAGAGTATCCACTCCCTTTGGATAAAGTACCTGTATCCATGACCCTTGTTCACTTTGTTTCCCATCCTGAAGGTCCATCTTGCTCATGGGAAATAATTATCCTTCACCTCGCTGTCTCTCAATGCAGTGATGCTACTTGTTGGTCCCGGTCAGTCTTCCAGAGGTTTAGGTTGGCCTTTGCTCTGGGGTTCAGGTTTATTTGGCAACACCTGGGAACAAGGCAGTGAACTTGGCGTGTTTCGTGCTCAGCAGGACTGTGCCTTCCTCCTGCACCTGATGGATGGTTCTGTGCGTGTCCGTGCTGAAATGCATTTCTGTCGGACAAGCCCCGCTTACCAAGGAATTGATTGCCTGGATAACTCCCATCCCTCTCATCCATCATTATTTCACTATTTTCTGATTTTTCAGGTTCCCTGAAAATTATCAGTGACTTGATTTATACCTGCCCACTCTCCCCAGCTTATTGAAAAATCATTGCATAATATTCGTGTAAGAGCAGATCCTTGTATGGCAAACCTAGAGAGGTGGCTTGATTGAAATGGCTCTGTTTTAGTTTAGTTTTGTTTTTTTTCTCCCTATTTGATGGGTTTTAATTCCCTAAAACATACTGTGCCGCAATGCCAATTATACCACATCTGTAGTTTAGTACTCCAGAGCAGTTGATGTGTATTATAAATATTTAATCAATGAAACTTTTGAATTTAAATCAAAAATCCCTTCAAGCTGGAGCATGGTTATTTCCCAAATTTCTCTGCTATTAATGTTTCCTAGCCGTTCTGTTATGCAGGCTTAAGCGAAAGTTCTGGTAATTGCCCCAGATCATGGCAAGGTTAATTGGGCAGTTTGCCCCTACAAATTGCTTGATAGTTAATTAAAAAAAAAATACTCAGATGATGCAAACCAGAAGTCTAAATTATTTTTCTTGATGTTGTTAATCATTTGTTATACACTGGCAGGTAGGCTTTGTCTTGGAGGAGGATGTCTTGAATAACAGGCCAGATATGTTTGTGCGTGGCCTCTGAACAGCTGATGTGCAGGCTGAGGAATTCTGCTCCAAGACCATGGTTTTTCAGGGGAGAGAATTTGTTCTTCTTCATCTTGAGATGCCCGTTCTCTATAGGGCTTTGAAAACTGACTCCCCAGCCTGTTTACAGTGTTTGAACTTTCTTGATCTTGTTTCCAGGTTCTGGGAGTGGAGGAGTAGACACTTCTGTGGACGTAGATTATGACTCCTGCTGGCAAGTGATAGACTACATTTATTTTGGGTCCCTTGCAGGGCATGTTAGCACCGAATTCATTTAGACTAGTCGTTTAATAGGGCTCCCAAAAGTTCTCAAAGACCTGGAAATTTAGCAGAAAATTTATTGTGAAGCTTAAGTCAGCAAAGTTTTCTGTCTGGTAATAGTCAGGGGCTGTCCCGGGTGACATTGAAATTGGCAGAATTCAGTACCTAAATTGGTCATCTTGTCCAAGCCAGCGATCAAAACGTCACATAAATGTGCACTTGCTATACTGTACCTCTTAGCCAAGTAATTCCAAAAGCTTTGGGTGTCAGCTGGAATGAGCTGAGTTATATAAAATAATCTGAGCTGCCTTCTTCTTACAAAGATATTTTAAGAATTTACAGAGACTTTAAAGGAGATTGGGAGCTGGGCTTCATTGCACTCACCTGGCAAAGACATTGGGTTTCAGTTAAGCACAGCTGCGTGGCCCAGGCGGAGATGGAACTGGATGGCAGGAGAATCCATGCAAGATGTAAGGGAACGATCAGTGGAAGCATCTGCCCTTCTCCAAGGAGCCAGGAGCAGAGGGAGCTCCCAAGGTACTTTCTGGGATTTACTAGGCCTCCAAACCTGAAGACGGTGTTGTGCTCTCTTCCAAAACTGACATAATGGGTGACTAAAGCCACGTCAGCAGGGGCCGAGACCAGTCTGGAGTGTCTCCTTTGAGCTGGATGTCAGGTTATTTAAACGTCTTTGGTTTGTCTTTGAAAGTGCTCATGTTGTTTGGTACTTACCATAGTGTTTAGTTTAAACTGTTTAAGTTGGTGCTTTTGCATAATATTTTGCCTTGTTGGTGCTGACATGGCATCTGGCCCCTCAGATGCCATGTCAGAGGCCCAGGCTCTGGGGTCTGGTGGCCTCAGAGCTGTTCTTCCCTAGGTGACAAGGAAAAGATTGCAGCTGGGCACGTGACTAACAGTTTTGTTTCTTCTCTGCGTGGCAGTTTATCTCCTTCATCTTGAACTTGCTTCTAAGTTAAAAAAAAAAAAATCTTTCTTTTAATTTTATTTGTGAGTTTATATTTGGCTCTGCCAAGCCTCTCCCCTCTCCCCGTGTTTATCTTAACACGATTTGGCCGTGAATCAGTTGTGTAAAATGAAGTCATTTAAGCTCTCACATTCTGGGACTGTGCACTTTGTAAACGACAGCAATAACACTTTAGCAGGAGCACTTCCCTTAAGTTCAACTAAAGCTTAATTAATGTTTGGAAAGCATCGTGACTTCCTCCCAGCTTTCTGGAAGCAGGTAGCATTGTTATTTTGGGTGATTATAAAAGCCAAGTGTCTTGCAAAGGGCCAACAAGCGAAGCTGCAGCTTGAGGGTGACTTGATCCTATTCCATATAGCCTTTGTTTGGCCTCAGTGCCGGGAAGCCCCCCAAAGGCCACGTACACCCTTCCACCTTCAAAATTAATTTTTCAGTTTGACTGTAACAGGATTCTGAGCTGTAAACACAGTAACTAATTTCCTGTGGTTAACTCCTAAGAGAGGCAATGCTTTCTGTATAGCACTGGGCACATTCTGGAATCATTTAAGCTGAAGTAGATGCAGAGGAGCTTGGTAGATAACATAGGAATCATCCTAAATCTTGCAGGACGTTAGTAATCCAGGATGTGGCTCTTATGCATCAGCCAACCTCTAGCAACCTTCAGGCCTGCAGTTGCATGCTTGTAGAAGAGAAAGACACTCTGTGTGCTATAAAAGATGAAATTAAGTCCTGGCTCCAAGTGTCTCTGTATGAGTGTGTGAAAGATGCCTTTGTGTGTACACAGATAGGTCATATCCCAAAATAACGTGCAGAGCCCTGATACCCAAGTGAAGTGCTGAGAGCGTTGTGACATTGCCTTCAATTAGGGCAGAAATCAATGCTGCACCTTATCTGCTCCTTCTCAAGTTGTTTTTAGAATCATGGTCCTCCGGAATCCCCTATGCTTAAGTTTTCTGTCCTGTTTGCCTCTTCTCAGCCCTCTCCTTGCCCTTTCGTCTCCCGCTTGGCAGGGGCTGTGCAGTTGCCAGCCAATGTGTTCTCCTGGGTTTCGGCTTTCACCTCTAAGACTTAGGCAGCTGGAAGAAAAATCTTCTGATTAAGGACCGGACTTGCTTACCTCAAGGGCTGATTCATCTGCAAGATGTGTGTGTTCTTATCTTCTCGAGTAATTAAGGAGGATAAATTCTGACCTTGCTTTTTAGATAGTTTGTCTCTGTTTGCTTTGTTCTACTTCGCCTTATTTTCATAAATCCTGGGGAGAATTTAACTTTGCAGAGGAAGTGCAAGAAAGCTGTGGTGGGAAAGGAAAATACGTTAGCAGTGCCTACTGAAAGGAAAGAAATTAAATCATCTTGAAGTTATTTCTGTGCTTTATCATCTTTTCTGGGCTATGCGGTGTATGAAGACAATTACAGTTCCCATAGGAATAAGGAAAGTTGTATCTGTTGGGCCTGAATTCCAAAATGTCACATAAAGCATTATAAAGATACCAGCAGCTTAACATTAAGAAATGCAAGACATGACACAATTAGTATATAAGAAGTATCCATAATCATGGAGAAACTCTTTGAACCTTCAAACATGCATGTACCACTTATTGTGTAACTACTCAGGGATTGCCAACTCCAAGCATTAAAAATATCTTCAAATGATGAAAATGTCTTCAGTTGTGATATATTAAAAGTAGTAATTTTGACTTCAGTTCATCTTTTGCCTCTACACTTTTAAGGTTTTTTGGATGATATTTTAATCAGAAGATTACCTATAAGAGTGCAAACAGGAATGTAGGCTGCTACAGAAGGATGTAAATTAGAAGCTGAATTTTAAGTAAAAGCTGAGCTTCTGAAATAATTCCATCACTTTAGCAGTATGGAATTACAAGAATAAACTGAAATATTATGAGATTCTTGATTAAAATCTTGAAACTTAGAAGAATTGAAACTTGCTAGAAATAAAATCCTCTTTTAAGCCCATGAAAGTTAAATGTATTGCAGGATCAAGCAGTACAGTGATAGATGACTTTGTGCATCCTTTTATTAATAACCTTTCCAATTCTGGCCTGCTGGGGGATGAGCTCACAGTGCAGCAGTCTCACTTCAGCAAAATGCAGGACGTTCGGCTGTTGGCAGTAAGTGTGGGTCATTTTGCTTCTTACTTGGTAGCCTTCCGTAATCATTTAGGATTTTGGAAAATACTTAAAGCAGAAAGAGTTGGAGCACTTTCTAGGAACTTGACTTCATTCCTTTGTGAGCATACATCGAGGGGCAAGTGGTAAATTACAACTGCTGGTTGAATGTACTGTTCTGTAGCCACAGTGTTGCTGCAAATGCATCTTGCATGCTGCTTTTTGCACAGATTTATTTGTGATTGCAGTCAAGAGCAGGGCCTCTCTGAAAGAGCAAGGTTCTTGCTATTGAGAACTAAGATTGAATGATCTTGTTGAAATTCTTTATGCTTTTCTTCCATTCCTCTTTATTACAAGATTTAGATAGTTTGAAAAGCTTGATTAAATGCCTTGAACTATCACAGCAAGACAACCTTGACATAATTCATTCAACAACAAATTACTGTTTCGTGTCTGATCTTGAAAAGTAGCAACTCACCTGTGTGCTACTGTTAGTGGGCCAGCATGTCAAAAGTCTCACCTGCATGGAAAGACTCAGTGCATTTATGAGGTGGTGAGCCAGATGCATTATTAAAAAAAAAAAATCCATGATAGTATATTTTTTGTTGAAGAAAGGTTGGCTAATCTCTTTGACTTCTGTAGAGGTATCTGCTCTGCTAAAAGAATGTGCTTCCATTTTATGAAGGAAAAAATAGGCTGTGCAAATCAAAATACAGTCTGAAATATAGGTACAAACAATTCTTAAAAGTATATTGAGATAAAGAGGATTAAAAAAAAAAAAAAAAGTGCCTGTTCCTTGGGTCCTGGTTGCCTGTCCTTTTCAAGCAGGTTGGCCACACAGGTTAGTGCAGTGACAGGCGAGAGGGGCTGCCTGTGTTCACTGTCCTGCTGCCTGGGTGACGGAGGGAGCGTCCTGGGGCTCAGTCCCAGAATGTTCTTCTATCAGAACCAAGTCACCCCAAGGCCTTGAGAAAAGGGACACCCGAAAGAGCAGCTGTTAGTACTGCAACTGGTGACCCCACCCCAAATCCTGCTCCTTTTTCCCTTGAGGAGGGAGGAAGGCAGCGGGGAGCAGGCTGCAGCCTGAGCGCGCTGCCCAGGCAGCCTGCGCTCGGGTGCGTTACGGCCTGGTTGACTAGAGCAGCGTGTCCTGAGCAACCGCGCTCACCAGGGTGCACCTGGAATACTGCCTGCTCTTGGTATTTGCTGATCTGTGAAGACCTGTTATTACTCTGATGTATTTAACAGTATGCAGATACGTACGATAATGCCTTCTGTGTCTTAGGAAAATGCCAATTTTATAATTCTGCACTTAATTTGTAGAGCCTGGAGAATCTAGTTTGCAACCTGTGCTGTGGGAAAACAAGGCTGCCGATCAATGCTCTGTGTCTGACACCGTCTGGGTACTCGGCTCAGCCGGGCGTTGCTGCAGTCGCTGGCAGAGCGAGCAGACACTGCGAGGCTGGGGCTTGGTACGCGGGGAGCACCCTGCAGCCTAGCAGTGCCTTCCACCACTGGAAAAGCTTTTTTCTGACCTACAGGAGAGCATAATTGGCCCAGTTTATAACTGGAGATGTATAGGCATCACCTAAACTCTATAGAGATGTATAGACTCATCACATCTAACATACCAGCCCATCTAATCTGGAAAGTGAGGAGCAGCCCCATGTGTAGTTACTGTAGGCAGTTTCAATGGAAGCCTCTCCACTGTTGGAGTTTTCTTCTCAGAGATGCAAAATGCAGAAGAGCTGATTTCTGGAAAGCAGCTGCTGCATTCTTAATAGAAACAATTTCTCAAAATACCTCTCTGAAGCATAAAATGCGTTGAATGGTTCTAAAAGCAGCCCCTCTATGCCCTGGCAAGAGGAAAGATTGTGCATGGAGCTGCAGCAAGGATTAGCGCAAGCCTGAGCTTGCTTGGGGCCCCTGTGCTTTCCTAGAAAGGTGGTGCTGAGTCCTCCGAGTCAGAGGCTTCCCAGAATTGTCCTAATTGGGGTACTGCAGAGGGAGGAGGAAGCAGGGGAGCTCCCCGAGGCCGGACACCAGCCCGGGGTGCTGGTGCCGGCCGTGTTAAGGCTGCGGTGGTGAAGGCAGCGTGACTGCAGGCGCAGCGGGCTGCACCCAGGAGGAAGGGCGTCCCGAGGGCAGGGCTGTCACCTGGGCACGGTGTGGTGCTGTGCGAGGTGTTGGCCTCGGACTGCGCAGGTAGCGCCGTGCACGGCACTGTCGTCCACCTGTACCGCCGGGGCTGCATGGCTCGGCGCAGGGCTGGCAGGAGGTTTGCAGTGCAGCCCCCAGGACCATCAGCTGCCAGCACAGCTAGGATGGCTCCTTCCATAGTGAAACTTCCTTGTGGTCAATGGGGATTAAACACGGGGGCCGGGTTCATGTGGTTTAGCTGCTCTTTCCAGGTGCTCCGGGCAGACTCCAGGTCACAGACAAGGTCCCCCCGTGCGCTGGCAGCGGCCGCGCTGTTAGGGAGCCCAAGGTGGTACTGGAGCTGCCGCGCGTGAGCGAGCTTTGCTTTCGAGGCTTGGGTTTCCACCCGCTGTGGTTCGATCATGCGATATCGCTGCTCAGACATTTACTCTTTATTTTCTCTGGTTTAATATTCCAGCAGAAGACTTCAGCTGACATTCAGCTGTGTTATTAAGCAAATGTTCCGGCGTGAAGTATGATTTGTTTTTCCTTTGAGTGACACGGCCATACTTTTTGCTAAACCTTAATGCAAATAGAGTCTCTGGATCTAATATTCATTGCATTGATTTCTTTAGAATGTTGAATAGGGAAGTCTGTTTAGGTTCTTATTTTTTAATATTCATACCAGCATGGTTCTGAAAACTCCCTCCTTAGGCATTAAATGTGGGTCTTACATAAATGCTTTGGATCTGATGAAAAATCTAATCAAGTGGCAAGATCCCTGTTGCTTTTATGTTTATTATTGCACGTTTAAAGCAAAAGTTTGAATGTTGTTATCAGAAACATTTTACATTTCTCAGTATAAACATTTATTTTTATTATTATTAATACTTTTTTGTAGCAATATGAAGAGATCCTAATTAGGAACATTTCCTTGTGGAGTGAAAGACTCTAGAATCTGTGTGTGCTTTGCAAAACTGGGAACGACTGATCACTTAATGCTATTTTCTGGCTATCACAGGACTGCAACTTGCTCTCATTCACTTCTGTGCTGCATCGGGTAACTTGTGTCTCTTGCAGGCTGACAACTGTTCATCTTTGTCACTAAATTCAGACTGAATAAAAAGAATCACTTTTGGGATGTTCTTCTCATGATGAATCACCCTATTTGCAATTATGCATATGGTGTTGCCTGTTTTTTTTTTTTTTTTTTTTTTTGCATTTATCTCACTTCAGATTCCAGCTATTAATTGTATTTTCATCTTTCATGTGAGATTGAAGGATGTTTAATATCTTTTTTTCTCCAGTTATGGGTAATGATCAAATATGACAGTCATTTCTCAGTCTCTCTTTTCTAGTGCTCTTTTAAAAATGTCACTATCAAAGGAGGATTTTGCTTTTTATTTCATAAAATGTATTCTCTTTTGACTCAGTTTGCTACTGCAAGCATCCAAAAAGCAAGGTGGCTTTTTTGGGTCTTGGTTTGGTTTTCTTATGTGCCCTTTGGCTACAGTACTGGAAAGGGAGCTCGTGTTTAGGTGCTGCCTGGTGTTACCTCTATCATCCTTTTCCAGGCTGTAGCCTTTGATTCTTCGCATATGGCCTGAATTCCACTTGCTGATTGTACCACTTTTGGGTACACGCATCATGGCTGAATGTGTTTTACTATATTATGCGTGTTGCATTTAGTTGTGTGTTCAGATTCAGAGTGAGAATAAAGTTCTGGGCCAGGAAATGCCTGAAGTTACCAGTGACAAAGTCAGTTCCTTTCTCTTTGGCTGATGCTGTCACATATTTTATAAAGAGATTGAGCTTGTGATAGGCTAAAAAAGGGATTGAATCTGACTCCCCCAGATCTGCACACACACAAAGAGAGACCCTGGAGTCTCTTGTTTAGTCTCAAAACTCCATTTTTTGGCTCAAGAAGCTATTCTCCAGTGGCACATCTTGGGCACTCCCACAATAAGCTGCTCAGTTATGAGCAATGTAATTGGCTTGAGCTTGAGTGTTGTTATAATAGCTTGAGTTTATCATCTCCCACTTAGCTGAGCTGAGAGTTAGTATTTCCCTCTGGCACTCTTGCTTTATTAAAAGGCATCCAGTAATCACCAAGCTGATGTCTTAGAAAGCCTCACGTCATCATCCTCATCCAGGAGACAAAACTGGAAAGCGTGGACTCACCAGGGTCAGGAGGAAGATCCCCTTTAATTTTCCTAGCTCCGCATGCTGCCTGTTTTTGTTCCACCTGAATTACAGCGTCTGAAATTGCTTTTTGACCTGCATGGTACTGAAAAAAAAAAAAATCAAATAGAAAAAATATCAGGGGTAGGGCTTAAACAAGTTTAATGCCCTAACTTATCTTACCTTGTCACGTGTAGCTTCTAGGTCACTGGTGGATCATTCTTTTAAAAAAATCAAGGAAACTCATGCAAGAGAAAGGAATAAAATGAAAAGGAGAATGAAATAGCGATTGGTTGTCATGTGTGGCTACGGGACATGTTCAGCTGTGCCCCTTTCCTGGAGGGTCAGCGCAGGAACCATCTGTGTTGGACGTTGGTGAATGAGGCTCACGCGAGCAGAGCCTCTCCCAGCATGAACGTGTGCTCCAAACAGCGGCTCCAAACAAGCTGAGCCAAGTGCTCCTTATGCCCAGAGAGTTGTATGGGCGACTTATGTTACAGGAATTTAATTGCTTGTTGACTTTTTTCCTCCTTTAACGCTTCCTACAGATCTTTGTTTGCTGCTCTCCTTTGCCCATACTGGCTTTTGAGAGAAAAGCCTTCCAGCTTATGCCAATGCTTCTTCAGGAGGATGACAGTTGTTCCAAAAGCTGCCAAGGACATAAAATATTTGTTTTCTTTCTCTCTTAAAAATGCTGTTGCTGCTGAGAGGTGAACTTTGTGTACAGCCCTTTTAATCAAATCTCATCACATTCTTGTTCATTGCTGTTTACTACCTATAAGAGCTGAAATTCATTTATTTTTTTAAGTGAAGGAGTCATCTCTAGAAAATTGGTTTATATCCTATTTGTTGCTAGAGCATATTACGAGGCAAGAGGGGAAAAAAAGAACCTCTCTTACTGCCACCTTCTTGGCACAGAGCATGGGAGAGCTGCGCTGCTTCAGTATGACACCATACGCTGCAAGTCATTCCGTCATCTCCATAAATTAATCTCTATAAATAAAAAGGGAAGTCAGAACTGATATGTTGATTTTTTTCTATTAGATGAAAGGAGGTAAAATAGTTGGATTTTGAGCCAGTAGTTAGCAGCAATGTATTTTGTGTTCCAGAAATTTTATATTCATTAATAAACTCATATCATAGAATCATAGAATAGAATGCCTAAGGTTGGAAGGGACCTCTAGAGGTCATCTAGTCCAACCCCCCTGCACACGCAGGACCACCTAGAG
>JAWLRI010000217.1:4505800-4542622 GCA_034781795.1 Crypturellus tataupa | reverse complement strand
ATGGGTCTTGAAGATCTCCAGGGAAGGAGACTCCACAACCTCTCTGGGCAGCCCGTTCCAGTGCTCTGTCACCCTCAAAACCTTAGTGGTTCATAGACTTCAGCCACATTTTTTGAAAGTGATCTTGGCATGTAAGATATTAAAGCTCAGTGGAATGTAGTTGATTTTGTACTCGTGTATCAGTCTGGTCCAGATCTTGTAATGTGTTTAAGTGCACAAAGTGCTGTTGACAGTAACACAGGATTTTGACTTGTAATTAGATAATAACCTGTTTTGTGAAGTTTCTACTCAAAGAAAAGATCAAGTTTAAATTAAAAAGAAAAATTGCATGTTGTACAATATAAAAACTGACTTCCTAGTCATATATACATTATTAGTTAAGGCAAGTGCTTGGCCTTGGTACTTATTGGATTCCATAGCTCAAAAATTGCTTTTTTGACATCCCCTGTAGAAGGGAATCGAAAAGCTGAAGCTTTGGTAGGTGTTGCATAGTTGTGCTCCCTGTTGTACTTGCTCAGAGCTACACGGAGCTGCTGCCTTGCTGGACAGCCGTGGGCTGGACAGTCCCGCAGGGCTCCGGGCAGGCGGCCGGGCTTCCTCCTGCTCCGTTCTCCCGGCTCAGGCAAACGCTGGGTGATCTGGGCAGGGGCTGCCGGGGCTGCAGCACCAGCTTGCAGCTTGCTTGAAGCTTGCAGGGAAAGCTCTGCCTGCATCGGGATTAATAACCGACCCTGAGAACAGCATGCTCGCTTTCTGCAGGTGGATAAGTTAATTTTATGTCTATTCTATGCATGTGTGTTAATCTCTGCTTTTTGCCATGGAAAGCCTGCTGTGCTGTATGGAGCATGTAACTTAATTTGACTGTAACTGGAAATAACAAAACACAGAAGCTGAGGTGCTGGCTCTTGTGGCAATAATGTTTTTCTGAGTACAAAATACAAAAACTTCCCTTGCCCCCCTGTGTTTAGGGAAGGAGTTAAGCTCACGTTTTACGTGTTCAGTGGCATTAAGGTCTGTGGGTTCCCAGCAGACCTGAGCACTTGTGTGAGGGCTGCTGAGCTGAACGGATCCTCCAGGTGCTGCCTGTCTGGAAGGATGGAGCCTCCCTGCATGGAGGGCTTTGCTAACCCCTCGCCACGGAGATTTTCTGGTGCCTGCTGGAAAACCTTGCTTAGAATTTGCTCCAAGTCATCCAAGTAATTTATAGTTTGCCTACAGAATAATGGAATGGCTAAACAGAAAATAAAATCATAAAGGGTAAAGATTTTTTTACAAAGAGATGAACTTCAGCAAATACAGTCATAGAGTATAAAGATTTTTTTTTTTCGGTGTATGAGGTGTATACAATAAAGGGAAAATAAATCGAAGGAGCCAGAGCAAACATGCAGTTGATGGATGAGTTATAATTTCTGAACCCTCTCGAAGGACTGAAGGGAGCCCAGCTGTATCAGAAAAGTATAAAATCTTCATCTGGGGCACCTGATTACAGCACTTAATGAACATGAAATGAGACCTGATTCTCTGGAGCAACCACCAGGCTGCATTTCCACAGATTTTAAAATGACCAAATTGTGTATGTAAGGTTTACCATTTGCTTGAGGAGAAGGATCCTCAGTTGCAGGGGTACCGTTATGCAGGGACTTGAAACAAAGCTTTGGACAACCTTAACTGTGAATCAAAATTCTCAATTTATTTTCATAAATGTGCTGTGTTTTGAATTCCAAATAGTTGGATATTTCTTCTGTTAATTCCAGAGCATTTAAGGGGCTTTGACGTTCAAAAAAGAACTTTCTCAACTGTATAGTTTTGTGAAATTGGTAAGAAAAACATTGAAAAACTATAGGGTGCATTTGGATCAAAACCTGGGTATTTGTTTCCTTGCGAGACCTTCATTTAAAACACTTAACCCTGCAAAATTAAGGAAAAATAAGTAGTGTGTTTCTTAGTCCTTGAAAGTGAGCAAAGTAAAAAGATGATGTACTAATTTCTTCTAAACCTGTTTGTTGATCTTTTTAGGGGTAAAAACATAAACTATTGCAAAAGACTTTAGTAAGACAGGCAGTGGTTCATCTTAAAAACATTCTGTTTTTTCTTTGTATCTAATACTCTGCAATAGTATTAGATTCTTGAATCTCAGTATGGGAAATGCCATGAAGATGCAGTGATAAATGCTGGCCTAGCAATACTTGGTTCTTGCAAAGGCAGCTGAAAACTCAAGGATAACCCTGGTACAGGAGACAGCAGGTCAGAGTTTAGCCTATCAGTGTTGGCTGGGAGCTCTTTGAGGCTTGAAACTTGATTTCTGCTCTCTTGCCTGTCAGCATCTGTGCTTTGGGTGTGGGATTTTGTGTATCTCTTTGTTTTTCCCTGAGGTACCATCTCTGCTTCTCTAGGTTTTAGAAAGAACATAAAACCTGCTGCCTATATGCTTGGTGAAAATTGCAATATTAACAAGGGAGGAGAAATAAAAGTGCCAGCACAGATGAGATGTACTGCTGTCATTTAGGGTTTGAAGTTGTTATACCCCTGTATGAAGAGTGACAGATGTTCCCGATACCTTGAACTGCCTTTTTCTGAGCCTCATGATTTAAAACTGGCATCATCTGTTTCTCAGCCCTACAGTGCTAATTTGATGCCAGGCAGATTCTCACCAGTGTGAGTGAACAAGAAAATGAGAAGGAAAAATACTCTCTAAGGGGAGATTTCCTATTTGTAGGAGCTGTCTGCACCGCTGCCGTGTGCCGAGCTGGGGAGGAGGGAAGCGCCCAGGGGCAGGACGAGGTTCTCCTGCTTCTCCCAACTCGTCTGCCGCAGCCAGGGGTAAAGGAGCAAGTCCTGTATGTACAGGGGTGCGCTGCTCTGGGCAAGCAGAGGACAACCTGCTTGTGCATGTAAGGCCATGCAGCCTTTAATTCAAAGGTGAACAGATTGTATTTCTTTCTCTCTCTCTTTTTTTTTTTTCTTCAAACACTTTGCTTTTTCCATTTCCAGTATTATCATACTTATTAAATGTCTTGTTGCTGCTTGTTGCTCTGTGTTCCAACACGGTTCTTGGGCTGACTGTTACAGGATGCTAGGAGAAGCATCAGGGTAGATGCAAGGTACGACTGGCTGAGGATTCAGCTGTCCTGGGGAGCTGTAAGGGAGCTCTCTTCATTAAAGCTGATGTGGATTTCTTCTGGCCCCACTACTGCATTCATCTGGCAATAGACAGTAAATTTGGAGCCTAAGGATTTAGATTCGATGCTCTTGAGGGCTCTGTTTTCAGTCACAGTAGACAGTTGAAAAGTCATAAAATGATCAGTGGCTCTTTGACCCTTTCCTGGCTGCTTTTCGATTCAAACTGATCCTACTTTATAGTACCCTAAGGTGTACTGGGGGAAGTAAGGCTACCAGGGTGCTAAGACACGTTTGATGCATAAGCAAAGGATAGCCAGGAGTTTAGTATAAAGAATACTAATATCACAGCCCAAATAATTAGTGTATTTTGGATTTTTGCATCACAGCACAGTGATGCAAAGACATGAAACGTGCTAAGGGAGGTCCCTGCTGTGCTATGGGTTAGAGTTGGGCTCTGCATCACTATGATGCCCTCTGACCACCTGATCCCATGGTGATCTGTTGGACTCTTTTACTGAAACATTCAAACTGCTTGAGCGGCTGAGACACACTTGTCAGGAATGTCCTGATTTTGAATGTTCTCGTTTAAAGGTTATTCAGCATTTCTACCTAGGTTTGCTATAATAAAGAGCGGTAAATGCAGGCCTCTGTAATGGGAGCACTGCACCTTTCAGACTGTGTCCCATTACTTCTGCAAGAAAAATTCATTGTCCAGATTTTTGCAGGAGGAAGCAGCTCTCTGAAGCCTTTGTCCAATTTGAGAGTGCTGTAAAGGGCATTGTTTTAGCAGAGAAATTTTAGGTAGTGGCTTCTGTTGTTTAGTGCAAAATCCTACATCCCTATGTAGATTCCCACTTTGTGGTTAGCGATTAAGCGTTGCTTATACCTGGAAGAACAGGCAGTGTCTTTGCATTATTAATACAATAATATTAAATGAGTATTGCAAGCAGTAATAACTTGTGCCTGGTAAGTAAGATATTTAGAAAGCAGGTTTAAATTCTCCTGCTGTCAGTTGCTGTGTTTCCTACATAGTGGTTATCTGATGAAATTGTGAATGAAGCAAAGAACAGAACTAATGATGTTAAGTTGATAGTAGTGTTTCATGGGTGGTGCAGCTGAAGTACCGTGTCCAATGACTGTGTTACTAGGTCACATCCAGTTGCTGGCACCCGTGTCCCTGGAGGTCTCCTGAGCCCCAAAACACCTCCTGAGCCTGCCTGACACACGTCTGAGCTGATCCTTAGGTGCTCATCTTCAGGTGCTTCCTAAAGCCGAAAGCTTCAGCATTTCTAGGGCCCTGACATGCTTAAACCGCTGCCCCTGGGAACGCCTTCCAGGTCAAGTCTTGCTGAGCGATCTGCAGTCTGTAAGACGGCAGGTTCTTCTGCTAACAGCCTCGAGCTGTAAAAGCACTTTTGTTTTTTCCTATCTCATTTTTCCTTCCTTACTGAATTACTTCCTAAATTTATGTAATTATTCTCTGGTAATAGAATTATAGATGCTGGATAAAGGGAGAAGAGCTCTTAGCTTTTAGCCCTATTCCTGCCAGCATGCTCTGTTCACTAGTGCTTTGCCAGCCTAATTTTAAATGTCCCTGATGATGAAGCTGCTGTCTTCTCTTAGAGGGGCACAATTTGATAGCCTAGTACTTTCCTTCCTGGTATAGTTCTCTTTTTCTTGTGCTTATACTGTGGTCCTACATTAATTTCACCTTATTCTTGCTAATAATAGTTCTTTTCATGGCACTAAATGATGTGACAACAGTTTTTATTATTTCTGTACCTTACAAATGCATAGCTGGGCAATGTTTTCTTAGTTGTGGGGCAAAATAGTATGTTTGTAGCACTTTTTTAATCCTTTAAATAAATCAGTCCCTACTGCTACACCTTCACTTTTTGATTAAAACTGCTGTTTAAAAAATGGCAAACCTGCAAGGCCTCCTTCTGGTGCGGTTTGTCTTGACAGCTACCACGAGCCTGGTGTTTTAATACCCTCCAAACTACAACTATTTTACTTTGAGTTCCTTCCTGATGTGCCAGGGAGGCACCTCACTGAACTGAGCTTTTCTCTTCTAGGACTGTGGCAGAGACCCTGCAGACTCTGTGTCCTTTTCAACTTTGGAAACCGAGGGAACATTGTCAAGATTAAACTTTCATTCGTAAGCTTCTAGGGTTAAACTATCAACTACCAGGAGCTCCTGTGACTGCCACTGACTTTTCCAACTTCTTTCTACTCTTAGGTGAGGCACAATCACAGTTCTAAACTGCATTTTACATTATCCAGCCTTGGACAGAGGGTATAACAGTAGCATGTGAGCAGCGGAGTAACATGAGGTGTAGCAAGAGCATGAAGATGTCAACTGTCCTGTTGTCCCTTGCATTTGGCTCTGCTCTGTTCTCAGCAGCCTCATTGGAGAGGTCGGAAACTGTGACTGGGAGGTATCTGAATATTCTGTCTTTAGCTTTTGCCTCCTTTTGGAATCAGTAAATGCAGTAACACTTGAAAATGGAAGTAAAAAAAAAAAAAAAAAGGAATATTTGCCTTTTCTATCTGTGAGCAAACAATGGGCTGTGTGCTGCTGGGAGGATGGAGGAGGCTGTGGAGATGGCCTGGTGGTGCTATGCAATGATGTCCAAGCAGAAGTCCTCCAGCTGTTTCAACGCGTGTTATAAATGTCGTGGGCTTTAGCAAATGCAAAACACCTCATTACCCCTTCAGTTTGTAGCAGGGACTTGTGAGGGGTATGTATAATAAATGCTAACAACAGTGTTTCTTCCTGCTGCTTTTCTTCATATTTCTTGTTCCACCACAGCTTGGTTCACTCCATCTGTCTGTGTTGCTACTGTTGAGACTGCTGTTTCTTTTTATAAAAAGTTTGTCAGACGGAGTCAGAATGTTTAATTTGTGTCTTTGTTTCTTTAAATATCAATTCCATGGTAGATTTTTTCAGCCTCTCTTGCTTTCTATCACTTTTATTCAATTCATGTGAAATTTCCACTGTGCCTGCAGTATTAAAATCCAATATTTTGCCTGGTTAACAGCTGAATTTGAATCCTAAAGCATTTGAGTTCACTGTATTTAGGATGGACTTGCTTGTAAATGTTCAATAACTTCCATTCTGATTATCAAATCCAGCTTATTTTCTATTTCCCAGCAGATTTTCATCTATGCTTGTGTAGCCAACCTTGAAGGAAAAATAGAATATTAATTCCTGAAACATGCCCTTCATGTTATTTCTTTCTGAAATCCAAAGAAATCTCACTGGATTGCTCCACTTGCTATTTTATTTATGTCTTTATTTGTATTTTTGAGAAAAATCTTTTTTTTCCTTTAGATGTACCGACAGCTCCTGGGTTGCCATCCTCGACTGCCCCGAGATTTGGAAGCATTTTCAATAACGGCTCCTCTTCTGTTTACTGTCTCTCATTTCAGTTGAAACTGTCTCAGCAGCCGTACCTCAAATATTTATACAGAAAGAAATGTCATCGCATTTGAGGTATTTTCCAAAGTAATAATGCAAAATGACACGCTGGCCAGTAGCAAGAAAAGCACCTGAGGTTGCTGGTGGATAAGTGTGTGAGATGTTAGCAAACCTGTTCCACCCTACAGAATGCAAGTACATCTGCCGTCTCAAGCAGAGGAAAGTGTTTGCAATGCCAGGACAGCTTTCTGCTCGGGGGAGTAACCCTGTCTTGCAGCGGGGCAGTGGTTTCCCCATGCAGTGTCCTGCTGCATTTGGCTGCCTTGGGCACAGGGATGGCGTGATGTATTTTTCACGAGTCCTACCTGCTGCACGTCCTTTTGGAGACTTGGGAGTGCAGATGACTGGGGAGGCTGCTGGACCATCAGCTCCTGACTCCTCTACTGCTTTCACGTGACACGGCTTGTTTGCTGTGTGTGACCTTCTTTCCACAATCCTGCCTCTGGGCAGCTCTGTTTGGCCCTAGACTTGCCCAACTCTTCCTGACTACTCGCTGCCAGTGTGTGTCCACCACAGCTTTCCCCTCCTGCCCCAGGCCCTGTTCCTCCTCCACACGGTGCCATTCTGCTTGTTGGGAACCCAGATGGGCTCCCCAATGGCTGTGGCAAAGATGAAGACGTTGCTGGGGTCTTCTGGGCAAGCGTGGACTCCAGCTCGTAGTTCCCACAGGAACTGAGGCCCTGCTGATGAGGGAGGGGGACTGGAGCGGCTGTCCTGCTCGCTGCAGTTGGACAGAAAGGCAGGGAATGTTTTCTCATGTTGTTCCTTCCAATAGAGGTCAGTTGTAATGGTCTTGAATGCTATTTATTTGGTTTTAAACCCAATTTTGTTCACTAGCAAATGGACCTCAGCTGGCAAATGGCATCTAACCGTGTTAGTGACTCTAAGTATTGTTCTTCCAAGGAAGCTTTCTCTCTCCTCCTGAATCTTCTCTCCCTCCCCAGAATTGCTCTCTGTGGTATTTTCCCTTATATTATTAATTTATGCCTTGTGTGTGGTTTGTAGAAAGCAAATCCAGGGGTAAGTAGTTGTTCAGAGTATTCTTTTAAAAGCTGCTCTTTTCTGGGCCAGCAGGCAAACAACATAGTCCCAGCTCTGCTATTTGAGAGAAGCCGCAAATACTGTCACAGACGACAAGCACGTAAGTCTGTCTGCGTTGGGGCTGTAATGGTTGTGTAGGCTAAGAAACGTAGGCCACACGTGCGGTTCAGAGCAGTTTAAAATGTTCAGCAACGTCCTGCTTGTGCCTATCTGGTCCTGGCTCAGGACCCAGCTGAACTGCTGGGGCTGCTGTCACCACCTGCAGTGGTGCCCGGTGCCGCGGTCCCGTCATGTGCGGCAGAACGCAGCGCCGTGCAGTGCGCTTGGCATCAGTGTCAGCACGTTAGCATTTCTGCTCTCATTTATTCTCCAAACTGCTTTAAATCTAATCTGATCTCGCCACTAATCTGCGCTGTTTGTTGCTGTCTGATTAAACGGCAGTGGGGTGTAACTGGGTCAGGCGCTGCCATAATCTGTGCTCCTGCGCGTCGCTCTCCGGGGATGTGGTAACGATGGCACCGCGTAGCCAAGTGTGGCACAAGACATAACTCGGCTTGTGTGGGGCTTGCATATAGGAAACCTTTCTTAGGCGAATACAATCGTTCTGACTTTTGCTTTGCCTTTATTTCGCCCCGTTGCCATCCTGCCTCGCTTGATGCGTGGAGCCTGAGGTACACGGAGGAGAGCGCGAGGCCTTGGACAGCCTTGCTGCGGGCTCCAGGGCAGGTGTTTGCCTTCGCTGTCGGCCTCGCGAGGTGTCACTCATTTTTCCTTTAGATTTATAAGGAAATGCCCTTACAGAGGTTATTCCCAAAGGGGTGTTTGTGCGTAGCCTCTAATCCCCATGAACTGCTCTTGCTGGGCCTGACAAGAGCTACTCACAAACACCCTCACTGCGTCACTCTAACCCAGGCTTCCCCCAGTTGCTGTTTTACGTGTTGCTTTTGAGAGGGAAATGCCTTGAATCAAGTGACAAACTCTTGGCCCAAGCTATTAAGTTGCCATTAGGTTTTGCTTTCCCTGTCTTTATTTGCTGGCAGATCTGATTAAATGGACTTCTAATTAGGCAAGGTAACTTGGGCTTGTGTCAGGTCCAGCCTTGTAATCGCTCAGTTCTACATGTTCTCCTCTAGATTACAAATACGTGAAAGAGCTTATGTACGTTCCTTATCAAAATATTGTATTTTCAGCATCTGTGCATTATTTCACTGTGAAGTGGAAGCTTGTGTACAGGGACCTTTTTTATGATATGTGTCAGTGTGTTTCATTGAGCAGAAAAACTATCTTATTTTAGATCATCTGATTCCACTTTAGAATAGGTACTTACATTCTGAATAACAGCATTGACTGAAAATGTCAAGTGTAGCTTCTCATGCTCAACATAAGTCAGAATTCTTTTTCCTGTCTGACAAATAGGATGTTCTCCATGGGTGAGACAGTGTAAGATGGAGAGTTAGTTGCAGTGCTTGCAAGAAATCAGGGCTCAGACTTGCAAGCTTTATTAAAATGAGTAGTCTTGCTAAAGCCACTTGATTGTGTAGGGTCGTAGGACAGGGCTTTGAATCCTGTCATCCTTAGATTATGAGCAAAAGTTGAAAAACAAATCTTCAGAACAAAGGAGAAATTAAATATGAAAATGTTCCTTTCTGTGATACCCCAGACTTGTATTCTTCCGGCTGATACCTGCACAGTGCTGATCTGCAGGGCTGTACCGACAGCTCCGCACCTGCGTGTAGATCAGATGTTAGTCACTGGACACAGACTGAAATAGTAGTTTGAGGGTTTTCTGTTAAATTTTTTAATCCTGCACACCTATGACTCATCACTATCTGCAACTCTGAAAATACTGCTAATAAAAGTGATAAAAATCCAGTAAGCAGATTTACTAACGATGCGTCTGTCCAGTGAAATGAGATAGTGGGATCTAGTCTAAGCTGATAAATCCCCTGGTTGCAGAGCGTTTGCACATGGGAGGTATTTGCGTGGGACCTGAAAGCATTAATGCAGAACCAGATGCGAGCTGCCTTGCCTTGTCTCCGCCTCGGTTGTGGCACATCCCGACTCCTGACGCTGGAGCAGGATGCAAGAAACTTGCCTTTGGCTGGCTCAGATCTGCTTTACAGCCTGTGGTGTAGAACAGTGGATGAAAGACTGTGAGCAAGTGAAGGAGGAAGTTACAGCATGTACCGGTTATTAGAGCCAAAAGCTGAAATATAAACACTGTGTTTTCCAACACCAACAATCTTTTGCTAAGACCTTTTCTTTTTATTTTCTTTTTTGGGAGATGGGTTGTGCTGTGGTATGGTATGTGTGGTTTATGGTTAGGGGCTTACAGTGATCATGGACTACTTGTATTTTGCTTTTTCTAGAACTTGATTTTGCTTCACATTTTTCTTGGAGCTTGCATGTCATTAATTTAAATTGCTTAAAAACCTATTGGCAGGCAGCGATCAAAATCAGCTATGATCACTGGGGTGTAAATTCACCGTAATCGTGTTGAAGTCCACGGTGCAGCTGTGAATACAGACGGAGCAGAGCAGGGCTGCTGTGTGCATCTTCACCACTGCCTTGCTCATCTGATTGCAAATGGGGCTGAAAGTTTTGTTCCTTGTAAAGGATTAATTGGTGTTGGGAATGTGCTTCCAGATCTCTGGATAAAAGGTGCTACATGATGCAAAGTTCAGGTTGCTTCTGATCTCAGTTCAACAAATGGTCATTTGCTTTGCTGAACTGGAAGGAGCTTAAGAGAAACACCCAAAATTCTTTAAGAAATTTGGCTTTGACTTCAGATTATTAGAAGCAAATACCTGTGGTCTTCTGAGGGAGAATGTTTGTCCAGCATGGAGTCACTCTGGTGATTCAAGATTGTTTAATAAGTAACTCAGTGACTTAAGGTTTGTATCAGCAGGCTTTACAGTGAGTAATCCTGTCGTGCCCAGAACTGATGTTTGTGATTGCAGAATCAAGGGCTCAGTGTGTGTTTGATCCCGTTTGTGTCCCGATGGCCTCGTCCCTGCTGTGATGGTACAACACAGCTGGTGTGGGGCTCCGTAAGATGTCCAAGGCAAAAGTCAGGATAATCAAATATCTCATCTGTGAGAAGGAAGAAGATACAGGCGGAGGAGCCTGCAGGGCGTGAATGAGACCTTAATATGAAGGGAAAAAACAATTTCCTCAGTATTACAGAATTTGGGAGAAGCCGACATCAAAACCAACACTGGACAAGAAGGATTTAGCTGCCCTTCTGGTGTGAGGATTTCTTTATTTGCAAATCTGCATTTAATTAGGCAGTTATTGTACTGTATGCTAAATAAACACCAGCTAATTATTTAACAGGGAATTTATTGAATATTATGGGTGTATTTAAAATTCCTGATTTATTGGGCTAAACTTTTACAGAATAAACAAGTTGAAAATGATCAGTATAATCTCATATGCAAGAACTGCTGTTGCAGGTAAAATATACCAGCATTCAGAAACCACAATGATTTTACTGTTTCTAGCATGATTTTTTAACAAAACATATCAGTATTAAGTTGGTGTGTGTGATTCACCAAAAGATCAGGATTACTACCAAACACCTTCTGCTACTACCTTTACATTGCTTTAGTTGCTGGTCAAGAGAATCTGCAATAAGTTCAGGGATTATTTAATTGGTTGGCCCAGTGAAAAAAAAATCCAGGTTCCCAATTTACTTGACAGTATTGCAGGCTGCAACCTGAAAGCAACATCATTTCACTCTCCTTTCTCTCCTCTCCCATTCTCCCTGGCATGGATACCCATGCAGATACACAGGATGTGTTGCTGCCTGAAGTGCTGCATCTTTCAATTCTGTTATCTTTGATTTTCTGTTTTTCCCCTCCCTTTTCTAAAGCAAAAAGGTCCGTTTGTGATCCAATAAAGTGCATTTTCAGCTCTCATGATGTTCAGAAAATTGGATGCTATTTAAGCGAGCTTTTAAAGCCTTTGCACAAAAGTCGATTTGAAAAATACAGCTATGTTAAGCATCTCCAAACAGCTTGATTTCTTCTCTAACAGTTTGTATTGTAAAGAACTGTCTTGACTAGGAACTTTCAGAAAAATGCATTGATTTTTTAGAAGGTGCTTTATCTCACTGGTGTGTGCTATAAGCTGCTCTTTGAATTGGGAACTCTAATAGAAGGCCCATACTCAGTTTTCTCATACGCTTAAATCCTTCACAGTATCCGCTATGACTTATTTAATATCTGAAAAGAATCGTGAATAATGGTCTAGGAAAATACATCCAGCAGCTTGGGATCTTCTGAAGAACGTTTTCTAGCACATGTGCTGCATGTGGGTATCCCTTCTACTAGGGCCCAAGGGCAGTTTGTTGGCAATACTCATTCTTGCAAGAGGGAAATTCTAGGCTTTTTTGAAGGGTCTCTGAAGCAGTCCCTGACAGTCTTTTCTTATGCCCAAGATAAAAAAAAAAGTCAATAATTACTAGGTTATATTTGGAAAATTCAATGTCTGATGTAAGCAGGAGACTTGGCAAGGAAGAAGAGAGTCTGTGTTCTGCCGAGAATAAATATAGGATTTCTAAGTGCTTCTCTTCTCTTTGCTGTAGAGCTCTCTGCTAATGCAGCTTTTAGCAGGTTTGAAGATATTCTTTTCAGAGCTTTTTTTCTCTTTTTCCCCTTTTTTCCTCTCTCTTTCTTTTTTTTTTTTTTTTTCCCCCCACCATACTCTGAGTTGCTTCTTTTGTTTAGTTTGAAAGTGATTTTATTGTTCTCTGAAGTGAGGCATCCCTTGAACTAGTCAAGAGCCAAAATCCCGTGGAAGTATATGATGAAGTGAGCTCCTAAACAGCAGGTAAGTTTCCTACATAACTTTTATTGAGTTGAGGGCAAATGAAAGTAGTGTACCCTAATACCATTGGATTTGAATCTTCCTATATTTTAACCCTCATTTTGCTTTCTAGGATGCCCAGGTGATGAGCAAGCTTCTTGTTTTATGCAGATGTTTTGAATCCCCCCTTTCTTAGGGATGGGCTATTGCTGTGCTTTTTCATGCTCCCTTCTGCTAGTTCAGAATTTGCTTCATATCCTATGTCCAAGTTGCCAAAAGGGTATTTCTAACAGATCTTACTTAATCCAGGTAAGATGTGGTTTTGCGTTATTCCTTTAGCTTTAAAGACGCAAGGCCCGAGCTGGTACAAATTTCAACCTCCAAAAATTGTATCAGATTTGATCTTAAATTCTTCCTGCTGCTGTTGGCGCCAGACTTCTCTGTTCTCATGTCCTGTTATTCTGTGAAGACTTGGCGTCTGTAGCCGGACCTCTTGGGCTCTCTGAAGCCGCTTCTGAATCTGTCTGGGAGACAAATGGACATTTTGCCTGTGAGGAAAAGGAGAAAGCAACTTTTAAAAGTCTAATTACCCTGATCTCCAGGTCCAAACAGGGGGAGAGATTGTCTGAAAAGGGACCCCTGTCAAAGGAGGGAGATGGATGGCAATGGCCACTGCTGCATTGCCTGATGCCCAAGTCTCTTCATTTTCCCCTCCGTTTCTCTGTAAGGCGGGTGCTGTGCAGCTAGAGCAAGAAGGACTTCAGCTAGCGAGGGGTTCTGGAGAGCACCCACTCTGTCCCACACATGTAACCCCTTGGCAAAATAGCACTTGGGGCTTGAAAGGAACAGTGAGGAAGAGATGGTGCTGTGAAGGCAGACTTATCCTAGCTGTTCTCAGGAGTACAAGTTATTCTGCTTGTAAGGTATAGTGGAAAATGTATAAAAGCCATAAATCAAACCAAGTTAAACTTCACTTTAGGACACAAATAATTGTGCCATTCAGGAACGGCAAATTGTCTGCCCAAACTGTGGTGGCAAGGGCTCTCATTCAAAGAAGTGCTGGAGCCAGGAGGTCTTAGAGGTTCTTGAGATATATAAAAAAGGGTTTCGGTGTTGAAAGCCATCTTTTGTATAGCACTAAGCAGCACTTGCATCGGAGGCGTTGATCCTTATGGCTAAGAAAATTTCTTTTTATTGCTTTCCCACAGCCTTTCATCTACTTAGTAGTTTGCACCAGTACAAAATTGTAGAAAATGCTCTAACAGTGATTGTATTGGGTTTCATATACCCTCTAGTACAGAATAAATTACTAAACAGTGAGCAGAACAATAAAATCAGTTTATGAACGTGTACCTTAAGTCCTTAAAAAAAAAAAAAATAGAGAGAGAGAGAATTCAAGGAATTTGTTTCTATAGGATAGGTCTTTGGAGGGACAGCGCTTTAACGATGTTCTCCCTGAAGCGACTGTGCTCTAATGAGGTATTTCCAGTTGGTCACCGGAGTGCTCTCCCTGCTGTCGTACTGCAGCCCATAAACCTGCACTGAGGGGCTGCAGTCCTGCACGCTAAGCGCCTGCAAAGCCCTTTCCAGACCTCCCAGGTTACTTTATGGAGTGAAGTTGTCAGCTGGAATGAGTTGATTTCTGCACTAGTGCATGTGATTTCTGCACCAGTGCGTGAACTGTGCACAGACGTGCACGGCATCAGTGAAGAGGGGTGAAGACTCCTGACTTGGACGGCAGGTGCTGCAGGCTCTCTGTATCTGTCTTTAAGCAGTGCGAGGGCCCTGACACAATAGTTTTTTGGCTCCCAGTCTGGGCTTTGGAGCTACTGTAGATGCTTGAAAGGTCAATTGCTTTCTTTATGTCACTGGTACACACCAAGTTTCATGAAAATGTCTTTGATCCTTGACATCTGCGTTGCATAGACAGGGCCATATAATGTCTCTGCAAACATCATGATGGAAAAAATGCTTTATTTTCATGACAGTACATATTTGCTGTGTTTCTGGTATTAGCATTTGTAACATCATGAACCTTTCCTTTCTCTCTGGAGCTGAGACAGTTCTCTTGCATATTAAAGATTACCCAATAAAATTAATGCATTTTTTTTTGTGTGTGTGTCCCTACTCTGAAATGCCCTCCTGGGTGTGCGCTGTTTCCAGTGTCAATGGTACACTCGGAAAGAAAATAAAATTCCCTCGGTTCAGGCTTGTGTTACTTTTCCCATCCTTTAACTGCCCCCTCACAAAGCTCTCTAGAACAGCCTCTCTCCAAGACAACGTGCTAGAAATCAGAGCCTGACGGTCTGAGATGATCAGCCGGGATTGCAAGGTTTCCTGTGCTGTTGGCTGTGCCTGCTGGTGTATTTATAACCAGCTCTCTGTTACCTGACACACTCTTGCATTTGTTGTCTGCTTTTTAAATTCCTATTATTTCATTGCTATAGAGGAGGCACCAGCTTTTTTCTTCCGTGAATTGTACTGTGTAGCTATTCTTGCTGCTAACTGCTACCTGAGTACAAATTATGGCAAGTCTGTAACATTGGCTGAAATTGAAATGATTTTGACTTAAAAATCCTTGCAAATCTAAGCTGAAACTAGTGTTGATGGAAAGGGCAGGTAGCATCAATAATACAAAGAGATTTTCAATATCTTATGAATCATCTTCGCTAAAATAAAATGTGCTGTGGACTGGGACTCCAAGCCACCAGCCAGCCAGTCGAGGAAGTTTTAACTCCATTAAAAGCTTCCTGGGCCTCTCCTCAATTAACTCAAATTCTGTGATACTTTATCAGTAATGAAGTGTGACAAGCACTCTGCTTAAATCCAGTCAGAAATCACATCCCATTTTGAGAGGAGAGGGAGGATTTGGCGGCGCTGTGCAGGCTGGGTCGCTCTGCAGAGACTACCTGGAGTCAGAATACTGAGCGTGAAGCAGCTTGCAAGTCCAGGACCAAACTCTTGGCTACACGACCCCAGGCTGCACTTCACTGCCCCGGCAGTGTCTTTTGCTATGGGTCAAGTGAATGTTGTTTTTAAATTAGAATCAGTTTTGCCAGAGCAGGTGCTGGCGGGTGGACTTGGTTGAGAGGAAGGCACTTCCCTTCAGTAAGTGACTCCTAAGTGTGTTTGTGTGCGGAGTTTCCCCTTCTTTTCATTGCAGCTACTGCCCTGGCTCGGACCCCTACAAGAGCTGTTAATGCAGCTGCATGGGGCTTTGCCTGTGAAAATTCCATATGCAGCTAAATGTCACTTTAGAGGCTAAATGATTGTTGTGGCTGTTTGGGCTTTATTTGGTTTTGTTTTTCTTGTTCTTTCTTCCTGCCTTGCCTGGCTCTGCTGGTGCAGGTCCCTCCCAAGAAGCACACTGGCTTTGGGCTCCCCTTTCACTGGGAGCCTTCCTAAGCACAGACTAATTGCACAGTTCAGAGCAGATGGACTTTTAAAGCACCAGCTTCATTAGAATGTGTCTACTTGAAGTGTGTCAGAGTAAAATATGCTTATTTGTACGTTAATAAGTTAACCTGGGCCCTTCAGGGCGTGTAAAGTAAGTTTCTTTTTTTCTTCCCCTAACTCAGTGCTACGAAAATATCTTATATTATTTAAAATCATTCATGTCAAGTACCTCTGTTTAAAAAGCTCCTCCAGCCCTGCTGTTAAGCGTGTGGCTCTTGCATCTCTTGAGTCAAACTTCCTTTTTATATTCTAGAGCCCTTTAGAGTGAAAATTAAATTGCGTTGGCTTGGCTGCACTATCAATGGTTTTAGCTTTCCTTTTTATTCCCACTGAAAGGTGCCTGTAGCTCTGTTTTATCATATTGCCCCCCTACTCTAGTAGGGGAGAGTATTCTCTCCTGATGGTATCCAAGTAGGATTTGACTTTTTGGTCTGATTTATCTTAATTTGGCAACGCATTGATTCATGCTTATGGCTGTAGAAAAGAACAGCAACTGGACCGGGGAAATAAATGAATGTGTTTTTTATTCTTGATGCTCAAGGTCAAGTAATATTAACATCAGGCAGTATATTTTATTTGTTTTATTAGAGCCATATCTCAAAGCCAGAACCAGCCTTTTTGTCCTGGGTACCGTAAGACACCGTGTGCCAGGGAAGAGAGGCCTGACCCGAAGAGACCACGTAGTAAATCATCAGGGCTTTAAGGGTAGAGGATTGGAAGAAAGATTTGTATTCTCATTTTACAAATTAAATTGGAGAGCAGAAGAAAGCCATGATCTGCCTGAGGTTACACAGGGAGACTGTGGCAGAGCTGGGAACTGAAATCCGTGTCCTAGTCCATTTTTACATTCTTTTGTCATTTGTTTGATGGTGATTCCTGTTGCAAGTCTCTTACTGCAGCTCACCTGTTTAGTGGGAGATTTTGAGGGAACCAACCTGCCCAATAACTTCTCTAAGAGCTTCTCTTAAGAATTCCAGAAGTTCTGGTAAGGGAAAAATGCTGAGTATACCGTTAAGGGAAGAATATAAATATGCATTTCGGTCTCAGTGACTTTGTCTTTGAATATTTCTTTTGATTTTTGTCCTTGATGGGGAAAAAGCCTTTCAGGGGTTCCAAGTGCTTTGATACTTCTAATCTAGGCAAAGTTCCTGCATGACTCCAAGCATTATTTTGTTCAATATTTATTCAGATTGTTTATTCTTCTTGTTCCATGTTTATTCAGTGTTTTGTTGGCAATTACCGCCCAACTTTTGCTTGCCTTATGTTGCCCAGATAAATGGGAAGCTGATGCAAGTTCGGGTACCTGCTCAAAGGGAGGATCCTGCTGCATTGCTATCCTGGCTGTTTTCCTGCTGCTGTTTTGGAATTGCCCAGTTTCACAGTGCAGGTTTTGCAGCAGATCTTGACTAAAACCAACCCAAAATATGGCTAATGCTCAGCTGGACTGGGCTTATGATCCTGAGCACTGTAACCTGTGAAGGAAGGGGAGCTGGAAATGGGCTTTTAAATCAGTTGTGAATCTTCATGTGTAACTTTTGGTTGACCTTTGCTTCCTCTCTCAGCTCTGTGGGGTTTAGTGATTGTCTGAAGTCAGACTGAAGCTGAAAGCTTTTGAAGGACATTAGTATGTGGTGGCACTAACTGCTGCAACAAAGTCCTATGGCCTGTGCTTTGCAGTCAGGTGTTTACTAGTTTAATGTTTTACTGTCATTAACTTGCCTCGCTCTTTCAGGAGCAAAGACAACTAGGGAAACTAAGGTGTATGGATTTTGATATTATTTTAAAGAATAAATGAGAAAAATCTGTTAATTCAGAAGGTTCCTCATCTATGCTTTGCTCCCCGACTAGCTCGCTGTGATGCACTCAGCTTCTGTGTTTTGTGCAGAAGATGCGTGACTCTGGGTAAAACCTGCTCTATTGGAGCTTAAGAAGAAACAGCAGTCAGATATTTACTGAATTGCTGTGCTGAAATGAGCGGAGTATCAAAACACGGGGCAATATGGACAACAAGGGCATTCAACCAGAGTGACTCTGTCGGCTTGGGGAGAGGAGGCTCCTGGCGTCGGGGCCGTTCATTTGCCGAGGGATTTAGTGCAGCTCCGCGGCGGCTGCTGCCGCTCTCCCTGCTCCTTGGGATCCCCCCACGGCCTGCCAGGAGGCTGGTGCTTATGGCAAGATCCATCCTTTGTATCCTGGGAGCGCCCTCAGTCTCTTACTCATGTTAGTCTTCTCCTTTGATCTGTATCATTAGTGAGGTTGTCTTCTCTAGGTGGTATTGATATTTTTTCCCTTCTAGTTTTACAGATCCTGCTACTACCTATTGATTTGCCTTCTCTGTTTCTTTGAGGTGCCTTCTTTATCTGTTTTTATGGCATTGGTGAGTTTTCATTTTGTTTTGTAACTTAAATACAATTGTTTATTTTCCCATGTACTTACCAAAGTATCTTTTAAGTGGAAAAGAGCCATTCGAAAAGAGAAATGCAGAAATTTGAGCAGTTTTAATCTAAAATGTGATCCCAGGAACAAGGTTGTGTGTGGTATTTTCTGACTCAAAGAAGTGATCGGAACAGAGGCAAAATATTTTCTTAGTTTGGAAAGGGGTTGATGTGAAGTAACCTAGTTTCCCATTCATTGCTTTTTAACTTTTTGGGGGTAGTGGAATACACATTTTGAAGATATTCAGGGATGACCCATCCATTTTAAATAAGCCAGAAATCTTTCAATTCTTCATTAAACATTTGGGAGAGGCACTGAAAAAAATAACTTGTTTGATTTGCTGTGTTTTCTCTATGATTTTGGCAGTGTTTTAATGTCCCCAGTTGGTCCACTAGGAGAAACCTTATGTGAAATCTTCTCTTTGAGCCTTCTCTGTCGTTGTTTATGGACAAAATACTTGCCTACAGGAAAGCTTGCTTCTCCCCTCTCCTATTAAATACTCCCATCTTGGACATGCCTCTTACAAATAATGCCACAGCTCTTTTACATTAAGTAATTATTACTAACCATGAGAAGTGGCAGTTGCTTCTACTTAAATACAGTTTTTTCTTTAGGCCTGTGTTGTTTTCCATGGAAAGGCTGTGGCCTGCAGCCAAGGGTTAGGGTGGAATCGCAAGGACCCAGCTCTGATGGGCATCAGCACCTGCCAAGGATCCAGAGCCCTGAGCTCGTGTCTGCAGGGCAGGACCCTGTGATCCACCCGGTATTTGACTGGGTGGATCCTCCTCCTCCTCCTGTTCATTCGTGCTCCAGGCTCTGTTCCTTCCTGCAGGTCTGAATATTCATGCTTGCTGCTGCGATTAGGAAAATGGGACATGCTATGCGGAAGTATTGATCTAGCACTTTATAATAAAGTTAGAATTGTTTAATTTCTTTTTGTCAGCTTCCATTGTGCCAGAAAAATCGATTCACTGTTGTCTTTTCTCCATTGCTCGGTCATCTGGTGAGTTACCTTGCAGTGTTCTCAAAATGAAAATGTTACACTGAATCACGGCAGCACTGCAGAAAACACGAGCCCACGTGGCATGAGCGTGAGTCCTGGGACTCTCTCAGATGGAAGGATCTGTTCCCCTTCAAGACAACATGAGTCTGAGCATAAGATGGTCAGTACAACTTAGATTCTCTCCTTTGATTCATATATTGTCCAAACACTCCCTGAATAAGTAAAATAAACAAAAAACAAAACCAGAAAGAGGTTGAATTTGCACTGCTAAAGTGATACTTATCTTACTTTTCCCTTCCTACTGCTATCCCTCATCCCAGATGAGATTTATAAAGCAAAAGCCTAGTAGTCTTGTAGGAGAAAAAAGTGTAACTTTCCCTGGTCAAAATATATTTCTTTACTCCAGTTTCCCAGTAGCTTGCAGTAAAGCAAATGCTTAATCTCTCTTGCTTTATGGCAGCTGCTGTAGTGATTTGCTTTGTATATCACATAACGCAGTCATCCTGGTCTTTCCTCACAATTTCTACAGATAATGATGATACAGGTAAGAAATAAATGTAGTTACACAGATATGTTTGTTTGCCGGTCTGCATAAAAGACTCTGAGCTTGTTGTTGCTACCAATATTTCTAACCCATGTTCTGAGGGTTCTTGACTTAGTAGAACCTGGGATTGCAGCTTAATTCTCATTCTTTGCCTGAAGAACAGAGTTCAAGAAGTAGTCTAAGAAGAATAAGGCTTGAAGAGAGGCAAAATAAACTATTGTTATTCACTGCAGGTAAAATAGGCTGCTCTCAGAATCTTACAGAAAGGAAAAAACACCAGTTATTAATATTCCTCTGAAATACAAAGGTAAATTGATGTGTTTATTAATGTATTAGTGTGTGTTTTGAAGTACTCCCGTATTTTTGAAAACAACTACAAGATTTCTGCTACATCCAGACGTTATAATAATTTCACTGCAAATATTTTGACACAGAATTCAGACTTTCCTTGTTTCTGAATCTCAGCTGAGCACAAAATGCTCCATGTTCTGGGGCTCACAGATGAATGAACCGACTTTACAGACACAATAAAAGGAGTAATATTCTTCAGCAAAAAAATGTGCTTAAACACTTTTATTTCTGCATAAATAATTTAGCAGCTTATATATCAGGAAAGCTGTAACATAAATGTTAATAATGTAATATACACTCAGCTGTTGCTTTCATCGCGTTATGAATCAGGTGATGTTGTAGCCATCCTTCTATTTCTGCAGCTTGCCAGGTGGTAAAATAAGAGGTTTATTACGAAGTGGTGATAAGAGGGAGTGTGGGCATCTGGGAGGTGGATGAGTCAATGGGTGGCAGTATGAGTTTCCTTGTTGGTCTTAACCCTGTATAAATGTAATGGCTTCTTTTAAAATGTCTCCTAATGAGGAAAACCAAAATGTAAGTTACTTTATTATGTTGAAGGCTTAATTTCCTTATCCAATGTAATGTTGTAAGGTATTACATCTATCTGTAGTAAATAACTAGTCGAGACATGCATACCCTTTCTCAACACGGTACAAGCAGGGAAGAAACTGCAGTGCTGGTACCTGTCAAGAGAAGAAATTGTGACTGTATAAAAATAAATGTAGTCATGTTTGGTAGCGTATATATGCTGGAAGGTCTATTATTGCTCTCGCGTGGTAACAGCAGCTGCAGTTATGTTTGTGTGTGGCAGAACGTGCTAGGATACGCTGCAGTGTGGCGGTTGGCCGCGGCTATGTGCGGTGATCGGCAGAGGGGCTGTACTGACCTGGGCAGCGCGCGGCCGTGGTGGGTGCAGGCCGTGGCGGTGACGAGGGTAGCCAGGGTGTGACGGGCACCTCAGCCCCTCGTGGTAAGAGCGCTCGGAGCCCTGAGCAGCCCCAGCCTCCCCGGTTGATCTGCGGGGCCCTCCTGGTGGCTGCGGGGCCTTGGCTGGAGGCTCCTCCTGCCCGGCGGCGCTGGGACTCGGAGCAGGTGTTTTCCTCTGTGTTCAGTTTCAGATGGGGGTTCTTCATCGCTGACTTGTGCTGGTTCCACCCTGGGCTTTGAGCTGGCTCTCTGCTCCGCAGTCTGGTTTTCTGTGGCTCCTCAGTCTCGTGGCAGACTTTTTGTTTTCCCTGTTCAGTCTGGCCCAGAGGGAACCAGTAGCTCCATACCTGGGAGCACTTGTCCTGCTGGGACTCGGACGTAGCCAGTCCCTTCACCACCCTGCCTTACCTGCAGTGTTCCTCTATTATCCTTCCTATGACCTTGTAATTCCCGGAGCAATTCCGTAAGTAACAATTAGCTCTCATCATAACCAGTGCCAAGGGCTGGTGCTACTCTATGGCTTGGTCGCTGTCCCCCTGGGCTCAGCAGTCCCATTGCTCTACTCTGACTTTGCTGCTCTTTGAGCTGCATCTAGACTTCCTCTTGCATCTTGAGGAAGCATATAAATCCAAAACGCTTCCCTGTTGGTTTCACCACGTAAATACAATCCGCAGGGTCTGTGGTGACAATGCTAGGCCAGAAGCATTTTTGGGAAGCTCATACTGCGATAATACGGAAAGTTATATCAAAAATAGAGCTAATGGTTGCAGCATGGAATATTTCTCAGGATTTTTACACGTAAAAGGAGGAAACGAGGAATAAGTATGTTTTTGGTCCATTTTCATTTGAATCAGATCAAGTAAGAGCAAGTAAAACGCTCCTATAAAAAAAAAAAAAAAACTTCTTTCTAAATTTTTCATGGAGGCAAGTTGCAAATTTTCAGTCAGTTCTAGTAGGATATGTTATTGGAATTGCAGAGCACTTTGAAGGATATTAAGAGAACTTTCTTGGGGTGGACCTATAGGAAAAACAATTAAAAGAGAGCTATGACCTGCTTTCATTTATGCCGATATAAATCAGATTTTAAAACATCGATTTAATTAGTTTTGACTCGATTTAAAGTTTAAACATATCAAGCTGTAATATCT
Organism: Crypturellus tataupa; assembly: GCA_034781795.1. Classification (NCBI taxonomy): domain Eukaryota; kingdom Metazoa; phylum Chordata; class Aves; order Tinamiformes; family Tinamidae; genus Crypturellus; species Crypturellus tataupa. The sequence continues at coordinate 4,520,306 of JAWLRI010000217.1, read as the reverse complement.
GCCAAGGATAGTGGTGCTCCTTTCTGGGAGACCCAGATCTGTAGCAACCGATGCCTGGAAAACAAGCTGGGGAGATGGCGAGGACAGGGCTCTGCGCGGCTGTTGTGGGGCCGTGCCCAGGACACGGCTCAGAAGCCGCGTGGACGCTGCTGCCCGCAGCCTCCCTGCCTTACCGTGCTCTCCTGCGGCCCCGTTTGTGTTTCCCAAGGTACCTCCTTATAAAAAATCCCCATAAGGAACCCCTTGAGAGAACTCATCTTTTCGCAATGGTTGTTTTTGACTTCAGAAAATACTAACGTGGCAGGATATATTTGTATGATAGCTTTAATGAATCTCCTGGTCGTTAATCTTTTAACTGATGAAAACTGGGCTAGTGAAAATTGGTTCTGTGCAGAGTTCTAACAGGCGTCTTATTTTGACACTGAGACTTCTTATAAAATATATATTATGAGGGCCTCTCTGACAGCAAGAACCTGCAGTGTTTCTGGGGCTGGTTCCTCGCGATCGTAGATGGGCAAACTGAGTCTTTGCTTTTCCCTTTGTCAGTTCAAAACATTTTTCTCTTGTTAACCCTGATATGTATGCAAAATAATTGCTATGTAGTGAGAATAAAGCGTCAGAAAAAAGACTTTTTTGACCTTTTTTGACCCAAGCATCTTATTCTGATGCTTATTCTGGGCTGAGCAGTCAGCCCAGCTCACTGTGCAGCGACCGTCAAAACGGTGCTGTGCAAACCCAGCCTGCAAGAGTTCCACAGATCAGTGGGATTTTGCAGTTGGAAGGGAAATAAACAGATGAAAATTAAGTAGTTCAGCAAACACCTCTGCCGTCCTGGAAGGATGGTGCCTTCTATGGACAGAGCTGTGCCGGTGATGCTGGGCTGCTGACAGAGGCCCTCGATGGCTCTGTCTTCTGTGACTGTTCGCATAGGGCTGCGTGGATGCTGAATCCTGCTGTCTTAGCTTATGTGGCTCTGCTGCATCTCTGCCCAGAGGAAAACATTACCTGGTAGAAATCACATCTGATAGGTTTTGTTTCCTGGTAGTGTTTTTGGAAAGCGTTTGCTAAAAACATGAGAACTAAACTGAAGAATCGTCACTGTCGAAACCTGAAAACCGTACCCAGACAATGTCTAGAGTATATTATATGATTGGTAGCTTGTGTCCCTTCGCATATTTGCAGCTGTGCCCTGTTCCTGCCTTGGATGTTTCTTAGTGTGGGATTTACCTTTGGCTTGCTCAGTGGCTGAATTGGGAAAGCTTGCTGGTGGGTGCCCTGTTGTGTTTTGAACTTAGTGCTTCACTGTGATTTATTTGGTGGACCAGCCACATCTGGAATGCTTGCAGGGGCTTAAAGCAGCTGGAAAGCAAAGCACTATCCAGCTTCTCCTGAAATCAGGGGCTGATTCCTGAGTTTCTTTAGATATTGGGCCTTGTAAAGAGACAAGTGCAAGCATTTCTGGCAGCTTCTGAACTGTCCAGGCTTTTGGGAGCCTCCTCTTTCACACAGTAGTTGGTGATATCCCATCCTTAAATTCTCTCTTCCTGTGTTTCAGGGAATCTGGGAGAAGTTACCTTGTGGAGCTGAGGACCTGGCTCGCTGAGGTGTAGTTCAGAGGCTCCTACACTCGCAAGAACTCGGTAGCCGGGAGCTGCTGCTGTTCAGCAGATATCGGTGGCTGTGTAACCATGCAGGGGCTCCTGGCACTTGCAGGGGTTGCCTCTATCCTACTGCTTTGCTCTGTCTTGAGAGCTAGCCAGGCGGGTTTGGGAACAGTTTCTCCCTCAGTCTGTAGCCATCAGGGTGCAGGGTTACTGCTTGTTGGCTTCATCCACGTAGGTGCTGCAGTGGGCTCTTCATTAGTAATCAGACAGGCAGGAAAAAAAGAGCAAGACGGGAGTAAAATCCCCAAAATATACTGGATACGTACAGAAAAAGCCTTAAACTTGCCATAAAACCTAGTTATAAAAGCATTGCTTAGTGAGACCATCAACTTATAAAAGTTTACAGGGCTGCAGAATAAAGCCTGCTCTATATAAATCAAGGCACGTAGCAAACTTGGACTCATAAGGATGTGTAATATTTGTTGAAACCTCTGGCAGTTCAAATTCCTGCCTACAGGGACTGTAATTTGCTTTAGTATTATTTTATAAGGCAAGAGTTGCTCACTGAATAGTTGGACTCAAACTCTGCCATTGTTAATGAAGGTAATATAGGGATGAATCATGAAGGATTGCTGTTTGTAGACTTTTAAGACAGAAATGGCAGTTATTTGTGATTAACTACCTGACTTCTGCCTAGCACAGACTGTTGAATTTTGTTCACTAGTTCCCAACCCAACATGTTTGCAGAGAGCCTCATTCCAGTGTATTCTGTCCACAGCACTCGGGCGTTTTTTCAAGGTGGTTTTTAGAAGAAATATCAATTGCACAGAAAGCTGTGGCTGTCGCCTTGTGAGTAGGAATAACACAGCGATTTTGCAGTGCAGTAGACCTTTGGGAGGGATTCTCCCTTCTGTTACAACCTTTAAGGCTGCTCTAAAGGCCCTTTAATAGGCTGGGGGAGGATGTAGTAGAGTGCAGGCTCTGCCTAGCCAGAAGCTGTCCTGCATGTCTCAGTCTCTATGCTTAGCAGGAGCACCAAGAGGGAATGATGTACCCTTTATATCGTGGGCCTCGGCAGCTGCTCTCGGCAGCACAACAGCCACTGAGGAGTCTAATGGGAAAATGCACCGTAGATGCAGATCTGCATCTGTGCAGATTTGCTCTGCACAGCAGAGCAGGGATCTTCTCCCTGCTTTACTCCATGCTGGAAACTCTACCTGCACTTACAAGGGTCCAGAATACGAGACCCAGGACAGCTCAAAGCTGCTTTTATACCTTTTTATGTAAGGGGGGAGGAAGCTTGGCTTTTCCTGGTGGTTTGTTTTTTTTCCTGCCAGGTAACAGTATGTTATAACTGATCTGCTGTAACAGGATAGTAAAATTTTCAAGTTACAAAATTATTTTAAATTGTAGATAGATTTTCCTGCAGATTATCGAGGCTTGTGTCCAAGGTGGTTTTTACAGCTCAAATCTAGGTGCTTTGTAGTCTGTAATAAAGATGAGTGCTGTGGCGTGAGGAATTGCTAATAACTCTGTTTTGGAATCTAACCTACGTTGTCACTAGTGGTCGCGCTGACATCTCTGCTCGTCCTGAGCACGTTGGAAACACCAGGTCCCTGCGAATGTCCTGCTTGGCTGCACAGGGTCCTCCTGCCCGGTGCCGACTCCATCGCTGCAGCCAGGGCAGAGCCGGGGGTGCACAGGCCCGCGAGAGCACGGCCTGGTTTTTAGATCCTGAGTCGCTTCTCCGAGGCTGACAAATCCTGTGCTTATATTTGAACAAAGGAGACCTGATCCAAAAATATTTGAGCTGCTCTGCACAGAGAACGCTCTGATGCCGCGGTTGCAGATTTGTTCTGCACAGCAGAGTGGCATTTTAAACTCTCGTTAAAATATACATGCTTTTTTCTGGCAGTAGCTTCGGTGTCATCTCCCCTGGTCAATGTGTGCTCAGAGCTTGAGTACGAGGGGAAACACGCATCTCCTCCACACTGATTAGCACTTCAGGAGATACTCCTAAGCAGCCAGATGGAAATACATGAGGTGCCTTGGCTAGCATCACTGCTCTCTGAAGATCCTGGTTTGAGGGCATCCTTCACACATGGAACAGACCTGGGACCAAGATACTGCTGGGTACTTCTGATGTGTCACTGTCAGTGTTGCCCTAAACTGTCCCTGAGTGCCCCTCGCTTCTAGATCCTTTCTGCAGCCCTGGATGTGCTGGGATGTGGCAGGGCTCCGGTCTGCTCTGCTCCCTCTGCTTGGGCCTGTGTGGGGTAGGAGGAAGCCAAAGTGCAGCTGATCCCTGTGGCCTTTCCTGAGCCTTGGGGGAGACAGGAGAGGAACAGGGCACTGAGGTGTTTTAGGAAGATGTGCTCCTTGGTTTATGCAGGTCTCTAAGTTAGAAGAAAAGGCTACTTTGTGTTCATAAAGAAGAGGAACTCTTATTTATTGCTGTGCTTTCTAATCTGCTGGTTGGTTTGCATGGTGTCTTGTGGTTTGGTTTTGAATGTTTAGACGTAGAACTGGGTATTTTGAGTCTATAGCACAAAAGGACTCCTAGCTATTTAAAGGACAGGGATCTGCTGTTCTCAAAGGCAGCAATACAGATGAGATATAAAAAGAAAACTGGATTTAGCCTTTTCAAAATGTGCAATAAAAACGGCACTTAATAAACTATAAATATGGGGAACTTAGGCATTTTCTGGCATCAGTAATTTCTATGCAGCCCTTAAAGCAAAAATAAACAATTCCCGTAATTTAATTTAGTTGCAAGACAGCAGGTCAGAAAAGGGAGAATGAGTCACTGCTGTCAGTGCAGCAGAGCAATGATGTTTGCAAGAGAAAAACAGAAAGAATCATTAAAACAAGGGGCTGCTCACAAATCTGCATGTGGATCTGTGCTTTGCAAGGGAGCAAGTTGTGTCCCTTAGTGCTGAGCAGCAGGAGCCTGTTACACAGCTCTGTGTCCTGGTGGCCTCGTTACTTGTTGTAATGCAGTGAGTGGAGGCAGCAAGGGGGGTATTAGTTGCCCCCTTGCAGAAACCTCCTTCCAAATTCCAACCTGAGGAGGCAGTTTTCAGTCTGAAGCCACGCTGCTTCCTCAGGTGTCCATGGATCATCCTGATATTTAACATGTGTGCTCTGATTTGATTTGCTGTCTGTGCTTTACGAACTAGCCTTCCCTGTGGGAGTGTTCTCCATCAGGTGTTAGATAACCTTAACATAAAAATATCCAAGAAGAAATTCTGGCTGCGTTAGAAGGCATCTAGCAATAACTGGCAGGGCTTAATGATTGGGACTAGTGGGTCTAACCCTGAACTGGGTTGTTTAGTTCCTGGAGTTGCCTTGAATCCCAGCACTCGAGCCCTGGTTCTCTGTCACTATTCAGCTCTGCTACTCTCAGCCATTCTTTAGCCTGTTGCCCTCAGCACTATTTTAATTGAAGCTCATAATATTTTAAGACTGCTTTGTCTTTTCAAATATCAAAGCAAATGGATTTATCTGTCCCCTGGCTCCTGCACTATAGATATGAGCTGTCTTCTCCCGCCATGGGAGCTGGTGGAGACCAAACAAGCGAAATGTCACTCACGCAGGGCGCAGGGTTTTAAGTTCAGTGTTAATTGCCTGGCAGGTATTTTCTGGGAAGGGACTCCGTAACATTGTGTTCAGGGCTTCAGTGCAGGCTGCTGAAGGGGATGAACTTAAAGCTGAAAGGAATTTAACAAAAGGCATTTATAAAACTGCGGGTGAACTAGTGTTACAGAGCACCTGCACCAGCTGCTCAAGGGCCTTCAGGAGCCGAGGTGGGAGGTTGGAGAGAGTGGCAGGAGTTCTAGAGTGTCTGCACTGCCGAGTGCCTTTTTGTGCTGTATTTGTTGCTCCTGATTTGGACAATTTCAGGTGTGAGGAGATGGGGTGTGATGAGCTTATTTGCCACCAAGTTGAGAATGGAGCAGTACTGGGAAAACTGCTGTGTCTGAGAATCAAGGAATAGCAGCCTGGGCCATGCACGAAGAGGTGCCCCAGCCCAGCACACGGCAGCGATGCGCCCTTCAGTGTGTTAATGGAGATGCTGAATGAAGGATCTTTGCTGCTCCAGGCGTGCGTGGCATGAGCTCTACGAAGGGCTCTGCTATTCCATGGGGCCCAGCTAATTAGACTCATTTTCAGGTCTGCATGGATGGTGCAAACCCCCTGCTTGGGAAATTAGGATATTGATACTATTAGTTATAAATTCAGAACTCTGCATGTCCCTGAAACTCGCTGAAGTTGTGTTCCAGAGACCCGTCTGCGTTGCTGTGTCATTATATCTGGTTGGGATATTCCATAAAGTTGATTGACTTGGAGTTCCCCTTAATTTCCTTACCAATAACAGGTCTTCCATAATGTTAGTGCCATTTTTTAAAGAAGGTAGCTACCTACTTCACTTCAAATATTGGAAGAAAAACTACGACTATACTTTTAGCTAAAAATTAGCATGATCTGTGCAGGAAAAAAGCACATACATTTGGTGCTTTTGTTGCTGTGTGAATCAAGTACGTCTCAATTCAGACATACTTGACCTGTGATAGAGCAACGTGTGCCCAGGGAAACTGAACCCAAGCAGCTCCAGGAGTCTGGGGCTCCCAACCCCAGTCTCCGAGTTCTCGAAATGCTTTCAACATCTCATAACCCGGTAATTTGTTTATGTTTGTATTTTAATAGTATCCCCACGGCACATAGGCAGTGGATATTAAAGTAGTGTCTGTTCACACAGTACAGACATTAGTTTATGCCCGCAAAAGCTTACTGAATTATGGTAATGTCACTCGCTGAGTTTTGATGTATTGGAGTAATGTTGAAGGATCCTAATCTGTGCACTTTGACCCTGTGTTACATTAAGTTTTGGATTATTTTTTATAATAACTTATATTTTTTTTAATACAAACCTCTCAAAAATAAATATACTAAGCAGAATTTGCCAGAGGGCTCTCCCTTGGCTTATCACTGTTCCCACTGCAGCTGCACTTGAGCTCTGCTGTGGTCAGCAGAGAGGGGCACCATCAGGGCATGACATCGGGCGATGACACAGGCCCTTCCTGGTGGCTCTGCTGTGTGTCATTAGCAGCAGGGGCACTTTCACACTGCCCTGCTGTGGTTAAGGGTGGTTTACTGCTACCCTGCCTAGGGTCCTTGTGCAGCCTCACTGATAGACCCCTGAAAATGTACATTAAAAGGTGACACTGGTTATGCAGGTAATCCTGGGAGCAACTCAACTGCCTGCATGTGTGTCTAGTGTCACTTTGGATGCCACCAGCGGTGCAAAATGTGTGTGGCAGTGACAGGCAGACCTGAGCCTTTCTACAGTGGCAGCTCGAGACCAGCTTGGTTATTCTGGGATTTTTCAAACAGCTCTAAATGCTGTTGTGACAACCTGAGTCCTACCCATTGCATCTGTTCTTAATTGCAATATCCTGCAAAGAAGAACTGCTCTTAGATGAAGACATTGGCCAGCCTGGGGAAGGGCAACAGAAAGTGTTTTATTTTTTTTCCTGGTGTAACCAATGATGACTTTGCCCTGTATCATCCCCAGCAAAGCTCAGCCTCAAGTATAACACTGTCTATCTGCTCCAAAAACACCAGGTATAACTGGGAATCTCTGGTATATCTTTGTGCACTGTCTCTCCTATGGTGCATTTTTCTTTAATGTATTTTTTATCTAAAAAAGAAATGAAATGAGAAACGTTAAGCAGAGCTGTGATATCTTCAAATACACAGGTAAAATAATTTCTCAGATGGATTTTATTCCCAGCACTTTCCTAGAAATGTGTTTTACTGTTAGAGATGAAATGAAAAACAGCAAACTGGTAGATAGAATATTTCTGAACTTCTGCCATGACAACTATGGATTTACTCTCTGACTGTTGATTAAAATCTCATAACTTCGATTGCAAATGAGACACGGGACATTTTGTCAGCAGGGTGGCATCCAAACCTATCAGCACGAGACATTTTGTCTTATTGCTAATGCAGCAGCTGCAGTGAATTGTGCTCGTGTCCTGCAGGGATATTGGTGCTCCCAGCTTCCACCAACAGTTATTGCCTCCTTGCTGCAGGTCTGGAGTGGGGTGGTTGGGGTGAATTTTGGAAGGTTTTGGCTGTTTTTCTTTTCATTACATCTCAGGTCATCCTGGTGTTCGCTTGATGCTGTGCAAGACCACGGATGTAGCTGCATGTGTTGAGTGTTTGCAGAATGGAAGAAAATACCACCAACTAGTCCCGAGTGGCTTTGTCCAATGGAAAAAACAAATGGGCAAGAATCACCAGGATGCTAAACAAAATGTGTGCAGTCTGCTTAGGAAGGGAGCAGAGCTTTGGTTTCTCTCTTCCCCCCAGCTGCTAAATTAGTTGTGCTAAATCTTCTGTATCCGTAGGAATCACTTGATTCATGCCCTTAATAAGGAAGCCGTGTGTCAGCCGTGCTCTTAGGGAGCTCTGACAACTGATGCGAGGGTTTTTGTTTCTTTGAGCCGCTCTAGCACTCATTGAGCGTGCACAAATCTGAGATGGAGGAGGAGACTTAGTAGAGCCAGGACCCAGCACTGCATTCTTGGCTGATATTAGAGGCTTGGAGAGCCAGGAATCTCATGGGACAACTGCTTGAACAGTGAACACCAGTCCCACTTCAGACTGCTACAAAAGAAATAATGCAGAAAGCGGGAACTCCAGGAAATGTGAGCAAATGCAGTTACTTAATAAAGCTTTTCTTATAATGGGGAAAGCGTAAACTAAACTCCTAACTTGCAGTCAGCTTTGAGAAAATGGTAGGTTTTCTTCTAGGAGTTTTGTATATTCATGTACTTTTGCCAAGTGTTAATGTGGGATGAGGGATTGCATCTGACTTTGCACTTTGGAGCAGTGACTGATGTTGTCTAATCACGGATTTTCTGAGAGATTTGCTTAAAATGGTACCAAAGACCTGTCCTCCAATGGGCAGCAGTGTCTGGCCTGGGGATCCCCAGGCAGTGACTAATCCTGTGCTGTAACCCCAGGAGTTTGGAGTTAGACTTCCAGCTTTACAAGCAGGTGGTTTTTACTTTTCAGTTTGCTGCTGCCTTTCGGGAGCCTTTGGTCTAGAAGGGGAAGCAGCCTCCGGACCTGCTCCCTGTGCAGCTCAGGATTTCAGCCACCAGACAAGCGAGAGGGCCCCCCGCCTTGAGTCACTTCTGAGCCTCCACCTGCTGTCACGGCATCTCTGGCTGCCTCACAGCCTAAAAGTGGTGAATTTTACAGCAAAGTACAGAGCTCAGTATTGATTATGCCACTCTGGATCCCTAGCAAAGAAAAGTAAATCCGTGCAGTTTGAATCTGAAGGTGTCAGGCTACGGCAGCCCTACAACCCAAGGAGTTAGTTTAATTGTCTGGCAGGTGGGTTGGTGCTCTGAATGACCCAGGAGGGGCTGCTGGGCAGCCCTGGTGCTGAAACAGCTTCTGCAGACTGCCCTGTAGTTCTGGGATCTACTTGAGCACGTCAGGTGCAGGAGTTGGATTTTCCTCTGCTTTGTGTGCTGGGTTTCTTGATGTCTTTTGCAGTCTGGTTGGGTAGAGTTTTATTTCTAGGTAAATAAAGAGGAGATGAGTGGTCTTCCAACAAGCAATCTTCTGTGCAAGGATGCAATAAGTAAATGGGGTGAGGCAAATTTGGATTTGGAGAGCAGCAGAGCTGATATTCAAATAATCCTCCCTGCATTAAGCCTTCAGCAGCTTTTTCCAGCAACAATGACAAAGAAATGTCTGAATGCTTGACTATAAAAGAGCAAGGCTGTTACGGTATTAATCAAAGCAGCGTTCTGGCTGATTTCAGAGCCCTGGCTTACACGTGTGAACCACAGATATTAGAAGGCGATTTTCCTCGCAAGGATTTTTAATCACATTTATTTTCCCTCGCAGGTCGGGGACAATTGAGAACACTTGCTTACCTCCTGCACGCAGTCGGGTTGCTGCAGCTCCTGCCACCATCAGCCCTGCACTTGCGGCAGGAGGTGGGTGCCCACGAGGGTGGAAGGAGGCGCCTGCAGAACGGGAGCGCTTCTCCCCACAGGCTTGTTCTGACGGATACAGAATCATCCGTTGCACGTGAGCAGGTTTCAGAACTCGATGATTAAAACCCTGCATCCTGCTCAGCACTGGGGAACATTTTCTGAAGGGTCTCTGTTAAGAGCAGACAATAGAAATCCCATCTAAACTTCCCTTCATAGGCATTTGTAATTTTCCAGGCTGTATGACTTGAGTGATTTTTTGACAAGGGAAAGAGCAGGGATTAGGCGGAGAACATTCCTTCCCATCCTTGTGTGGGAGCAGGGCCGTGAGCAGCCCGAGCCGCGGGGCAGGGCCAGCGTGCGGGACGCGTCAGGATGGGGCACATGGGGACACGGGGGTGTCTTGGGCCTTTCCCAGGGAGCGATGCTGTGTGCGTGGTGGGGCAGGACGCCGCAGTCTGCTCACGGAAAGCTTCATGCCGACAGCAACGCAGAAGGTGAAAGATGGAGAAATGGAAAATGCAAAAAAGCACAAATAATATACCTAGTAAATAGACACTCAGTGCTTGAACTCGTGGCTAAGCTGGCTGACTGCTTGGGTGACAGCTGTCGTTGAGCAGACAAGTGGAAATCAAGACTTGCATTACTTGGAGCAAAAGAGGGGGCAAGAGGGCTGGGCGAGGAAGAGCAGCAGTGACTGGATTTGCAAAATGGGGCTCTCCTGGGCACTCCTTCTGTGCTTTGCTTTTCTGCAGGAAACAAAGCATTTAGATGTTGTTCTCCTGCCTTGCTTTGTATTTTCCTTTTGTTTTCCTCCCATGCCAAATGCTGTAAGCCCTTCTCACCCTTTCTCCCGGGGTCTTGCTACCCGTTCCCCGTGATGAGGATGGGCAGGGGGGAGACGTCACCTTCATGATTTGCTGTTGAACTGCTCCGTGTTGCTCGCAGCAGCAGAGAACGGCAGCGCTGATGAAGTGCAGCCTGCCCAAAGGGAACACTATATCAGAGGAGAGACAAGATGCTGTGGTGATACATTACGTAGCAATGACGGATTGGGGAAGATGCAGCTGACAGTTTGGGGTAAAGAGTCATCATTTCCTTGCGGCTGTCAAAAAGATGCATAATCTGAAGTTCCCAGAGCTTTTCTCCTAGGCGTCCTTCTTGCAGACCCTGAGCTGCTGCAAAACCATGGGGGAAAATCTCGGCCCTCTGGGAGGGACCAGCTGAAGCAAATGCTGAGGGAGGAGGTCAAGTTAGAGGCAATTAATGAAGCATATGGTGTCGTGGCTGTGGTTGCTGTGTGTCCTTGTCCCTTGCACTTGGGCAACAGCATCTTCATTTTACAGGCATGAGTGATGCAAGAAAAGCAAAATGCAGAACTTGTAAAAAGCCAAATGAAAAGTGATCATCAGGCATAAGAAGTATTGTAAAAGAGATTAGGAGGAGATTTCTGGAAGTAAGGGACAAGGAGAGGAAGTCAGCAAAGGAAAACTAACAACAGGAGATGACAGCCTGTTTATCCACTCAACTTGGAAGTGGAAGGAAAAGGGAGCAGTGCCGGCAGAACTTGAAAAGTAACCCAGGAACCTTCCCAAATGATGGTAACCTAAGCAAAACCTTACCGCTATTGGACCACTGTCTTAATTGGGAATTTAATTTCTCACTGACTTAATTGGGATTACAATAGATTTGTGTATTTGCTGTGGGCAAGTGTTCCTTCAGATATTTTTTTTCAGGTTTAAAAACATTTTATCCATCTATGGAAGCAGGAGGAGGGAGGTAGTTAAACATTTCCCTCCAGAACAGCAACAACAAAATTCTTAGGACGGGTCTTTGAACATTTAGTCTTAATTTTTCAAGATATATTCATATATAATGTTCCCGAAGTTTTGGAGATGTAAAAATCCTCCATGTTCTCATGACTTGGGAGTCTGTTATTGGTACGTAGCACTGGATGGGACACGCACCTGAAGGCCTGTGTGTGCTGGAATATTTGGCATTTGGGGACTTGCTTGCTGGAGTTCTGGAATTTCACCAAACCTACAGGAATTAGCTTTTTAGGGCAGTGTAAGCACAGGAATTGTGTTCAAGTGTGAATTAGATATATAATATTTTCTCTGAGGGTCTGGGGGCTTCTGTGATTTTCATTTCAGTTTGTCTTTAAACAGATATCTGGAAGAAATGGATTTCATTGCTTAAGCCTACTTAATGAGGCACACATCTTTCTTGCTCTGGATATTAAACCTTTATTGACCATATGTCAGAATTTTCTGCTCTCAAAGCATTTGCTTTTTAAAAAGCGAAAACAAAACATACAAAAAATGTTATGCTCTCTTTTGCCAAACCTATGTTGTATTTTAAAGCATGCTATGTCAGTGCCTAAATCATAGTGACTTGTGCTCCTGAGGCCCTTGAATGCTTTTGAAAAATACAACGTATGTGTCAAGCACTGAAAGGCTACTGGACTAGCCAGTTCTTGACATTGGGTGAAGTCTTCCTGTTAATTCGGAGCAAATTAAGAGTTACTGAGTGTCGACTTAGCTGAAGGCAAGAGGAGGCGCTTGGGCTAAGGGAAGGCATTCGCTGCTAGGGAAGAAGCTAACACGAGCTGCATCTTGTAACAAGTCATTTCCTACTATTAGATTTGTCATAAATGCGTGATGAATGGCAATTCCCTGATCTAATATCAAACCTTTGGGAGCAATGTGCTTGAATGATGTCATTACATAATGTTTGAAGCTGTTAATATGATTATCTGGAATCACTCGAGGAGCGTGCGACTTGAGGAGACTGCATAATGGGTTAGCTGGGCTTGTGCTTGCAGCATCTCTAATCCGAAACATCTCTGTGTGGTTGGGCCTCCGTCCTCCTTTTGGGCTGGTTCTGTGGCTGGTCGATACCAGGGATGGCAGTTACAGGTGTGGAAGTTAAGGAGGGGAAAGAACCGCGGGGCTCGTAAAGGGGCTGAGCTTGCAGGGAGCAGGCTCGCTGCCGGCCTCCCTGTCGCAGCGTGCACCTGAGAAGGCAGATTGTGAAATCTCTGCAAAATCTGGTTTGTTTGATTTGTTTCCTGCAGCGATTTCAGGATGAGTCTGGAGGATCATGCTCCTCTTCCACGAGATGCTGGGAATAGGGGAGAGTGATCCATGCAGGCAGAAGAGGTGGCGGAAATGTCCACTAGAAGCTCCTTCTATTAGTGGCATCCTTTTTCTGCAGATGTTTCTGATTACTGCTAATCCTCCTAAAATGGTGAAAAAACAAGATTATTCCTCCCTTTTGCAGAGAGATGCTTTTCCCCAGGATAGGTTTGACCTGACTCCTACTCTCTAATGTATATTGTTGTTTCACAGCAGTGTCAGCTTGAATCGGGGTGAGAGTAAGAAGATATTTATTTAGTATTTCACCATGACTCTTGAGGCTGATGTGATCTGGCTCCTGCTATATATGCATGTGTATGTACTGTATCTTAAACAGGGCTATGTGTCCTACGCACTCCTGTAAAACACATTGAGGCATGTCCATAGTACAAATAGCAGCGTATTCTCCCAGTGCTTGTCTGCTGAGGATTTAAAAACAGAGCAAAACCCAGATTTCTTTAACTTGTTTGTTAAAATAGAACTTGGAAGAAAAAATTTCCAGTGAAAACACTTGGAACGGATGCATTGATAATGGGTGCCTGCTACTCATGCAGCATCTGAGCATATAAATGTCTGGAACTCGATGTGACAGAACAGAGTGTGCCATGCACAGTATAGAAAATCTTCTTGCTACGGTGCCATGGTGTCTCCAGGCCACGTAGAAGTATCTGTTGTTGGACATGGCTTCATGATGAGCACAAAGTGCTTGGGCAGCCTCTGCGGGCCCCTCCGGAGGCGCTGCAGGCGCTCGGCCTCTGCCAGGGCTGGGATACACATCTGCTTCCTTGAATATAAAACTATGCGGTTGAGCGGAAGCTCGGTGCATCCTCTGCATCTGCTTTTGTGTATTCCCTCTTGTTATGTGCGTGATTTTTTAAAAGGATTGTGGAAGGCTTGACATTCCTGGTCTTACACCAATGCCTGAGTGCTCAAAGCCTGAAACACAGAATAAACCAAGTGGGCTTTTATCTAATTTTCCCTGTGTTTTGCCTTGACCTGCCCTATCTTTGCTCAGAGCCCCTCAAGCTTCCTCCAAACAAGGATTTGAGGCCTTTGGTAGATGCCTTCGTACAAACCCTGCTGCAAAGGGAATGGTTTAAGGCCTCCTTGCGCCTGGCGTTGTGGCCTGCTTGGGAGCTGTCGCTGATCCTCGTATTGTCACACACAAATGTCCTTGGCCACTGGCAGTGATTTCGGGTAGGTTCACACATGCTGCTACCATGTATCGACTGCATCTTGAATATTCAGTCTTTTGCCGTTTTATTCCCTGCAGTTTTCAACCAAAGTGACTCGATGTATTGAAGTGCATCCTAGTTGGTCCATGGGTGCGTGTGGTTACTGGGCTGGGAGAAATTTTTAAAGACTTGTTTAATGGGGAAACACCTGATCTTTAAATAGGAATTAAAAGCCTAGTTATGAAAATATCTCCATTAAACTAAACTTCCAGTTTACCCAAACTGCTAATGAGATTAATAGTTGGACTCCATCTTGTCATAAAAGAAGTAAAATAGGTAGTTTTGGCATGTTGCAAAGTGACAAAGGCCAAATTCCCCTAGGATCACTGGTCCTGATCCTGATTTGTTGGCTTTGTATCTCTGCACTGGGATATTACAATAGACTCTAGGATGTCCAGTAATTTAGGTAACATCATGTATTGAAATCATAGAATAGAATCATAGAATGCCTAAGGTTGGAAGGGACCTCTAGAGGTCATCTAGTCCAACCCCCCTGCACATGCAGGGCC
>JAWLRI010000217.1:4445196-4505700 GCA_034781795.1 Crypturellus tataupa | reverse complement strand
TGCACCCCAAGATCCCATTCGCCTTCTTGGCCACGAGGGCAACTGCTGCCTCATGGTCAACCTGTCGTCCACCATGACGCCCAGGTCCTTCTCTTCAGAGCTGCTCTCCAGCAGGTCGGTCCCCAGCCTGTACTGATGTTTGGGGTTATTTCTCCCCAGGTGCAGGACAATTTCTGAACTTTAAAACATGATGCTACATGTGTGTTTCCCTCTTTTGAACAGGACAATACCTGCTATTTATCTGCAAACTGCAGAAGAAATGTTTATATTGGAAATTACCTTTACCCAGCGTGGGTTACTTACTGAAACACTGGTACCAGGTTTTTCCCCTCCTAGTGGATTTCTTAATGGAATCAGCGGGAAAGGACTGCTTTCTGGACAAAGCTAAGTATTTCTTCCACCGTTAGTAACAGATTAAAAAGGAAAAAAGGAGAAAGATTAGGGAAGAAATCTGCAAGACTGTAATCATGTTGCAGAACAGGAGGAAGGGAGGAGGTATAGTGTTATTAAAGTTAAGTCTCAAAATACATCATGTGTGTTGTAGTAAAAGACTGTTTGTAGGAAAAAGATTTCTGATACCTTGCACACACTTCTACCCTGCCCCCTGTATGCGGTCATTCGATTTCCAAGGGTTTTTCAGTGGTTATCAATTGCAAAGTCCATTTGTTGGTTGGATTCTGATGCGATTCCTTTGCAATTTCCCTTCTCCCATGTAACCTGCCAGTGAAGTCGTCCTAACCCGGTCCTGGCGATAGTGCAGCTGTCTCCATAGCAACAGGCTGTGATCTCTTAAGGGCAGGATTGCGGCTTCATTCATGGTCAGACAGGAGGAGCGACCCGGTGTGAGCAGGGTTTGTGGGCTGCTCCTGTCCCAAAGAGCGAGTCTCTCCTGGAGCAAAACAGAAGGAAAATCCAAGATCCTTTGTCTGGAAAACTGTGTTCACCCATGAGAAAACTTAGCTATAAATGAGTTTATGTAATTAAATAGAAGATGTAATAATTTATCAATTGAAGAATAGATCCTAATAATACTCTAAATGCATAGCACAATAGTAGCAACTTGAGGCTCCAAGAAAGGTCAAGGTCCCTGTAAGCTTCACGATCTCCATCCATGTGGTGAGAGAAGGTTATCTGCCATGTAGTCTGTTGTCCAGATAGGCAAGATGAGTGAAAACTGCTTTGAGATGGCAGCCCAGGTGATGTATGTGCCACCCTATATGGTGATTTTTTTTTTTCTGGATTTACCTGCAGGGCAAGAAATATGATGCTAGTGTTAATGTAATCCTCTTGAGCCATAGCTGCCACTGATAACCAGGAGCATTAGAGGTGACCACAAGTTTATTAGTGTGATAAGACCATTATTTTAAGGAATGTGCCCTTTTAAGCGTAAATCAAGTGTAATAGGGGCTTTGTGGGTAGATATACTGCAGGGGGAAAGGTAGGTTGTTGTGCTGGGCTACCCAAAGTGAACCGTTTGGAGCCGCGCCGTAAGCACAGGATATATCGATGTCAATGGTACGAAAGGCCGGGGGTCCAGCAATTGCTCTACCTCGTCTTGCCGTGGTTGAACACTTGGCAAAGGAGGAAGAGGAAAGGAAATAGATCCCTTGTGCGCTGTTGCTTCAGCTGCAATGTATTCTGACTCGCTAGGCAGAGCTGTACAAATTTACCCAACAGTGTTTCGGCAGCAGTTAGCAAGAGATGGAGCTGTGTGGTATAATGAAAAACAAACACCTCTTCCATCTGTTTGTTTAAAACCCCAAGTTTTAAATAAACAGCAGTAAGTATTGAGGCAGTGAAGCTAATTCCTCAGGACCATTTCAAATGTTTGTGATGCAAATTTAATACAATCTCTCAACATAAGCAGATCTTTTAGTATTAAATTAACTCATCCTTGGTATTTTACCTTTTGAAGATTATTGAAGATGCTTTATTTGTGAATACAAGTGCATTTTGGAAAAGTATGTACATATAGTTCTGAGTAATTAATACATTGTTTTAGACCTTCCCATTAAGCACAGCCAACAGCATAAGTTTACTCACTAGAGCTAGTCTGTAACCATTTCATGGGAAGCTTAGTCAGCTTAGAACCCTGAATTTTACTACATAACAGACAGCTGCAAAAAACATCTCCTTGCCATCTTTCTTGCTACTGCTTTTTGTTTACTTCCTGATCTACAAAGAGACCTCAGCTTATGTTAAAGCATCAAAAAAAACGTCTGCAGCTTCTGTTTTGTCTTCTTCCGTATGGTTTTCCAGCCTGGTATTTTTGAAGCAAATTCTCATTAAGAGAATCTGTTTTATTTATGGCACAGGCTTATTGAACAATTTGAGGGAAATTGCAATGACCTATTTACAATTATTTGTTTTAGTTACTGCAGTTCTGAGTCAACTCTTGAAATTTCTCTTCCCTTCCTTCCTTGCATTCACCACTATTTATTCTTATCAAACGCAGCCAACTGTGAGCTCAGAAAGAGACAGAGAGCAGACTAAGCATCCATCTGAGCGTTATGAGCTCCTGACATAAAACCCTGACGAACTGAAAAATCCAACAACCGTTAGCTGAAATGTTTCCTCCCTCTCTGTGTCTTAAAGCCAGCGCAAATCTCCTGGGCCTGTCCTGTTGCTTGTCCACATATTTCTTCCCATGTGGGTTAGTTCTGCATCCCCAGTGGTGTTTGTATGGACAGTCTAACGGGTTCACATCACACTGCTCACAATGAAACTAGATACATTGGGCAAAAGCCTAGAAAATGTAGACTCCAGGCTGGCTGGTGTGTTGGAGGTAGAGTAGGGAGTCTGGGAAGCGACCAGCTCCCCTGTTTGGGTTGTCAACCTGTCATGTGTTTCCAACCCACAGGCCGGAGTTGACTTTGTTCCATTTCGTGCATCTGCCTCTCCGCCATGGGATGCAGCAGACCAGGCCAAAGCGGAGCAGCCTGGCTTGCTTTGCATGGAAAATCTGGTTTGGCCTGACTGTGTGGCATGCCATGCTATCCCCTGCACAAAAAAAAACCAGGCAGCCATCGTGCAAAGATAAAGTTCTGAAATGTGATTTGTCCTTTTTAAAAAAAATAGAAATCCCTTCTATCTGCTATGGCTGGATATTTGGGAAATTGTCAGGACTGCAAGCATTGCTGCCACTATCCATGTTCCCTGAGCAGGATGCGGCAGGCAAGAGAGAGTCGTTTGAATCCCATATTCATATATTCTATATTCATACAAGTATCTTGTCCAGCAGTGAGCTGCAAGGATATGTAAGTTAGGGCACAAGATCCAGTAGCTAAAATGCAGAACTTGGTAACAAAGATATTCAGGGAATTGGTAGCTCAAGGAATCTGTTAAACTGTCATCTTTGATAAGTTATTTTTACACACTGTATTAACAGAAGTGCTTAAAAATTACTCATATCATGACTCAGGAGAATGGTATACATGTATAGGGGACAGCTGCTATTAAAGTGCATCCGTATTTATCCTAACAAGCACGGGGACCCTTTTTTTTCCCCTTTTTCAAGTGTTCCCTCAATAAAATGTTTCAACTGACATGTCTTTGAAAATAACAAGCAAGGTAAAGCAGGATATTTCTTTTTCTTTTTTTTTTCTTTTTCTTCTTTTTTTTTTTTTTTTTTGCCATCATTATTGACCAGCCACTTCCAAGTCTCATCTTCTGTTGGTTCTTTGGGCAGTCTCAGTCTCACCTTTTCTTCGACCTTTTGTCCCAGTGCAGTAGTTGATGGTCTTTCATCCTCCGTACCAGCCACTCTTATTCTCCTACATCCTTCTTTTTTCTTATTCCTTAATTTTTAATTAATGGCCATCATGAATGGGCTGATGCTTAAGAATACCAGGGTGCTGCTTCAAGTTTTATGCTTTTTACAGGGAACCAGAAAAGTAAGAAAAGCAATGGAAAAATTGTTTGGGCTCAGCGCTGTGGGCAGAGAGTGACAGGGAGGGCTGCTCTTGGAAGAGGCAGCCACAACACTGTATGGTTTAAACTCTGAATCCTTGTTTAAGATTTGAAGGTGAGTTTTTTTTTTTTTTTTTTTTTTTTCATGTCTCTCTTGAGAAATTTTCTAACTCCAACCTGCTGCAAACTTGATAAATCTGTTACTTAAAGGTTACCATCGCTGGTGTCATCTTAAACCAGATCTCAGCTCGATGATGGGCTCTCGTTGTGATAGCAGCTTTTAAATGTGTATCGTATGGGTCTTATTGGAGTGACCGTCTTCTGCAATCTTAATTATTTTAATACTGTTGGGTTTTGGTTTGTTTTTTCTTAGTAGAGCTAAGCTCAGAAATTCTCAGTGAACGCAAGTTCTGGGACGTTGCCGCCAGGAGTGTTCAGAATAGGTGTGTATTTAATGAGTGTGCTGAGCGCCTAAGGGGAAGCCGAACGTTTACTTCAGAGGGACCAATGAGATCAATGACGTGTTTCAAGTGGCAACTTTGGGCTCGTTCAGAGAATCTTTGAAATAAGGATTTGTACCGAAGTCTTAGAGCGGGAAAATGAAAACTCTGCCATCTGTAACCTAAGGAAGAGTCATTAGCAGTCATCTTTAACGAAGCGTGCAGACTCTGTGCTAATTGAAGTGCAGGTTTCCATCATCACTGGTAGTTACTTCAGAACATTGGTGTCTATTGGGTGCCGTGTATCTTGAAGGTGCTGTGGTTAGATTTTGATAAGCAGCAGAAGGGTTAGAGGAAACATCTTTAATCCATTCAATCTAGCATGTCGGTGTGTAAAACACCACAGGATAAAGGATTTTTTTTTTGTGAAATGCCTTTGAACTGTGTTTTCCGGATACAAGCTGATTTACATGAGAGTTTTTCCCACTGGTTCAAAGCCAGAAATATAATGAGGTTTGAACGTGGAGTCATGACTCCCAGCCTGAAGCTGCCTGCCCGCTAATGCTGTAGTGTAAATAAAAAAGAAGGGACTTTTGCTCATGCATTTGCAATACCTGGGCAGCTACTTAATGACCTAGCCCTGCAACTCACTTGGTCTTTCATTCAGCTCTGCCTTGTGTGGGAAGGAGAATGCAGAGCTACCCTGGACACGCTGGGAAGAATGAGCTGTCGTTGACCACGATGGGCAGTAGTGCTTGGGGTAACTGTGTGCTTGGGACTAAGGGCTTGGTGGGACGCACTGTACGGCCGGTTGTGCTTCGTGTTTGCCCAGCACCCCAAATAACAGCTGATTTTCCTAGAGAACTGCAAGCAGGTACAAGTGAAAGGAAGAGATGTAAGGGAGTAAAATAGTGCCAAACCCCGAGAGAGAAAAACCTCTATGATTTCCAGTCCAGGATGCCAGGCACAACAGGCAAAGCTGCTGGTGGATGGCTTGGGCTTAAATCTCTCCAGGAGAGAAAGCCCCAACTTTGCAGCCGGTTCTAATTTTTATTCTTTTTTTTTGTTTGTTTGTTTTTCCCCACAAGGCTTCAGACCTCCCTGGGACTTTGTTTGTTTCTCTGTTGAGCTGCAAGGATTATTTTCTGTTGCTAAAAAGCTGTTTCCCCTGAGTAAACTGCTTTTAGCTACAGAGAGCTTAATAATTCATGTTGGTTTGTCCTGTTTTCTTGTGGCAGGTTCACTGATATTCCAGCCTGTGAGCTAATGAGACACGGTTGTTACAACTCAGATGAGAAGTTGGAAGCCGTGTGAATAGTAACTCTGGATATTGCCGGTGTCCGCGTGGGATGGCTCTCGGGCACAGCTGTGTTCCTGCGCGCTCTGGGAAAGCAAATGCCAATAAAAGGGGAATTGCTGAATGTGAGGCTGAGATTTTCAGGGTGGCTTGGAGATTTTTCTCTCCCAAATTGTGTACATTGGTACTGATGTGGCAACCCAGGTATTGTACAGGTTGGAAATACAGATTTTGGAAAAGAGCCTCTGGAGTCTTGCTTGGTGAAGAAGCTGGGCTGGGAGGTAACACATGGGGCTACTCTGTGGCCCTTGTGGGACACTGTGTCCCCAGCCTGGATGGGGTACGCGGGTGCCCCATGGAACCCATCTGCCTGCGAACGCCAAGAGTGACGATGGCTCTTAGAAACAGTGAGGACTCCAGTGAGGATCAATAGATTCCGATGGGAAGGATATATTGTTTTAGAAGGAAAAAATAGGTTTGTGAATTTTGTAGGCATTTTCCAAAATTTTGCCCTGGAAAATGGTAATGGTGATTTATATTGCATGTACCTACTTGGGAACAGTATATTTACTTTTGGACTAAACAATTCCATAACTTAGTGAATATCAGTGCCTCTCTTATTGTATGATGGATACTGTGGCATGATCTTCTCTGTGTTCACTAGTTCTTTTTTCTTGCTTTGCCCTTGAGGTGAGAATATGGAATACAGCGTATGTCATGTCTAATATTTGAGTGTCTTGATGTTGGTAAGAGTGTCAGCCATAGATTACAGTATTGAGTTAAAATTGTCATTCTGCTACCAGAGAAACATGATTTTCCCACTTTCTGCCTCAGTTTTCTCAGGGGTCGTATGTGGCTGTCAGGTCAAAGCACCGTTTAAGTGCATTTATACCCTTTAAATGAGAGGCATGAGAGATGTGGTCTTACATGGCCTTTGTACAGTGCAATGGTTTTCTCACAGAATTCTTGTGAGAATCAGTTATTCCTCGAAAGAAGAGTGCTCTGCCATTGTTCTTTTACCTGAAAAAAAGCAGGTTAAGGTCTTGAGTTTTAAATCAAAAAAAAAATTGAAATTTTAAAGAGTTTCATTCCTAGAAATAATACTTTTTTTTAAGAAATACATTTCTAGCACATGCTTTCTAGCATATTGTAGAATTCAGTAGATGACCTGAAAATAGCCTGTAGCCTTTAAAAAGCTACCTACTGTTTCAAAATATGTGAAAATGGTATCTGGGAGCACCTTTCATACATACTGTTAGCTTTTTCTCTTGACAGCAGAAGATCGAGCAGCATTAGCGAATCTATGCATGAAGTCTGAACACTTCTATTCACTTTTTTGTGGGTGGAAAACATTTTTTTCCCTTCGTCATGGGGTTTAGATGATGTTTCTTCTCCACGTAGCATGCTCTTGATCAAAGAAAAAAGAAGAAAAAAAAGTTGCAGGCATTAGAAGCAAAAAGGCAGCCTTTCAAGATGCATTCTGCATTCATCAGGCTCCCGAAAAATGGAACAACATGGGGCCAAAAAGATAGTGGCAGGGGTGGGGGGCTTAGCCATAATTGAATTCAGATTGCAGTGATCAAAGAAGAAAGGAGAAGAGAGAGATATGAAGGCAGGACAGCAGAGGTGGGGATAGAAGCTCCTTTACTTTATGCTTCTGTCCAGATCCTGGCGACGGGAGGCTTATGCTGCAGCACAGTAGAAAGACACAAGCACAGCTAATGATGCTCCGATTGCTTTTTACAGGGAAAATACTTTATAGAGCCTGTGCTTCTGTGACCAAGGGCTTTGAGTCCTTCCCTGCATATCCCTAAGCCAGTCCCTTTTTCAGTTCCTCTGCACCCAGAGGCCCTATTTATAAAACCCTGGGAATACGACCTGGGAGAGTAAATACATAAAGGTTGTCAGAAGCTTCCGAAGTGTCAAAGGGATGTGGAATCTCCAGTTCTCCTAGTGGGGCAAAAGCACCTTTCCTACTTAGTCTTCCATTTTCGGAGGCACCCTTTGATCCAATGTGAGGAATGTTTTATTTATTATCGTTGTTCCTAGGGCTGCACTTTGCAACCCCAATTGATTGTAGCCAGAAGGGCCCCTGGAGGAGTCTTCAGCCATTGCGGTTCACACTGAGGGGACTCTGTGTGCAGGAACTGCCCTGATCCGAGGAGAGACCTGAGGAGGATTGGGCCAGCTGCACCTCCAAATGCTGCAGCAGAAATCACCCGGCTGTCAGCATGGATCCTGAGGTTACAGGAAGGAAAAGGACTGCTGCTGCATTTGAAAATCATTCACTTGGTTAAATGCTAATCGAGAAGAACAACATACAGAAAATCTGGCCCAAGACACCCTCCGAGAAGCGTTTTTTCTGCTCTGTACAAGATGCACTTTTTCTCTCCACTGCTTAACAAACCTCCACTTTTATCTGCCTTTTTCGGCCATATGTTTCATTTTTATCTAATTTCTTTTCCCTTCCCCTACTGTTCCACAGCATCAGAGAAGTCCCCAGGTATCTAGAAACTGATTATCATCATCTTTCCCATTATTAAATTGAATTAGCTACCTTTTCTGCTTTTGATTTCTCCACATTTAACACACATTTCAGATGGTCTTTTCTCCTCCAGCAAAGCTCTAGCTATTCTAGACTCCACTCCTTAATGTTACGAGTTGCCAGTGAGAAACAGAGAGGGACACAGATTCCTGAACCAGTGGTTCAGAAGCAGGAGAACAGGGCCAGCCTGGGACTTGTGCAAGTGTCTTGATGGTGTTTTGCTTTTTTGGGGAGAAAAATGTGGCCCTAAACTTGTAAAACCAAGTAAAACATTGGTATTGTTATCTCATGCATTGGCGATGGCCTTGGCATTGAACCCTTTGGCATGAGAGGCCTCCTCTGGCACATTTACAAGGCAGTGTGAATGAGGGAACTTCATGTTGCCGCAGACAAACTTTTGTAGATGTATTTTCTAAAAATGAAATGTATATGGGGAATAATGTAGATCATTGTGGTGTTTATTAACCATAACCATATGTTAACTCTATATAAACCATAACTGATCTGTATTTTTTTTTTTTTTTGCTACTATTGAATTCTGCTTTGCAGGACACTGTAGTCAGAATAAGAGAGCGCTCTACATGGACCAAAGGTGGAAAAAAGGCAGTTCCCTTGCCTTGAAAGAGGAATCAAACAAGTTAATTAAGAGAATTAAGATTTTTAGAAAGTGTAAGCTGATTCAGCACAAACTACAACTGAAAGACAGTTTGTGCATCATTTATCTACATAAGGGATAAATGCAGCAACATGATCAAATAAGATTTGCTGCAGTTTATCCAGAGTAAAGTATGATAAATAAAAGGAGCCAAATGCAGAAAATGCTTCACAGAAATACAGGCATCTTAAACTGACAACATCGATCACATAAATATCAGAGATCTTTATGGCAAATGAAAATTCATTTGAACAGGGGTAGGAGGCTCAGTGAGATTTAATGTTTCATAAGTTCACATGTGTAAATCTCTCTGAGCAAGCCCGTAATTGTCAGGAAGGTGGAATTAAAAACAAAACCAAGTAGTGCAGACTGCTCCGACGTCCCTGGGAGCAGGGGGCTGACGGGAGGGCTCTGCTGGGGAACCTCTCCAGGTGCCCTGGGACGCAGCTGCTTTTTGCTCTGCCTTGGCCATCCTGGCACCCCAGGCTGCCAGACCTGCTGGGAATTTCATGGCAAAACAGGATCTCGATAGTAAACACAGGCTTGTTAATGCAGTGCTGTTTTGGAGATGAATTTAGGAAGGTTGGTGAAGCCACCAGTAGATTCCTTCTGGCTTATAGAGAACACCTGCAGTTTAAGTTTGGGTGTTTTGGATAACGGTGACAGTGCAGAGTGTTCATCATCTTCACTTGGCAGCTGTTAAGGCATCTTTTGGATTCCTGAGAAACGCAGTCTAGATAACATCTGTGTGAGAAGACAGTGTGAACGCTTCTAGAATGTCAGGAATATGAAGATCCATTACAAAATTTTAGAGCTAAAGGCAAGGCTTAAAATTACTTAACGTGTCTAACACTGCAGAGATTTATCTATTGAGGTTTTTGTAAATCATCTGGACTAATGCAGAAAGCAAGTTATCTGCTTAGTGTTCTATGTATTTTTGAATGTGATCTTTCGGGACTTATGCCTCATTAAAAATCCAGGTTTATATTTACTTTTGATGCTTAATTCTGTGTAACAAATTGTGCTTACTGAAATCCCCCGAAACAACTTTTTGATTTACTTGTGTGGTGGGTGGCATTTGTTTTACATATTTGCTTCACAGTAAAACAAGTAGCGTGTTAGAAATTTGGTGTTTGCGGCTGCTTGTGGAAGACTTAATCTGCAGAGCAGCCGAAGAGCTTTGGGAATGGAGGTGGGAGAGCTGGGGCTCAGCAAACTGAGGTGCCCTGAGGAGACCGCAAAGGGTCTTTGTGCGTCTCCCTATTTTATGGCCATGAGAGAATCTTAGTGAGGAACAAATGATCTGTAGGCAAGGAAGAGTCTCCTCTCACTGACAGTTAGAGGATGAGATGGAGAAATCTCGTTGATTTGGGAAAGTTCCTTTGCAGCAGCAGAGCCCTGTGAAGTGTCTTCAGAACTGCCCGTGGTCACTAGCCCAGTGAATAAAATAATTAACAGACACGTTGGGAGCAACTGGGCTTGAATGGAGCTGCACAGCAGTCCCGAGGGAAGGCCTGACTTGTGGCCCTTTATACACTCAAGTAGGTCAGGTTGGAAATCTTCTATCTGGCTTTCTAAACACCTTATCAGTGCCGAGTGTGAGGATTTATTGGGCTAGGTTCAGCAGTCTGGGAGCACTTTCCATTTTCAGTAAATTAATCCCCTCACAGCATGAAATAAAAAGATCAGAACATGAGCCTCATTTTATATTTTCAATTACTCGGGGATAATTATTTTCTTTTTAAGTCTTGGAGGATGACATGATCTGAATACTCGCTACCTGCCACTTCTGCTTGCGTTCCTGGAACTGGAGAAGGCTCCACTGGGGGACACCACAATATAATTAGGTTTGTTTTGCAACCTAATGAGGCCTTGTGCGTATCGTCATCCGGAGCAAAGCGCAGCACTTTGATCTGGGGTTGCTGAGGCTGGGCTGCACCAAGCAGAAGCACAGCTAAACAGAAAGCGTTTCCTCTGTGCACTGGGAGGAGCAGAAAGGCAGGCAGCGGTAAGGGACGTCAGCCACTCGTGCGGTGTTAAGTAAAATTGGAAAAAAAGCCTTTATCTTCTGGCCCTGCTCTTGTTGTTGCGTGTTTGTATGTGAGAGTCATTCACAAATGTTGTCAAATAGCTGTTTTGTGAAAATCACTAGGGTTGAGGTTTGAAATATCCCAAGTTTCCTGTTTTAGAATGAAAAAATAACTAGTGAAAAACAGCTGGTGTCTCCTAGTTGTACATATCTGTGTGTGCGCTGTGTAATTGTGGGCTCTTAGCAGTATTTCCTCTCTGTTGTATGCAACTGCTTTTCTCCTTGCAGGCTTTCACTGGATGAACTGCAGCAAAAACAGTCTTCAAAAACTGTGCTGATGTACAGAAGTGTTAAGGAAAATGTGAATGAGGCTAAATAGACGCATCATGAAAAAGAAAAATATCAGGTAATAGGTTTTGGCAGTATTAGGTTTCAAAATAAGCTGTTTGAGAAATGGCACTAGTAATACAATTGGAAATAAATAAGACCCATATAACGTCATGCAAAATAATTACTGATTAAAAACATACCAGGACAATTTAATCCTCTCCTGTCCTATATCTAGTCTCTGGAAATGTGGATTTTTTTCTGCTAATGCTCTTCTCTGGATGCAGTGAATCTCACCTAATTTGGCACAAATTCCTGCTTCTCTCACTTCCTCATGACTTTGATTTCAGCTTAAGGTAAGAGAAGGAAAATGCTAAGGTCTTCATAATGCTTTTAGCATTTCAAAGAGCATTGTAGTGATGAGATTCACCTTGGGCAGAAAATGGAAAGAGATGAGGACATGAACAGGTTCTTAAGAGCACGCTAAAAGACAGGTATACTCTATTAAACAGCCTTCCCAATGAATTTTGCCTATTGATAAATTTTGCTAAAAAGTACCTTTACTACACAGTTACCTCTTATAGTGAAAAGTCATCACAAAAATCTAATAGTACGGAAACATATGTAATAAAGGAGTATGGAATAAAAGCAAGGCAGTCTCTGCACTGTGGTGTGTGGATATTGGTAATGGTCAACATCTTTTGACTCTTACGGACAATGGTATTTAAACTTTGCGGATGGTCCAAATAGAGAAATGGCTTTTACACTATTTTTTCTTCTTGCATACTTTCAGTTAGAGCACCTTTAACATTGGAAACATTAAAAGAACAATGAAGTTTTTGGATACAATATGTTTTATCAGTAAGATCTTAATGAAAAGCCAAATCCAGGAGAATATGTGCAGTAACTCTCAAAGTATGCGACCTGGAGGTGAGGGGTTTGATTAGTTCAGTTATGATGATGTAGATAATTTGCAGATCAAGGTACACAGTTACTGCCACTCATGCCCAATAACAATACACTGAACAGAAATTTTGTGTAAAGTGGTTTTATCTGCCCCTTTTCTCTGGTGTTGTGCTCCAAAAAAAAAAAAAAAGTGCAGAACTGTGGCAAGCAACTTGTCCCAGTTTATTATCAATATTACTTATTAATGTTTTTAATATTAGTTATCAATTTATTAGCAATAACTTGTCCCAGGTTATTCACCAGGAGGAATGTGACATTGATGATGGGGATTTCCACCTTCTCATTCTTTGGATTTGTGTAAGATAATTTATATACGTTTGCTAAAAAGATCCACTTGCTCTTCCTTAACTGGTTCACAATCTGTGTTACAGCCCAGTTTTATTATGGTGCGTTTTACCTGTATTGCATACATGCTCCTTGGCTGTCTTTATTATCCCTAAACCCACTTTTTCCTAGCTCCCAAGGTTACATTCCTTTAGTGCCCACTAATGGGCTATTTGTGTTTATAGCCCTGGGCCTCTGTAATGCTGCTGTGGCTGTACTTTCAAGGTCTCCATCAGCTGTGCTTGTACTGCTGAGGACCCCTGTTAAAGTCCCTTGGTTTTATTTTGCAACAGCTTTTAAGCTGTGGTCTCTCATAACATAAATATTTGATTAGCACAACCTAGTCATACATGCAGTGCTGTCCTGGGGTCACTGAATAGCTTATTCTTCAGATCTAATAAACTGTTACAAGGGAAAGCTGCCTTGGGGCACGTGCAACCACAGTGCTCTGGTCATAGCTGCTGGGATCAGGAAGCTTGACTAATACTGCACACAAGTTTTTTTTTTTTTTTTAAATATATATGTGTGTGTGTATATATATGGTGGGATTTTAGAAAAAAATATTTTAGAATAGGAGAACGGGCAAAGGAACTTAAATTTTGTCCTCGCTAGTGGGAGAAGCCTTCTAGATGTACAGCACCATGGTGTCTTGAAAGCCAAAACTGAGATGATTTGAGTTTTCAAAAATTTTGAATAACCTTTAATTATAGTTGACTTTGGGGGGAACCTCTGAGATGATTTGGTGCCCCTTCACCTGGTGATATTATGGTTGGGGTGTTGTGAGCCATGCCAAAGTGGAAGTGCTTAATTCTTCATCATAAAACACATCTATGTTCAGCTGTGTTTGTGTCCCTTCAAAAACCAATGGCTTCTCAAAGGCAAATATTGGCTTTGTTCTTACTGTCCAATTTTCACCTCAGGTCTCGAAATGCTGCCATGTAACTGACATGGTCACTGACACATAGGACATATTTATTTTCTTGTTCTGTGTAAGGATTGGGCATGAAATGAAAGCCTTGAACATTTCTGTAAACGTTTTAAATTAACAGAAGTTTCAAACTCTTGTGCACAAGTTAAAATTTCCCTCAAAAGTTGTCTTTAACAAGGATATTTTCTTGACGTTGGTAGCTTATGTAATTATAGCGACTTGTCTGTGGGTAAAATTACAGCTTACCTTAAAGTATTTCCTTAAACTTCCCTTTCTAATTAAAATCAGGGAAAAATAAATGCCATGCTTTTCACTCCATTCTTTTGAAAATGTAACCATGTCAAGCAAAGCTTAGTGTTATTTGATGAATTTTTTTTTCTGCTTATGGAAAACTGTGACCGTGTAGACTTGCAGGTTTCAAGTTAGCTGATTGGGAGTCTGTCTAAAATCTCAGTGTTTGTTGGCAGAGTAGGAGAAAAAGTATAAGCAGGGCTATGGTCAGCATTTGTACAATAGCCAAGCAGTTTCTGTAGAAGATTGTCAGAGTTTGTCCCCTTTTAGGTGGATGTTCAGGCGTTCTGAAAATGCTTTGGTTGTTTTAGGGTTGCGTGGCCTGGTCTTGTAATGGTTTAGAAAGAAAATGTATGTGTATGTATAGCTGGATACAGTGTACTTGTATCTAAGCAGCTGCAAGACCTGAGCACAAAATGAAGCTGAAGAAGGTGTTTTTAAAACAATCAAATGCATTTCTCTTAATTGCTAGGAAACTGGCACTAGGTTCTGCTTCTTGAAAACAAATAGAAATGGAAGGAAAAAGCAATGAAAAGCAAAGGAAAATTTGCACAAACCTTTCCCTTCATGCAAACAGTGAGAGAGCAGTCAGATAATTAAGATGCATATGCTACATGACATTAAGCAGTCTTTTGTGAACTGTTAATTAAGATTTAATCAGTCACATACTTTATTCTTGCTGAATTAGAAGATTAGTGTTAATTTCTGGTGGTGTTTTCCTGTTTCCCATTGAAGGAAGTCAATGTATCTGAACGTAATTCAGTGAGCATAGCCTGGTGTGGTAATAAAAAACAGACTAGGGAGACATTATCTTGACATTTTGGTAGTGCAGTGAGTCTGGTTCATACGGGAAAACTGACAAATGAGATTACTGCTTGGTTTTTAGGAGAATTAAAAATATATTGTACAACCACGTACAAAGACAGTGCATGCTAAAGCTACTGTATGTTGGTAAAAATGAAAAGCATAAATTTAAAAATCTTTCCCCAAGTTCTTTATTGATCAAGCTAACCACTATATGTGCAGGCTTGAGACTGGACTGTTTCTACATATGACAAGCAGATGCACAGACCCAAATGGAAAACTATTTAATAATGTTCCTTACTATGCTATACTGTCGTCACGTGTGTGTGTGGTAATATTAATTATAATATTAATTATTAGTGATGATTTATAAAAGAGAGTTTATAAATAGAGAGTTGAAGAGGTTGAGGACTTCAAGAAAAGGTGGGAGGTGGTGATCCCCTTTGCCGGCTTGGGCTCATTCCAGAGTACAGGAAAGGCCGACCACTCTGCCTTTTGATCCATGATTTCCATGGGGGAACTCATGAAGAACATAGTGGAGATGTCTCAACAGTCTGTCTGGGGACCCGATGGCCCTGTCCCTAGGGGATCTGGTTAAGACAGATCCCCAGAGCAGCCGAATGGCTGAATTGTTCAACCTGCGGCTGTTGGTTGGGAAGGTCCCGGAAATGATGAAGGCCAGAAGAACTATTGTTATTCCAAAGTCGACCAATCCCCGGAAAATCAAGGACATCAACAACTGGAGATCCATTACCATCGGGTCAGTAATAGGTGTTTGCCCGGATTTTGAGCACTAGGTTGTGACGAGCACATCCAGTTAACAGCAGGCAAAGGGGCTTTATAGCAGCGCCTGGCTGCTCTGAAGATCTGAAGCTTCTCCAGTCACTCATTAAGGTGGTGAAAAGGGACGAAATGACTCTTGGAGTAGTCCTCATAGATTTGGCGAACACCTTTGACTCTGTGAACCACCAACACATCTTCCAGGTCTCAGGTCAGACAGGTGTCGACAGCCGTATTGTCGACATCATCGAGGACCTGTATATCAGCGCCGGGACGACTCTGGAGTTAGGGCAGCTGCGGTCGGGATGCATTAAGATCCTCGGGTGTGTGAAGCAAGGAGATCTGTTATCCCTGATCCTACTCAATCTGGCATTAGATCCCCTTCTGTGCAACCTGGAAGATCTGCACCTCGGATATAAATATGGCGAGCAGTGAGTAACATTGTTACCATTTGCAGATGATTTTGCATTGCTCAGTGATTCTTGGGAGAACATGCGGAGGAGTATACGAGTGGTGGAGGAATTTTGTAATTGAACCAGGTTGCGAGTTCAAGTGTCAAAATGCCACAGGTTTTTGATCAGGCCGACTAAAGACTTCTATACCATCAATGATAGTGACTTGTGGACAATTGCAGAGGTGCAGTTGAATATGATAGATCCTGGTAGTTCTGAGAAATACCTTGGCCTGGGGATACATCCTTGGATAGGACTATCGAAACCGGAACTGCTACAGACCTTGGCTCCCCAGATCAAGAATATGAGGGGTGCGCCTTTGAAGCCCCTCCAGAAGGTAGAGATCTGGAGGAGCTATGCAATCCCGGGATTGCTGTTCACTGCAGATCGTGCAGGATTTAGTGCCACTTAACTTAATTCCATTGATCTCTCTGTAAGATCTGCTGTGAAGAGCTGGTTACATCTCCCGCCCAGCCCATGTGATGCAATTTTATAGGTCTTCCTCATCTGGCGAGCCAAATTTCCAACATTCAGGCTTGCAGGCTGATGAGGATCACCCAATCTGATGATGATATCATCCGGAGTGTGGTACTCAAAGCAGGGATCCGGGAAAAGAGAAGGAGAGTTTGGATCGCCGCAGGAGGGTGACCCGAGAAAGTACCATCTGTGATGGACGAATTCCCTGTGGTAGCTGTGGAAGCTCAAGTGGTGGGTGGCGCTCAATCCGAGTGGGAGAAAGGGAGGATAAGGACTATCTATCTCGTGCCCTGTAAGTGGAAAAAAAGGGAACTGGAGAATTGGGCCAGTCTTAAATCTCAAGGCCGTGGCATTCGGAATTTTGAAAATCACTGAATCAGTAATGATTGGCTGTTACACCATACTAGCATTCCTCACCGTAAATTAATAACAGCCATCCAGCTATGAGCCAATGTATATCCCACTTGGGAGTTTTTGGCTCATGGGTTGGATGAGGGAGCACCCAGGGGATGTAGACATTGCCCCATGGACTGGGAATTGTGTTCCCACATAATTGCATACTGCCTAGCAATCCAGGAGGCCAGGATGAAAAGGCACAATGACATCTGTGGAATACTGGCTTAGGAGGCGAGGAGAACAGGGTGGGAGATTGATTTGGAACCCCACCTCAGAGATAATGCCAACGAACTCCTCAAGCCAGATTTGATCTTTGTTAAAGGATCCTGCACCAAAGTGGTGGACGTTACAGTCTGCTATGAGATTGGATTAACAACCTTGAGTGATGCTGCAGCAGAAAAAATTAAGAAATGTGAACATCTAAAGGGGGAGGTTCAGGCTCTAACATCAGTAAATTAGGTGGAATTTCTGGGGTTCCCATTTGGTGCTAGAAGGAAGTGGTGTTCTGGCAATGACAGGCTCCTTTCTGACCTTGGGCTCTCCTCTAGTCATATTATGTGGACAGCGAGAGCTCTTTCTCAAAGGAGTCTCCTGTTGTTGGTGAACATTTTGCATATATTTGTTAGCTGCAGTAAGCAGACTTAATAATCCGCTGTTGGGGGGAGACAGTTTTTCCATCTATAGTTCCTGGTGGATATTAGAGTCATCACAGGGTCATCTTAGTCTGCTACCCCTTATCTCTTGTATAGACTTCTTAACATCTAGTCTGTCATCAAGAGCAAAATTCTTCGCACAGACGATCAAGCGTGCCCGGTTTTCTAGTACCTACAGAATTCTGCTCTTGTCTTTTCCTTGGCTATGTCTGGACGTGGGATATTCCATCTTGTCCCAAATGTCGCATCTACTTCAATACCAATTATGACATGGCAGACAGGCCGCTTATAAGCTGGAAAAGGTACCTGCGAATCGTGAGGTTCATTAAATAGCAGAGCTGTGTGGCTGGGATCAGCAGAGGTCGGTGGCTTCTCTGTACGTGGCTGAAGTCGGTCACTTGCCTTTCATGAAGATCCACATGCTCTTTGTTCCCTGCTAGATTATGCCCATGCTAGGTGGGGATGTCAAAGCTGAGCTGTATTCAGGGCCTCTATTACTGTTTCATCTAGTTATGCATGTGGATCTTCCTCCTTTTATTACAGAAAGTTGTCTTTTAGTCTGGAAAGGACTAATTTAAACTGGAAGGGAAAATGTTCTGAGAGCAGCTTTGCAAAGAAAGGTTCAGCAGGATGATAGCTAAATAACAGCAATGCTCTTTACCTTAGAATACAATGAATAATGCATCTTTAAATGGCTCTCCCAGTTTCTCTTTTGCCTCTTCATCTTGTTTCTTTAGATAAAAATCTTTGAATGTGCAGTCTGGGCAGCTTAAACCGAGGATCTTCAGTAATGACTTTGCCTACCTTTAAAGAACTCCACTATGTGAAAATAAGAACTTTGAATAATTTAATTTCTCCTAATAGTTCTTATCTTTAACTTACAGATTTCAAAGCATTTTATGGGGGAAGGTGAGCATCATTATTTATAAATGGGATAGGCAGACCTAGGGAACCAAAGACAGACATGTCTGAGGGAAAGTCAAAGTGTAGTGTTTTCTGGCACATTTTCTACATAGTTTTGAAGGAGGATTTCAGGGAAAGGGATGCTTATTCTATATACAGAAATCAAATTTCACAACTATCCCATTTGGATTGCTTCATAAAATTTGTTCTCAGTTATGAATAAACTTTTGGTAGTTTCCTACTACTACAAGGGCACAGAGTTTGTTTATTGGAAGAGGAGAAGACTTTGGCTTTAAAATTGTTTATTCTCTGTCCTTGAAAATTAATTTTTGACTTTTATAGACTGATTCTAGGTGCAGCAAGGAGCACTTGCAAGTAATCAATGGAATTATTTTGTGTGTGTATATACATATATGTTTGTATATATACATATATACATGCTGTTCCTGTAGCCTGCACAGAGGCATTTTGCTACATGTCCATATAGGCTGCAGTGATGACTTGTAAAATTTTATGCTTTGACTGGTGGAAATAATAGAATTTTTACCCACTGTGTACTCTTGGCACCAGCAGGGGTTGGAAGGAAACCTCTCTGGTGTGTGCACTACTGCATAATGAATGCCTTACAAAGTCCTTCTTCTACACAAGCATCTGGCATTGGTTCTAAGGCACTGCACTAAATGGACTGTCATTTTGTTTCTCTGTGTCTCTGTTTTCTCTATAATCTATCAGGAGCCTGAATGCAGGACTTAAGGTCTTTTACACGCTAATACACTTTGCACAATTTATGCATCTCAAAGTCAGAATATACAGCAATGAGTGCTCAGCTGGCGCAATGAACAGCAATGAAGGGTTGAGCTGCAGTTCCTTATTCCTTGCAAAGTTCACAGGGAAATAAAATGTGAGCCACAGTGGCTCTGTAATAGTTGGCACTCCTAAAAATTTATTTTCTACGCTGATATGTGATTTGCACTCTCCAAATTACTGCAACTCCTTCCTTGTTCCTCCCTTATGGCCTTGGTTTGAAAGATAGCTAGTCACTATTCACTCTCTCTAGGCATGTAACTGCAGGCATAGAAATATGTTTTTATCTTTATTGATATATTTTTATGTGTGTTTCAGCTCTGAACTGCAGTACCTTGCTTGTATATGCAGCGAGTGCTAATTGGATGAGAAAAATAAATTCCCAGCTCCTCAGCCCTGTAGGTTAGATCTGGAGGTCATAATGGAAGCTTTGTATCTCGGACAGCATCCCCGTGATTGAAGTTCTGCAGGTTAAACTGGATCCTTAGTGATGTATCTGCTCAGCACTGTATTTTTGAAAAGGTATTTGCCTTCCTGCTGCTCCTGGGCCAGCTGAAAGCTAGTGGGGCTGTGCAGACGTAACTGCATTTGCCGTCGTAAAAAAGGATGTTGAGTAAATGTGTTGATGCCTGTGTCCAAGAGGCCTTGAAGAGGAGGGGGCTTGATTCGCCTGATTTTTCTATTTATTGTTGTGCTAGTTCAAGGAGAGCCAAAGGAAGAGCAGATCAAAGCTCTTCCATGAGGGTAACTCCACGTTTAGGACAGATGGTTGGCCACTAGTCCGCTCTACTCCAGAAACTGCTTAATGAAGAAGTGACAACCTTATGTTCTTTCTTTTACATATTTGAAAACACCTCAAGAAGCACTAATTAGTTTTGTGCTTATCTCTTCACACCCAAACTATTCTGGTCTACAAGGCAAAACTAAATGCAGCTAAGAAACCTCTAAATAATTAAATAGAGCTTAATGCTAGGGAAATAACACAGATTTGTATTTTTGTTTAGATGTTTTCTGTGTTTTCAGAACGATTTCTATGATGCTTATGTAGACTAATGCATTTCTAATTAGAAAGTTCCAAATAAAATTTTATTTAGATGCATATAAGATAAATATTTTAATAGTGTGCCTTTGTGCAGGTTGCATGAGTAGATGTTTTATTAGCCTTCCTTTTAGCGTCTGTGACATAGGAACATATAATTTATAGGCTACTTAACAGTAACAATAATTGTTACACTTACAAACTAAAAATCTTTCTCTAGGAGGAGTTACCTTTGTTTGTTTGTTTGTTTGGTGTTGGCTGGAAATCTAACACCAAAAGACACAATTCTAAGAAAAAAAGCTTAAGCAGCAAACTGTCCTCACTTGCCTTGGGTCTTGGCCAGCACCCGAGTCCACTTTAAGCATCTCTAAGCTACGACTAAGCTATAGTCATATATGATAGCTCTGGTAGTTGAAAGATTACACATGACGTTACGTATGAGAAAGACCTGCAAAGTTTAAAGTGGTAAAACTGAAGGGATATGCTCGTAGAAGCATGAGCAGAAGCATGCGTCTGTGTGTGGAAAGTGTGTGAAAAGAAAGAGCCTTTGAACTAACGCAGTTTCTTTTCTGATCTTTTGTTCCCACTGAAATGATTTTCACAGCTAACCGGGCTGAGGAAGAGCAGTGTTGGGTTTCAGTTAATGATTTCATTTAAAAAATGTTACCCTTGGAGAGGGGATTAGAAAAGTGGGAACCACCTAGGCTACGTTTGATCCATTAGGTGTGTCCATGATAATTTTATTCCCTTTTTAGAGAAAGATAAAAGAAAGAGTTCAGTAAATTGTTAAATATAGGCAGTGCACAGTAGTAATAAAAATCTTTTTCTTGAATTCATGCAAAGAAGATTATTTTCAAAATCTGGTTCTAAAAATTCACTCTGTAGATAGCTGCCACCATATCCATTAAGTTATTTTAAATTTTTATCAAATTATTCTTTTTTTAAAAAAATAAAAAGACAAAAAAACCAGCCCTATAGGGTCTAACACTTTAATTCTTTATCCTATTAAATTGCTTTAAGCTCCTATAGTGGCCTAATGCACATAATTGTTCTAATTTTGCTGAAGTACTTTCAAATCTCTTTTATGCTATTAAAGTAGTTAAATTGTCCTTGTTGAAGAAGAGTAAGAGCAATTCAGAGTAGGCTTGAAATAATATATAGCACTTTTTATCTACGTGAAAGGCTTTGAGATTCGATTTCTTCCATCTCAGAAGTGCTCATTCTATATAGGACAGTACAGAAAGCTCTGAATTTGAATGTCTCTATGTATGTGTATTAGATATATGTATATACAAAATCCCAGTTGAAAGATAAAGTACTAAGAGGTCCCTTTCATTCTGTATTTCATTTTTTATTTGTAAATATGTTGCTTTTATTTAAGTTCTACTGACTTTTTTTGTACTACCTTTACACTGCTTTGATTCCTTGCTACTTGACTATCTTGTGGTGACAATCTGTAAGGTTTTTGTTACTGTTTTTGCCATGCTGATAATTCACTCTCGGTTGGAATGTTTTTAGCATTTCCAGGAGGTTTATCTTCATGGGTGTCCCTCCTTTTCTGTCACTATATTGTGACTTACTACTCTTGTATACTTGTTTTTGGTAGTGTGTTGGGATGCTAGAGTTTTTCCATATTTTGTAGAAGTATTTTGAGGAGCCTGTGATATAAAGAGAGCTTTATGTAGACAGGGGAGAGCTTAGAGGAAGAGGAGCAATAAGTGGAAAATGATGGCGGAGAATCAGCTAAATGCTGTTGCTTTTGGGGTGCCTGCATGGCAAAGGGTAGTAAAGGAGGAGGATGAAAACTGCAGTTTAACTACGTGAAGGCAGGGCTTCAAAATGTCTTCACCTTGTGCTTTAAACACACAATAAAACATTGTCAATTCCAGGGAGAATTTACTTCAAGGATTTAGAGTTTAGAGCAAACGCCAAGCTTAAGTGTGCTGCACCTGCATGCACCTTGTCCGCTCAGTCACCTGCGACTTTGTTGGGCTTCAGGGTTTGTTGTTTTCTGAAGGGATCCTGCGCTGGTGGTTTGGATCATAGCGGTGAGGGAGGAGGTGAAGATGGACGTGATCTGCGCACAGACTGCAGAGGTGCTGGAACTAGAAAGGCCAAGCCGCTTGCCCAGCCTCATCATGAGCAAACCATTCCATGCTGCAGATTCTCCTCCGTATTCACACTTAATCTTTCCTCAAAAGCCTCCAATTATGCTGGCATACTTATCTCATCAAGCAGCTTTTCCTTCTCTCTGAGCTGCCTAATAATGAAAGGTTATAATCAGTCCCCTTAATTTCATTTCATTATCATCTTTAGCCCAGTCGTCTGTGTCGTGTTGGTTATGACCAGTGTGGTTAATTCCTTTATATTGCTCTATTTCTATGCTATCAAGTCTTTGTTTAAGCTGTTCTAGTTTGAACAGCATCTTGATCAAAATGTGCTTGGACCTTTGTGTTTGCTGTGGTCACATCAGTATCAAATGTGATCAGCTTTCAATTCCAAAGACTGAAGAGGGAGAAGTATGTGTGCTCGTGGCAGAGCCAGGCCTTGCTAGTAATGCTAGTAAAGACCTTAAATTTGAAGCAGAGGTGAATAGTTCTGCTGTGGCAGCCTGAATGAAGCATAACTGAGTTCACTGTGAAGCAGTGACTCCATGGGGCTCTTGAGAACTCAGTGAACTCTGAAACTCTCTGCTTTGACAGAATTGTCCTAACTTGGAGCTTGGGGCCAGCAGAGCTGGGAGGCAGAAGTTACCATCTTCCAACCTTTCAATTTAGAGTTGGGACATGTAGCATATGTATGGTTATAGGTGTAGTATGTAGTGCACAGTAGCAAGAACCACGATGTTCTGAGCTGTAATCTGTATTTGCTTGAGACCCTGGGCAAAAAGAGTTACAGTGAAATTATGGAACAGACTGACAGCAGTAGGACCAGTTGGCATTTTTTTGGTGAATAATGGATCCATAAATCCATATGTAAAAAATATGGGGGGGAAAAAAGATTATGAGGAATTAGAGTAACCTGTGAATTCCAGTCTAATTCGATGGTGGACTTTGGCTTAGAGTTTGGAGTTCAGGGAATTCTGAAGAGCTCCATTTTTAAATTTAGGAGCTGAATGGAAGTTTAAATTTTTTTCAGAACCTTTTTGGTAGGAGCCAGGTTTATTGCTATGAAAGCACTCTATAATGCTGTTATTAGGCGTTAAGCTATTCGCATTTATTTCAGGAAGATGACAAAATTGAATTTATTTTCTTATAAATTTTCTTGGGAACACGTAAATTGTTTTGAGCTGTTGGTCGTTGTTTTACCCAGACAAAACGTGTTAAAGGGAACTTGGTACCATGCTGTGTTTCTTAGACATCTGCTGTGTATAGCTTCACTTGCCGGAAAGTGTTTCTCTTGATGCCATAACAGGACCCTGTGGACTCAGCTCTGCAGAAGGATGATGTTGTAGCAGAGAGAAAGGGACAGACGTATAGGCGTTAAAAGAAGTTTGGACTTCAGTTTGCTTCTCTCCCACAGAGTGACAGCTCACCAGTGAATAAACTTGTTTAAATTCTCTATATATCTGTTTTGACGAACACCGTAATTTCAGCATCTCTTTAGATAGTTGTGACCTACTCGGTTAAGAACAAAACCTAAATCTGGCAATGTAGAGTTAAAAATAAGATGCAGGTAGAGATAGCCGTACCACAGCACTCTTAGGAATTGTTTTATGGCATTATACAGATAACAGAACTTCTAATTTGTAAGCAAAAATCTCATTCTGTTTATTTTTTATCCTTGAAAGTCAGTGACACGACCTCCTTTGCCATCAGTGGTACGGGGCAAAGGCTCTGTCAGATTTGTGGAAGGAGGTTAGGCAAAAATGCAAACTGATGCTTGAATGTAAATCACTTGGTGAAAAGAACAAAAACAACAGGAGAAAAATCTGTCACATCAAAATTAACTGCCGTGTTGGAAGGGATGCATTTTGTCATCTACAAAGACTTCAAGGACAGTGAATCCTTTCCAGAATTGACTCTCCAGGCAAGGAAATATCCCATCCCAGGAAACAGACATTGCGAATTAGGAGATTTTTGGAAACGTTAGCCGAAGTGTCAGCCGTTTCCTTCAGTGAAGCTTCAGCAATGGGTCAGAAGGGAGACGCTTCCCAGGCTCAGCCTTCTCCGAGTTTCACAGGTCTCTTAGCTCCTCTTTCTCTCCATCACTAATAGAGCTAGAAGGGTAGAGAGAAGACTTGCACCATAGGCTTCTATAAATAATAATAATATATTAAAAAAATGAAGCCTGAAAGGAGAACAAGACAAGAAAATGCAGCCTGGTGATTTTGAATGTGCAAGTTTTCATATTACTTAATCATACTTTGAACCTAAAAGGGGACTCTAGCAATGCACAGCATTGAATAATTCCTCTATAATGTCTGTGTTTTATTTAACTTTAGCTTTGGGATTTGTCCTCTTTAGCTTGTACTGTTTGGCAAATAAGTTTAGAATTCATTTATAATAACTAAAATTAGAGTTTACATGGTAGTTACCTGCTGCTGGCTACCCTGGAGAAAAATAATCTGAATTCTGACCTCAAAGAAGGCTGAGTCACATGCAACCTGCTAGTTCTCTGCCAAAGGCAAAGATGTTCTTAAATAGAAACAATGACTAGTTGGTTCCTGAAGGCAGACTGGGCTGGGAAGGAGATTCAGTGCCACTAAATACAGGCTTGTTTATTGTTGTGATTGTAATTTTGGTGGCTAGAGATATACAGAGACATACTTGTGTATATTCGAATGGAAGAAATGCTTTTGTATCAGCAAGAACTATGTATCGTGGCTTCACTGTTCTCAGCTCAAATTTTAATTAAAGTACAAAGTTCAATTAAAGAGCAGATACATTTTTGAGAAATTCATCTTAGAAGAGGATCTATTAATTGATAAAAGGTTAAGAAAAATTAGAAGTTAGAATATAAACTAGTGGCAGGTGTAGAATTCCTAATGTTGAAATGCCAATGGGTAACTTGTTGCATGGAACCTGCTTCCAGGAAGCTGCCTTGAAGTTTAACCTGGCTGTTGGTGTTGACAGTGTCTTTAGGAGTACTAGAAAAAATATTCTCTATTATTTGTGTAATTTAAGAGCTACTTCTGTTAATGATATGACAAAAAGAATACTGAGAAAAAGTATGGAGGAACTAAAATGCTCAGAGTTATTTTCCATAGGTTTGTGATGTGGGAAATGCAATTATATTTAGCAAAAATGAAATCTCTTAATCTTAGCTGTCTTAACTTGACTGAGCATTCAGCTAAAACTCAAACTTGAGAACGAGTTTTCTGTGAAGTTAATCTCCTCTAACAGATGAAATAATTTTAAACTTATTCTTCAGCAGTTTAGTGTAAAAGCACATTTGGGCTGGAGATTAGAGTATGACCCAGAACCAAACCCTGGTTAAATTCATCAGACTTCTTTAACAGCCATAGTTTTTATGGGAGCTTATCTAATCCCTGTTCAGCTCATTTGATGAAACACATTAATAGTCAAAATTGCTCCTGAATGGGGAAGCAAAGAGTGTTGAGTTGGCGATAAGCACAGTTACCTTTCAACTGACCAAGTGGAAGTTCCTCCCCAGTAGCTTAGAGGTGCAGTAAGTCTGGAAAAGTTTTGGCATTTCCAAATCAAGCAGCTTTAGTTCCGTAACCATCTGTCTCTTCCCTTTCTAACTCCTAAGAGCTTTTAGACAGATAAACTTACAACCTGGTGGCGCTGATGCTCGCAAAAGAACTGAGATGTATTTTTGATGCAGTGATTTGAACCATTCTATAGCTTTTCGTGAGAGTGCAATGGCTATGAGTTTTGAATTGCAGGTGGTTATTTGCATCTTTACTTCCTATAATTTTGGTGCTGGTTGTTGTTTAATAAATCTTTGTAACGCGAGCTCTTGTTTATGTGTAAGCGTGCAATTCCAGCAAACAGATTAGGATGGTGATAGGAGAGACTGTGCAAGTCGGTCACTAATTTTGGTCTGCCAGAAGTGCATGGGGTTCACCAAGAAGCTGTCTTTCCAAACGGATGAAAAGAGGAAGGAAATACGACACACAAGTGAATAGGAGGGAACTGAACAGTAACCTTTACCTAGGCCCACTTCTGCTTTGTTTGAAAAATTTGCGTTCTTGAAAGCCTTAATTGACTTAATGGTTCCTTTAGACTTACAGCCATGATTTTGGGACCATGGTTTTGCCCATGTGTAGCTTTGTTGTAATTGTTTGGGAATAATGTAATGGCAAAATGAGTTCACAGTCGTGTTGAGGACAAACAGAGCCCTGTGTTGATGATGCTGGGCCATCCCGGGTGCAGGAGCTACACAGGTAATGAGTACTGCACTACCAGGCACTTGCAGTAATTCACACTATTTTTCTAATTCTGTGATTATTTGCTAAATATTTATACTAAATATGCTAAATATGCTAAAAACGTACCAAGTCCAGGTTTGTTCTCCACACAGTGTTACCTCCTCCTGCTTTTCTCTGTCTTCCAGCTCCTTTCACATTGTTCTTCTACACACAGGGCCTGTTCCTGATGGGGCCTCTTCCCCAGAGTATTAAAAGGTCTGAGAAGCCCTCAGGCCTGAGAGAATTTTAGTCCTAAGGCCAGGAAAAAAAAAAGGAAGGGAAGGCTGACTGCACCGCTGTTGCACAGGTTGGTGTGGTGTAGAAGAATGGGCATTATTGTTTCTCTAGGGAATTTGAGTGAAGTTGTTTTACAGTATTTTCCACATGTGGTGGTTTGTTTTGCTCTGTGCAGGACAGAGAAATATTGCTTGGGAAATATTAGCTGAGATGTTTGGGGGTATGTGAAGGAAGCGACTGTTTGGTTTCAGCACGGAGAAACGAGTGTCCAAACTATTGGGTACTTTGTGATGAACAGCAGAAGTGCAACATAAAGGTCTGATCCAAAATCTATTAAGTCATTTGGACTTGTGATACTATATACATTTAATTCTTAAGCAGAGAAACCAAAAGAATCTGCTGAGCCTGTTTATTTTTTTTCTTACTTTGAAAATCCAATGTAATAACCTAGGTAATTTTGAAGATAAAGTAGATTCTAGGATATCTTCTGAAAAGACAAATGATTTTCTTCAGCTGAGGCTACACCCAGCCTATCATGAAAAGAACCATTTCTCAGGTGTGTGTCCTCATCGTTGGAACTGGTGTGGCCTGAGGCCTGAATAAACGATGTGTTCCAGGTGAAGGCCCCAACTGTTTTCCACTTACAGGAATATCATGTCTTGAATGAAATGTATTATTGTGGTACAGAAGTTGAGAGCTCTAGACCATCACGACTACAGAAGTGTTTCAAGAAACAGTATTCCCATGCCTGTTGGTTCCTTACAATCTCTAAGTACCTTCATGAAAAATACCTAAATCGTCACTGTAAATGTAATACTAAGGTCTGAAAGCCCTCTGTCATTTGACCTGGTGCAAGGTGTACCGGGCTTTGGCTTCCTGGCTTTGGGTGCAAGATAACCCCAAGTTTTGTGCCCGGGTTGTTCTGCGAGCCTTTCCTCTGTGTGTGTCTATATGTATTTATTCTCGTTCTAGCTTTCCTTTTTTAGATTGCAAATTTATCTTTTTCTCTGCTCATACAGAGGAGTCCTGATCAGAGTTGGGCTTGCTTGTGATATTGTGCAATGAAAATAATTGGGCTAGGCAGGGACTGTGGAACCGCTCTGTTCCTGTGTGATTTCCTTTCTTGTTTTTAAATGCCACCGGGAGAATGCATTCATTACATCTGAGCACTAAAGGAGAAATTCTCATGATAATTGACTATAAAAGATCACACTGGAACATTGGTGGTGTTTTTTTTCTTCCCACTGTATGAGCTAACATATCAG
The DNA here is from genome assembly GCA_034781795.1 of Crypturellus tataupa. Taxonomy (NCBI): domain Eukaryota; kingdom Metazoa; phylum Chordata; class Aves; order Tinamiformes; family Tinamidae; genus Crypturellus; species Crypturellus tataupa. The sequence goes on along the minus strand of JAWLRI010000217.1, from coordinate 4,477,803 downwards.
TTTAGTAGTTTTTATGGGATAGCCAGCTAATGACTCAATTACTGCTCCAGAGCTGCACTTCTGTTCCAGAGATGCCATTGTTGAGCTGGGAAAAATGTTCTTTGAATGGAGGAGAGGAAGATATTAAAAAAAGCTCTCTGCAGTTTGGGATAGAACAAGGCTCATTGTTCATCCCATAATGTTATTACATTTGTGCCACTTTATAACATTATATTGATCTTTTTTTTCTTCACTATCCTCTCTGAGAACATTACAATTCCACTAAATGGGGGCTACTAAAGAAATAAAGCAAAAGAGAACATTGGTGTCTATTAAATTATGTAGCTAATGGAAGAAATAGTTCAGAGCAGAAGAAACAGTGCAGAAATAATCAAACCAAACAAGCATCCACATAAACCCTTGCAGGTTGTCTTTAGACGGGAGTATATCCCTTGTGTTTCCAAATACTGAAATAAGACTGGCATATTCTCAAGTCATAAGACAGTCTATTTCTGAAAAAATGCAATGTTTTAATTGTTAAAATGGATGAATTTGCTAAAACTGACTTCCCTATTTGTCCTGTCCCTGAGAATTCTGGCCCTGTGTACTATACCTGGCTGGCGGACAGTCGCCAGGTTGGTCCATGTGTGGTTAGGATTTTAAATGAGAATGGCCTCTTGTCAAGAGCTGTCCTGCTCTGGCTTGTGTGAAGCAGTGTAATTCCAAGATGAACTGCAGCACAATTAATGCTTCTTATGGTGAAGTCAATTGCCACTCGTGTTCAGGCCTAAAAAAGGTGCCTGCCTGAGGTTATGAACATGTTTTGCCATTTGTCCTGAAATTAAAAATAGTGATAGTATCTCACCCTGTAAAGAGCCCTCATAGATTGGAGACAGCAGATTGAAGTGAGAGCTAGAAAACCTTCTTGGATTTTCTGGATGCACTTTCTGATTCAGACAAGGTAACATCACAACCTCATAGTTTGGGCATCTTCATAAAATGGGCACCTGATGCAGCTTTGGAAGAGCTTGTGCTATAACCAGGTGTGTATTCTCATGTTCTGTGCTTACATGTTAATAACAAACCCGCCTGATTGCAAAGCAACCCCCAGATCTATTTTTTTTCTTACTTGCATTCTAAAAATTATATTATGACTAAGAAGATACATGAAAGATTGCAACAGACCTTGAGACTTGAGTGACCCGGAATCCGTGTTTTCGCGGAGATTCCCTTCTGCGGATATTGCGAACGGTCCTTGAAAGTTAGTCCGGGAATAGGTAAAGATTTTCATCTATTCAACTCCGAGTAATCTTTGCTTTATATTTTTGTTATGAAATAGAAGCAAAGTAAATATATTTACAGAATCACTGTTTGAATGCATGTTGGAACCTGAGGTAATGCGTAGCTGAGCACAGAGCAGCACATCCCCTGCTCTGGTACTGGACCTTTCTGTCCTTACGCTGCTAGACTCTCTGATTTTTGGTCACTGTGAGTGTATTGGAGAGAGGGGCACGGAGAGGGAGGTTTTGGTGCTTTGAATTGCACTTAGATAATACAATTTGCTGTGTAAAGGCAGCTGCTGCCTTTGTTCTAGATTCTGCCGTTTGAACAGGCCTTTGACATGGTTCTGCCACTGCCCGAAGGCAGCTCTGCCTTACGGACCTCCCTCCTGCTACCTGCCTGTTTCTTGCTTTTGCTGGGTATGATTCCATAATGTTTTATGTCAAAAGGGACTGGTTGTGTATGTTTATTGCTTTATTGTATCCTGTCTGAAACGTTTGTAATGTTTTTAATCAGGTCATGCAATTACTATAGCAAGGTCATGTTCTGCCTTCGCTTTGTTCCACTTTTTTTTTTTTTAACTTGTGAATAAATACAATAATGCGGCATGCTGGCAGCTAGACTCTTGAAAGGTCTGTCTTACCATTTGAATAAAACCAAATAGACAGAGAAGCTCTCTGGGTTTTAAGACTCCCACTAAAAAATGGACGCTTTTTTTATCTTTACAATTATATGGTTAAAGACAGGAAAACAAAAATATTCAGACATGGGAATTCAAAATATGTTATCCCACCAGAAGAGTAGGATGACAGATTTAAGTTATTTCTTGAAGCCAAACATTGGCAGGAGAATGCCTAATTACCAGATGGCTTAAAATAATGTGTTTACAGTAGACATATAACAATATACTGCAGCAAAGCATAGGCTGTAACAGCAGCTAGGGTTGGTGGGACCATCCATTGAGTTTCCACTGACTTAATGGAATTAGATAAAATCAGGAAGAGCTGAATTTTATGTGTGTGTGTATGGGGAAAAAGGAGGAAGACCCATAGTTAGTTCTCTTGGGCATCACTGGGTCAGTCCTGGGGAAGGAACCCTCAGGATCAAACCCACATTCTCTATAGCTCTTTCAAAGTCTGGTTCTGCTCTGCAAAGGTCACTCTGGGGTATTGTGGTATATTAAAGGACTGATTCACGGACACGAGATAGATTTGCATCCATTCAGCAGATACACAACTGAGGAAATAAAGGAAGAGTGGCTAATCTTTGAATGATTTATGAAAGAGTGTTCAAGATAACGCACCTGTATTAATGGCTCCTTTGATCTCATTCTCTTGGTACTGAGAATTGATTTTTGCCTGTCTCTTGCCCTGATCTGACAAGCTGCTTTAGTGTTTGCTTGACTTGAATGAACGAGATTTTTTTTTTAATTCATTTATCTACACATATAAATGTGTACGTGTTTTGCAGATCCAAGAGACAAATTTACTTACCAATGAAATAATAATTGAAGCTTCATTTTTCCTCATGTGCCGATGAGGTGAAAATTCTCTTGCTTGTAACAGTTTTTCAGACCATTAATTCCTGCTTTAAAATGCACTGTATGATATAGAGAAGATTTGAGCCTTGCATTAGTTAGATGGACAAGTGGCCTGTGCTGAAGCCCTCAGTGATGTTACTGTTACGTTACAGTGTTTTGACTAATGAAGACCAAGGAAGATGTTCTTCTGGGTGGAGGACCAACATGGATGAAGCATGTTGGGCTGGTCTCTTGGGAATGCAATAGGCACTGTTACACTTATTGAGGAGTACAAGTGAGCTATGCCTTGGAGGAGGGGAGAAGCAGTATACAGCCAGATATGAAGTCTCCTCACTGTCAGCCATTCACCACTTTCCAGCCCTTAGGCAGTGGCCTCCCTGTCTTTGCACACATACGCACGCATTCGTGATAATGATGCCCTGGCCATCTACCCCAGGAGCAGATTTCAATATTGGTGCCTTCAGCTGTTTGGTAAGTGACCTGGATTTTGCCTAGATAAGCACAGCTAAGGGTTGTGTCCCAACAGGCCAAACTCCAGGCAGTTTGCCAGAGAGCAAACCATTTAATAGGGGACACTGGATTAAGAAACCCATGAAACGTCAAAGATGGCTTTGTATTCCCAAAGGGCTCTTACCGTTCCTCTAATCTATCCCATGAGTCTTGCAGACTCGGTTTCACAGTTTAGGGCTTCCTGATGATACAGTGCAATAGTTTGCTTGGGTGCTTCAGCATATTGCTGCATTTCACACTTTCATTTAAATAACACATATTTGAGTCTGGAAAAATCGGTCTGTTCTAGTGATGCAATAGTGTTAAATTTGGGAAAAAGAAGAGAGATGTGGTCACATTTGCCATGTTCGGGGAACCTTTGAGGCACTGTCATTTGTGGATACCTTGAGGAACTCCATTTTTTTTTTTTTTTTTTTTTTTGTTTCAGACGCAGAGCTTGTGGAAATCTGCAGTTCTTGATTTCCATGTGTTCTGGCCAGGTGTGTGTGTTGTGTGGTGTGCACTCCAGGTGCTTGGTTTCTTGGGAAATACTATCTTCGAGGGAAAAAATGAGAAATGATTGCACGTCTCAAAGTAGGTTTGACTTAAGTACTCAAAGTATTGTTGAATGGATATAGACAGTATTGTGGAGACTCCACTTACAGAAAAAAAAGGGCATAAATGGAAACAACTTATCATGGTTTGGAAGCAGATGTTAACTTCATTGTGTCATTGATGATTTTCAATGACTTGGGTTTAGCTCCTGAGCTAAAGGCACCCATGAGGACCGGGTTTGTTGGCGGTGCTGAGCATCTGTTTCATAGAGGGAATTTCCCCTAGTGTCTAATGCTCAAAACTGGGATACACACAATGGAGGTAATTCCAAATTCTTGAATATATCCTGGATGGTTTCACTGAAAGCAGTGGCAAAAGTCCTATCAGTGTCATGTCCACAGGGTCAAGCACTGGGACCAGATTTTCAAACAAACTTTTAAAGTATTTAGGCCCTCAAACTGATACTACTTGTAGGAAGTTTTATTTTTGCTATTTTTGAAATAATGTAGACCTTTTCCTTCGATTTCCTTCTGAAAGGTTAAAATATTATTTAAGAAAGTTACTGTCGAGTGTTATGATGAACGAAAATCCCTTGAATGGAAGCACAAAAATTGTAGCTTGCTAATTAGTGGAGGTGATGAAATCACTACTTTTAATTAGGTACCAGATTAAAGTCTTGATTATTTGCATTATAAAAGCATTGTAATTTGATATGGTTTATGAGACTAGTATCTTAATGCTTCTGTGCCCGCATACAGGTTGTGACTGGCAGTGTATTATAATGCAGTTTTAAAAATATGGGCTTAATAATGTGCCTTGCTTTAACAAGTTCTCTCTTGCTTCAGTTCAGCTGTGCGAATATGTGAATTAAATATACATAGTACCTTTGGTTGTCAGTGGTCTAAATGACAGCTATGGTCAAACGAACCATGAAGAAAATCATTCTTACTGGGCAATGGTTGCAAAAATGATACCCACCCACTCCCAGTAAAAGTCACTTTTGGGAACCTACATAATTAATCTGTATAATATGCAAGAAATAAATAGACTAGAGCAGACTGCAAAAGCTAGTGCACAGATTCATGTTGCTGAGGGTGTCATTCTTGAGAGAGCTGAAGTAGAGAGTGAAAATTGAGTGGAATCTTCCCTCCTTCGAGTAAAGACATGGAAAATTTACCTTAGTAAAACTAAAGCTGGAGTTTCTGCTCCTCGGAGCTGAAAAGACTAGGCTCAACGACTGAAACCAATAGAAAAGTAGTAGGCAGTGACGTGTAACAGAAAATGCTGCATAGTCTGAGTGTTAGTAGAGTCAGGTACAAACCAGCTCTATCCAAGGAAACAGCAGTGGATTTGTTACGTGTATATGTTGTTATTACTATAATTTGAATCACATAAAGCAGGAGCATATTCAAAAGCTTGAAATGCCTGGACTAGCTTCTTTTCATGAAGAAGTCGGAGACTCTAACAGTTATATCTGAGAAGTTTGTAAATAAACACTACGCACGGCTATATTGTGACCTAAAATCTTCTGAAATTAAGGGAGCTACAGCCTTTTACAACAGTTGGGTTCCTAAGCAAATGTATGGATGTGGGTTACTCTATGGAAAAGATTACGTCCTCCGAATGAGGTCATCCTTTGAACTCGAGAAAAAGATTTCAAGATGTATACAAGGTCTCTGATGAACTGCTGCATTTACTTAACCTTAAGTCCTGTAATTTATAGGCGTGGGTGACCTGCAGGTTCTTGGATAGTCAAGGAAAAGCCGTAAGTCATGGCGGTGCATGGGGGAACCTCTGCAGTTCATGACTTTGGACATTTAAGAAGCAGGAGTCTGTCTAAATTTATACTTTTAGGTCACAAGAAGATCATGCAGTATAGCAGGAATGGTGACCCTGGTTAATTGCATCATCATTTGAGAACAGGATGTAATTAATATGTTTGAGTAAGGGTTGTGATAGTGCCAGCCATTATTTACAGAGGACAGTATGTGCTCTGGTACTCTAATGTGGCTTGAGGTGGTTGTATAACTTGCTCATTTCACTGTCACTGGGTTTGCATTTCATGCTATGAAGCAGAGCCAAAATTGTTCTACCTGCGAGTCAATTGAAATAATTTTGTGCTTCCTTATATTGAACTGAGCCTAGGCAATGACATTGTCAAATGGGTTTTCCTTAATTGAGTGCTAAATTAATAAGTTATTGTATAACTTACAGTAAAGAGTGTATAACATGAACAAAAAAAATGCACCTTACCTGGAGACCAATTCTAGGTGGAGCGCGTTGGGGGTCTCTCCTGGGACCTGTTATCTGGTACCTGTCAGGGATGCCGAGGAGATGGAGCGCAGCCTCGGCAGGTTTGTACATGACACCAAATTGAGGATGGAGTTGATAAACTCTAGGGTTTTCCGAAGGGCCTAGGCAGGTGTGGGAAATGTGTATTTCCCCAAATCAAATGGGGCATCGGCAACATTTGGCACCTCAAATAGACTGAGCCCTGCAAGGACATGTGCTAGGGCTGTCCGAGCCCACTGCAGCTCTCTGGGAAGAGCAGGCAGAGGTCCTGGCTAAACAGCATCCTGGCTGCACCAGCCTGAGCACAGAGCTGTCCAAGGAATTGTTTTTTTCTTTACTTGATTCTCACCAGATCATGTGGAAAATACTGCAGGTGGCTTTTAGTTCCTTCAGTAGAAGGAAGTTGTTGATAATTTTTCTTTAAACTTAAAAGCTTCAGTTTCAGCTTTTTCCTTATTTATATTTTTAACCATGAATATTAAAAATTCATTTTCTTAAATCACACTTAAATTTCTTTTTTAATATCCAAAAGAATCATTTATCAGAGCCTCTCATTTTCTGTAAACACTTCAGATTGTCTTCTGACAAGTGCCTTCATTCTTAAATATTTCTGTAAATGACTACTAAAATACACTACAGTTGGAAAGGCTCCAACTCCATATTCTTCACTTGCACTTCTGGTGTATAAAAGCTGTGTTGTAATTACCTACTTTCCAGTAGGATCCCTGTAGATCAGTGGCTGCCCCTGGCCTTCCCTTCCTTGGCTTCTATTTACCTTGTCTGTCCTTTTTTCTTATTTTTCGCCCACTTTGTTTTCTTTTCTGTAAAATGCTGTTATAAATTTTGAAAATTTGATGAAAATTCTTTCATAAATAATAACAGAGAATATGATCTTGGTGTCTGCAGTCAGCCTGTACTTTTGCATTTCTCATCGGGCAGGGTGGGCAGTCAGCACTGGTGCATCTGGAGTTGTTCAGCTGCCTGTGCCTCTTGCCACTGCTGCCATCTGTCCCCTCGCTTTCTCTCTCATTTGGTCTCGACTTGTTTTGCTTTTAGCAAATTAGTTGCACCTCTGCTGAGCCCTTACAAATAGCCACGAAACCCTGCGCTGTTTGTTATTTGCTGGAGGTAGGTCGATGGAGTGATGTAGTTTAGGCTCTTGGAATCTTGTATCTCAACTTATGCAACTGCCACATATGAGTAAGCCCTAAGATTTGTAACAGAAGTTGGGTGCTTCTTTGCTGCAGGTCGTATTTTTTAATCACAGTCTTTAGCTAGTTCCTAAGCAAAATTGTGAGCTTGTCAATGGACTCCCTCTGAATGATTTAAACCTCTTAGCTTTAATCCAGAGTTTTAATGAAACTGCATCCAAATATATCACTCTTGAAGGATATATACCTTTTTTTGTAATAAATGTTACAATGTTCTATTGATGCCTCCCAGGCACAATATTAATCCCAGCATACTTACCTGTAGTTTATAATCTCCCTGTCTTCATGGACATTACTTGCAACAGTAGAGCAAGAGACCATGGCTTATTGTAGAATATTCATTGTCCTTTTTTTGTTTTTTTTTTTATATATTATTATTTATTTACATCTCCTGCTGCGTTTAAGTTGTGTTTGTATTATAGTGTCCTTTTGTTCCATTTAAGAAGTACAGTCAAATAGAAAAGGTAGGTCTCAGTTCATGTGGTCAATTGACAGCACACTTCCACTGGCTTTTTTTTTTTTTCTCCTTAGCCTCTTATTTAATGTGGGATGTGCCTGTGTGCTAAATTGCTTTTAAATGCATTTTTTTTTGACTGCAACATCTTTTGAAACAACGAGTGGTTGATGAGTGAGTAGTAAAATGGACATTTAATTTGAGAAATCTTTATTGTTCTTATAAAGAGAAGACTTTTTTAATAATTACATTCCATCAAGAAAATCAATGCAAGTTCTGTGAAATCCAAGTCCTACGCAGCACAAGGCGAGGTAGTTAAGAAGGTATATTATAGACTACTATAGACTGTATGAATGCTCTGAACTGTTATCAGAGATTAGTGAAGAATAAAAGCAGAGCATTTCTGATGCAATAGAATATATACATCTATACGATTGTGCGAGAGACTATATCAGTTATTGAAACCTTTTGACAATTTTTGATGAAAGCAGAAAGAGGTTTCATAGATTTGTTTAATAAATTAGGCCCTTTATTCAGAAATTCAGTATAGGGAATCACTTAATTTTAGGCATTTTAAAAATTTGTTGTTTTCAATGGACCTTACTACCTTGTCAGATCAAGAGCTCAATTAGTCGTATTTTCTAATCAAATATTAGAATTAAAAAGTTGTACTACATTTCATTTATTTAATGTCCTTGAGCCCTAATCCTACTGCTCTTAAAAAAAAAAAAAAAAAAAATACATTCAGCAGTTATTGACTGGGGTCAGACATGCTGAAAACACACAGCACTTAAATTTTGCATAATTGGATGTAAAAATGAATATTTTAAAGAATGGGCGTCCCCGTGACAAAACTGTTTTTAGCCTGTTGTCTCCCTCAGACAAGCCCGCAGACTGGCTGCTCTGCTCTGCTCACGTGGCTGGTGGTGAGAAGGAGCCCCAAGCGCTGGGCTGCGTTACCTGCTCGTCGGGGCAGAGCTCCTTTGTGAGCAGCGCTGTGCAGATGAGTGGGACTTGTAATGTTCTTCTGGGTTGAAGACGTTCTGTAAGTGCAGATTTTTAGCCAGGCTAAAAAAAGTAGTCTAGAGTAAATAGTAAGAGCTATATTTTTCTCTCCAAGTTGCTGGTGCCTGCATGGGGCAAGATCCATATTTGCAATACCATTGCATGATATTAATCTTTAAGCATGAAGAAAGCCAACTTGCATTTCACTTGGATTCCTAGGGAGTTCTCTGCAATTCAGAGTGAATCCCTGTGGTCTGTGGCTCCCCTTGTTGATTGAAGGCCGTGATGTAGTTGAGAGACCTTGCAGTAGGGGCGTGCAAGCGGGAAGGGCATTGCTGCTGCAGTGCTTGAGCAGAAAACTAGGCCTGGAGGATTTCTCTTTCCCATATGTAGTTCCATGGCTATAACACAGGCGTGGGCACTCATGAGGAGTGAGGGCAGATTTCAAGCTGCACTAACTTAATTCATTGGACAGTCTTACAGTTAACAGTAGCTGACAGTAACAGTCAGTTACTATGAACTGTACCATTGTGGTTTTTTTGTATCCCAATGTATAGATAGGATGGATCTCCTGCATAGTTTTGAGGAATGCTGTGCCTTTTCCTAGGTGGAAGAAATAATCTCCTGCTGTCCTTTTCTTCCCATGTCTTCCTTCCCTTCCCTCCTATGTGTTGTTTTCCACTGATGGCTCTGGAAAGGGACTGGGTCTGATTATATAATGCACTTTCCCATCCCTCCTTGAGGAGTCAGTTAAAAGGCAAGGTTGGGTTTTGTCCTATGTGACTGAAAGCTCTGATCTCCTTCCTGGATTTCTATTTCTAGTTCTTCTCCTTAACCTTGTTTTATGTTGATGTGAGCTCAGACAGATTTCTCTTACATTCTTTCCACCTGGAATAGTGTGTTTTTCTCATGGGGCTTCTTGAGCACCTGTAGTGGAGCTGATGACAAACACAGAGTCCCAGCTGATAAGGACTGCTGTGGTGGGATGCTTGCATATGCCAGGCATGTTGTTTTATTTAGATTAGAGAGGATCTGATTGGAAGTTCAGACACTTTTGCGCAGGAGCCCACGGCACGCTGAGCGTTATCATTGCCATTGGTGTTTCCAGGTAACAACTTCATCCTTATTCTGCATTGTGATTTTTCCAATAGATATATAATTCTCAATGAAATAGTCTGTGCTTTCTGAAGCGTGTGTGGGCTGTGGAGTCCTTCGCCAAAGTCTGAGACGCTTAGAGACCACATCTCGCCGCATAATATTTCAGAAAGGGAAAGCGTATCCGTTTCTGGGGCTGAGTGTTTGCCATATCCAGGCTCTCCAGCCAGCGATACTCTTCTCCCTTTGAAACACACGGCAGTGAGAGAGATTTCTGCAGTGAACCACTTCACGCCTAGCGTCAGCTCATGCCAGAAATTGAATTTTTGAGGGGAACAGTTTCCTCTTGTGAATCGCCTCCCTGCGATGGAAATCACTTTGTATTGCTGTGGAGTTATCGTGGAGCAGCTTAATGCAGCTTTGATAAGAACATGAAGATGATATGCATTATCATTTAAATTAGGACTTTTAACCATAATGATATGCTTAGCCATATCAATGGCATTATTCACTGGATGACAACAAACCTCCCTTCAAAGATCTTCTGAGTTCAATCGTCAAGATCCAGTTTCTCTGTTTAAAATATCACAGGAAGGGAAGAAATATGAAATGTGAAGGGGAAGAGATTCAGAAATGTTATTATCTTGACACTTGTGAACATACTTAGCCATTCCAGAACCAAGGGCACAAATGTACTATACTAGGGCACAATATTTTTCTTGTGGATGAGACAAGAGTGTAGAAGAGGAGCAAGAGAGTAAGAAATACAGTGATACTGATCAGTTCTTTGTAGACTTTGGGTGTATTTGTAAGGTCACATGTAAAAAGCTCGTGCACTTGTAGTTCATCTAGTAATCAATGCCATTTCTCATCATTTGAGCTACAGTCTAATCTGAATTATCCATCGGAGGCCTCTGCAGTGCAAATTAATCAAACTATGGATACCAAAATATGGATGTGACTGGTTGAGGCACAACTCCGATTAACAGGACTTATGATCACGATACCCTGGGCAATTGGCTGTGCTGCTGTCGGGGCTGGATCAGTACCGTGGCAGGGAGGGCTGATTGCTTGGTGCTGTGTCCCTGCTCGAGGTATGGTCTGGAATCTCACTGCTTTTGGTTTATCCATCTCTGCAATCCACGTGGTTGCTTCAGTGTCGAATTTGGGTTCCAAAGTCATCAGGAACATGAGACCCTTGGAGATGTGAGAAGGGAGGTGCTGTGGGGACCGCAAGCAGTCGGCATGGCTCATCTGCTCCCAGACTTAACTGTTCTTCCCTGGACCCTCGTCCTGTGAAATACTAGTGGTTCGTTTCATTAGGACTGAAGTGTACACTCCATACATGGGACTTGAATAAAGTTACATTTTTAGATTGGTTTGCTTATACATAGGAGATTTGAGTCTGTTATAATGACAGCGTATTCTCTGACCCAATTCCTGGGACCGTAGAAATCATTAGTCTTTGGTCAGCTGTAATATTCATTTGTTGAGCTAGAAAAGGCTTAACTTGTAGGGGGAACCCTATTATCCTCTCACTGGAGGCAGAGAAGCTAAGGTAATATTTGATAAGAAAAGAAATACTTCTGGAAAAAAAATTGGACATATTCCAAAATAAATTGGACTAACTGCAAAATGTGATTCCTTTTGACCTTGAAATAGATTTATTTTTGTTAAACACAAATCGCCTTCATTAGGGTATGATGGCTTATTGCTTGAAAATGTTAAAAAAAAAAATCTTGAGGTCATTCAGTATTCTTGGGATGGACACAAAGAAATATGTTACCGTTTTCCCTCTCTATCATTGATCTGCTGAGCACAGTACCTGCACTTACAAGTTCTCTGCAAGGTAGGATGATATGTCAGCCCTTGGGGAAGGCTAAGGATAGAGACAAACTCTTTCGATCATTTTTCTGAATTCCCCAAAGGGAGATAACCTGCTCTGGCTTTTCCTTGCTGTTGTGCAAGAGTTTGATTGTTCCCAGGACATCTGTAAACCCAGCTTCACACGTGTGTGGTATCATCATGAAATACACTCCCTTTCTCCTGCAAGCTGTATTCCATTAGGCGTTGTAACTGGAGTGAGTTACCTTGGCTAATTTTATGATAGTTTAAAAATAAAACCAGGAAAGCCTGCATTTAGGAGCTGGTAATGTTGTTGTTGAAGTTGGCATCAGATATCTCATTGATTCACCGGGGATGGCCTTGCTGCTGGGCTTGAAGTTTGCCCCTTGCAAGCAGCCGGGACAGCCTATCTCCTGTAAGGCTCGTCTGGGCGCCAAAAGCTGCATTTCCATGTAATTCCAGGGATTTGGAGGCTTTGCCAAACAAGACCAGTGCATAGACGTGAATGTTGGGTTAATTGCTGTGATCACCGTTATGGTATGAGGCTGTCTGCTTTCCAGTTTATTCTAAGGCTATTTTCCATCTTGATCTCTCTGTCTTCCCGTTCTTGCCATTTTGTCTCCTTGAAACTGGCTTGAAAAAAGGCAGTAATATGCATTCCCTTATTTCTTTTCTATAAAATGCCAAACTTCTTTCCATCTTCTGAAGTCTTGTAGTCCAGGAAGAAGCATGTTTCCTGAAGTGCAGTTCCGACACAGACAATTCTGCATTTGTTGTAACCTAGATTTGTTTTTGCTGAATTGGCTTTGAGGAGTTGCAGCAGGTCTCCCTGCGATCCAAGGCCTTGCTGTGCTTGGTCTGAGCAAAGTTCTAGTCTTGCCTTAACATAAAAATGAAAAAATGCCCACAGTTCATCAGATTCCTGTGCAAGAGCATGTTTTCCCCTATATAAATCCTTGTTTAAGGCTAAATGTGGTCTTTCAGAGAGCATTGTAAATACATTATGTCAGTCTGCGTGGATGTATGGTGTCTTGGATGTGTTCGGTTAGCTGTGCTTGACAGCTAGGCTTAGAATGGTTTATTTTTCTGATACTAATAAAAAAGATATTGCACTGACAGAATGGGTAATAAGGAGTTCAGAAATTATGAAGAGCCATCAAAATATGACTTCCCCCTTGATAGATGAAGTGATTTCCAAAGTTGTAAAAAATTGAAGATTTTATGAGCAGTAAATAATAATGAGGAGAAATATGAGCTATCCACTGACTCTGTTCTTGAGCAGCCTTTTCTGAAACACTGCAAAGTTGTGCTATTGCAGTCTGTGTGCAGCATTTGGTAAATTGAAAATGCATTTAGGCTTTGTGGTGGGGATACTTGGATAAACCTGCTGCGCTACAAACAGAACCAAATCAATATTTTGCCTGTGATGCTCTCTGGCAAGCGGGATGGAGCAGAAGTAGCTCTTGGAAATTAAAGGGGGATGTTTTCTGGGACGCTTTATCCCTTCCCTTGGAGAATCCTGTTCACTTGACTTGACCTGTATGTTAACAGGCCAACGGTGAGAATAAATAAAAGCATCGGTCTTAGCTGAACGTTGTCTATTGACTTGATTTGCTCCAGTTTTTGGTATCAAATTGCTGTTGAACAACTGTGGGAAGCAGCCAGCGAACTTCACTGGCCAACAGGCTTTAAATCCCTGAACAGGAGCCACTTTCACATTAGGTTAGAGTTGGCTACCTCTGTCACTCTTGGGGCAGCTTTTTGAGTGATGCAAATGGGTCTGTGGCTGCTGAGTACGAATAAGCCCTGCTGTTCTTTGCAGCACGTGATCCCGACGAGCACATCTGCGCTCCGGGAGTTGTGCCTGGGGGACGGTGCGTTCCTTACGGTTCTGGCCAGGTTAGATGCTCCCTGCCGGAAGAGTTTGTGCTCCTCCATGTACAAGCAGTTCCCTCTGGAGAGGAGCTGGGCCACGTGGGGCATTGTAGACATTTTAAAATCTTCTTTTTGCAGCGTGTGTTTGGTCCTTAGAACATTTGGCTCGACACGCGCCACTTTTCTTGTTTCGCATCTTTTTTTTTCTTATTCTTCAGTATACTTTTCCTTATGCTTCACAGATCTGGGTTTCAGAGCAAATGCTTAAAAATTCAGTGACCATCTTTGAAAAGTCTTTAATTTAGTATATTTTTAAGCTGTTGTTCAAGTCCTCCTTCATTCCAGACAGGGATTCAATAACAAGACAGATTCTTCTGCTTGGGTTTTAAGTGTTTTCTGCTGCTGTATTTTGGCTTTTGTCCTCCACCCCATATCCAGCAAGCTACATCCTACCAGTGTGGGAAATCATATTTTTGGCTAGGATAATTTTTGTCTTGGCTTTTATATTGCTATGGAAACATTATTTCTCTATAAATTAGTTGCCCTTATTCTCAGTCCTTTTGTTCAAGCTAGAGAATAGTCAGTTATTTCTCCTACCATTCAATCTAGGGGCTGCTTTTAGTGAATATAATAAAAATGTTTAATAAATGTATATTTTTATAAAACACGCATCTCAAATTCTATATATCCACTGAAAATGTAAATATTGTAAATCTAATAAAAATCACTCTCTTATGTAACCAAGCGCCTCAGGAAAATATTTTCACATCTAACTTTCAAATTACGAATGTACTTACGTAGCCTTTTGAAGTGGGACTGAGTTTTGTTTTTCCTTCCCTCTTGCATGAAAGAGAAGAGCCAAAGCTATGGAAGAATTTTATTCTTTGTATAATTTCCTTCTCCATTTGTGTTGAAATACAGTTATGGGTTTATAGTGCTGAAAGTGAAATAGTTATGGGGTTTTTAGTAATTAGAAGTGAAGACCTACAGCACTGTAATTCTACTATGTTTGTGTCAAACTGCTTAACATCAGTTTACGCTGATTTGATGCTGAGGTAACGTTGCCTTCCTGAAAAACCTTGACAAGATCTGGAATCTCTGTACTCTTAGATTTGTAACTGAAACCTGAGGTGCTCTTGTATTTTTCTGTTATTTTCATGTTTATGTACAACAGTAAGGAACTCTTAAATCTTGCCTCCTTGTAACTCTGAAATTAATTTTCTGAAGCATAGGAGTCTGTAATCTAACTATGCTTTTCTCATGTTATAAAATAGCTAATCAATTATCTCATAGCCTGGAAACATTTTAAATTGTTGTCTTTCCCCATGAACTATTGCTGGTATAAAAGAAAAATGAAAAATAAGAGAATATACCAAATAATTTTTCTCCTTTGATTTTTTTTTCTCTCAAATCATTCTATCTCAGCAATTATATTGAGAGTTTGTCTCTGATAGTGAGGTGAACTTTGATCGGAAAGTAAGAACTCAGGATCTTGTCCATCAGTGAAAACTCAGACTTCTGAATAAATTGTGTGTTGTCGTGTGCAATTGTTAAAATATATCATTGCTAAAATCTCGCGGGAGAAAAATTATTACTAAATTACCAGCTCGACTCAATTCTGTTGTTTTCTTTCTTGAATAAGGACTGATGGAAAAAAAGTTAGAGTTCATGTTCTGACAGTAACTGAAACAAACTTAGGAGTGATGTAAATTAATGGAACTGCAGGGTGTGTTAAAACAACAGTCGCAGCTGAAGTCCCAAGGAGGCATTTGGCTGCTGTTAATTTTGTGACAATTACACGGAGTGCAGTACTTGGTTACATGACAGCCCTACTGGGAGAGACTTTCAGCAGAGGGGTCTGTCTCGAAGGGGAGTGTTGGTTGGTTCCAATGTTACTTCCAAACATCTTCAGAAAGGAGGAAAAACCATCCCCGCTGGCATCTGGACTGGCCTTCAGAACTGGCCACTGGCTGCCTTGTTGGACCCACGCGGGTTATGCAAGTGAGGGGACGGTACAAGGAAGACCCAGCGGGTACCCAGAGAGCAGAGGAGCTTGAGCTGGTTCTTGCTTATGTTTAGGTTGGTGATGGTCACTTCTACACTGAATGCGGCGTTTATGACCCCTGTCCATGTCCCAAGTGGGAGTAGCTTTGCGCAAGGCCACTGCTGAAAAAAGTTAAAGCTTTAGTGGTTTGTTTTAGTTTTTTTCTAAAAGGGCCATAGAACAACTCATGCATTTCTGTTGCTAAGATTTTCATCTCCAAGATTTTCACTTTTTTTAATCAGAGATGATTTATGATATAGCTACAGGGGAGCCCAAAGTTAATAGGAAGAGACACAAGCTCTCCTTCAAGCTGAACTGGGTTGGGTGAGCCTGCTGTCTTACACGACTACCTGATAGTCCATGCAGTGTAGCACTATAAGGCTACTTGTAAAACTTCAGATATATACTTGAAATTCCTGTGATTTAACAATGTGCTTAATATATATATGTAGAACTGAATATAGTGGATTAGGGATGTTGTATTGCAGCATTCTTTCACAGACTGTATGTGGCGTAAGAGGCAGTTACAGTTCTTGTTGGTTATGTGCCTGCTTGTACTCAGTATGTGCATCACACGCACACACATATATAAAAATATATATATATATATAATACAGAGCGTCTTTGAGTCTATGGGCAGTGTGAACTGACCGTGCGATTAATGTTTACTCCTGGAGCGCTGAATATTTTCTTGTTTTCAAGCATCACCTTTCACTGCTACTAGCAGGGTTGTGTTGACAGATGAAACGATATCATATTTGTCAGCTGTTCCATAAATCATGTCACACTGGAAGACTAATGCGTTCTGTGCCAAGTAGCCAACGCCATTAAAAACCTTTCTGCTTTTTACTGTTGATATGCAATCCTTGCAAATGCTTTGATCCCTTGAATAAAATGCTGCCTGATGTACCTTTGAGCAGCTTATTGATAAAGTCCTATTTTTGATTCAAATTGAGATGCGGAAACAGGCAATACATTTTGTAAAGGACAGACAGGACGTCATGACTCCTGCTTTCAGTGAATTAAGTTAACGTTGTCAAGACCAGTCAGGAGCTGCGTGCACACAACTGCGTGCAGTTACAAGTAGAAGGGTGAGCAGCTGGAGATGGAACTGTGTGTGTTGGGGTTTGAGGTCTTTTGCCGCGAGGGAAAAAAAGTGTACGTTAGATGGGAAGTTGGTAGTCAATCCCAGAACACCTGTCCCTAGCGAAATAAATGACTTGATAAACCTCTTGATAAGCTCTTGATTCACATTGCTGCTGTTTTCTGAGCCATGGTTCCACAATGCGTGGTCTGGCAAAGCCAGACACTTTTTTGTCACCGAAGGTGATTCCGTGTGTAGAGAGAGGGGTTTGTAACCGACTCAGGGTAGGGAAATCAAAAGCCACTCTTGTAAAAATCAATAAACAAAATATAATAATGTGTAGAGCAATGCTTTGTGCTAAAAACTTGATTATTGTTTTTCGCCCCCCTTTTGCAAATGCCTCAGAGGAAGATGGAGATGAAATAGGACATGAGAGCTCCTGGGGGAGCTGAGGCTCCGCTCCCAGTGCCGCTGCACCATGCTGGATCCCAACTGCAATCATTTGTTGCCTTTCATCTCATGTAGGTACGGATAGGTTTGGGATTTCTTTTCCCTTATAAATATTATCCTGTGAGAAAGAGACAAAGATAAATCATTCTTTGAGATTGCCCGTGAAAGAGTACTGTGAACTCCAGAAGAGGTGTATTTACAATAACTAATTGGGCTTGAAAAAAAATTTGCTTAGCTACCTACTGACAAGCAGTCTTGTTTTAGCAAGGCCTTTCCAGTGTCCTTCATCATAATCAACTTTTTGCATTTTCCTGGGTTTCTCTTATGCTTATTTTGTTTCTGCTCACATGGCTTTGTTTTGTTGGTGATATTTATTTTGTTTCTGCAATTTTGCACCTCTGTCCCCAAATACCATGTTCAGAGTGCATTTTCAGACCCTCAGCTTTTCTGTAGAAATCATCAGACATTAATGCTGATTCTCTTAGGGCTCTGCAGAAAATACAATATATGTTACATTTTATATGATTTATGTTAGACTTTAGAGGAACAGTCATCTCGGGAGCTGGGATGAGTTAGTGGGAAAAGTAGATAAAACCTGTACTCGCAAAATGCTTCTGTTTCCAAAAAGAGAATAGGTAAAGTGTTTATTGCTCCTTAAACCTTTTGTTACTACAAAATCAAATAAATAATAATTTCTGGATATTTATAAGTAGTCACTTGTTACTTCAACAATACAGCAAATTACTTCCTATGCTGTCAACAGGATTGATCCTAATTTTAATCTTTGCTTCCAATAGGCAGCAGGGAACAGAGGTACGAATCGGTCTTCTGCGTTTCGGCCCTGTGCGCTAGGTAGGAGGCAGCTGCCTCCTCTGAGCCCATGTGGAAAAGCTCATCCAAGTTCCTGGTCTTTCTTATTCCCACTTGGGCTTCCAGGGTGGTCTTCTTTTTTGTTGTTTTGGGGTTTTTTTGTTTTTATTTTTTTTAAGATTTCAATTTTGTATTTGGTTTCTAAGGGTATCATTGCTCTGAGTGTTCCCTTTTCCAGAACAAATCTAACCTGAGAGATTTCCAAAAGTATTGTGCCCTGTGCAACAACTTTGTGTTCTGCTTCTCTCTGATGAAAATAATGTCTTTAGGCAACAAAGAATGAGATAGAACATTTTGATTTAATGCAGAATTGAGGAAATTCAAAGAATTGTATTACAATTTTATTCCAATTTAAATGTTGCATAGGCAATGGCTAGATGATATTTTGATATTTTGGAATTTTGCTGATATTTTTAACTTTACATGAATTATCATGTCTCTATAAATTTTAATTCTCTATTTTTCTCTATTTAATTTTCTATTTGTTCTCTATTTTGCATGCATGTAAAACTTAAGGTCTGAACTTGACCTTCAGACTAGTAAGACATGCAAATATGCGATATCTTGATCTTACACAGTTGAAGTCAATGACATGTTTTAGATGTTTTAGATTTAAGTTGAAAGTTTCCTTGTTTATCAAACAACAGAACTTATCTGTTAGTACCACTTGGCTTGTTTCATCTGCAACCTCAGTAATTGCAGAGCTTGTTCTTTGAGTGTGGCACGGAGGTGATGATGTAGAAAAATCCATTTACTCAAAATGATTCTTGATTTTTGATGCCTAAATATGACATGAAAAATGAAAACAATAGTAAAACCTCTAACTTTAAAGAAGATGAGATTTGGATTTCCATTTGTCCTTGGACGTTCCTCATCAACGTTGTGTAGAAGTGTGAAGGGTTCTTTCAGCTGAATAGCCTTTTTTTTGTAGTTGTGTTTCAAAAAAATCTGTTCTCTGCTAGGGGTGGGACTTAAAGTGAACCTGAGATTAATCTCTGTTTTCTCTACAAACAACTTGAGGTCTTTCTCCAACAAATATTCCCAAATTGAGATCCTGATTGCCAAAGAGCAATTTTTTTCTTATGATAAAGCTGTGAATGAGAAAAAAAAAAAGTATGTATTTTACCTTAAAAAAATAATATATTTTCAAACTATGCTACTTTAACTTTCTTCAAGCGAGAAATAGAAATTGAGATGTGGCTGAAAGTACTGGCATAGGATAAAAATAACATAGTTGTACATGAGTGGCTTCATTAGATCTTCTCTTTCCAACAGCAGTGAAGTGACAACTTGAGTCCTCGTGCTGCTCTACAGCATGACATGACACTTCCCTCGGCTGTGTCTTCCCATTATTTAAATTGGGACTGCATATGTCAGCCCTGAGAAGATTCGTAGACCAAATACATGCATCTAAGGCCAGGCTGCATCCTCTCCTCATTTAAGTAGAGCAGCTAATAAGTGGTGACAGCTGCTTAAGGCTGAAAACTCGATTGTGCTCTAGTTCCAGACTTGCCTCCCTTATAGTTTGCTGGGGAATGTGTGTTGTTATTGCTGTGCCTGCTGCTGTTCCTCCGAGCAGAGCTCCTGACAGAAGCAGTTACAGTGCTGTTCCCTGCATTTTTGGGTAAAACCTTGTTTTCCGTGTCATCTGCTTTGTATCATCGCAACGTTGAACAGTATTGTTGTTATTGATGCTGTCTTTTAAAAGATATTCTCCCAGAACTTTCCTTCTCCTGCATTCCTCAGGGATTTCCCAGCAGTGAAACCTCTGCAAAATAGCATAATTTGCCCTAAGACCTTTATTTTCATCTTCACCTGAATAACTTTGCATATACTTAATTCTCTTGCCATGCCCAGGTCTTCCGAAAACTAGATATTAAACTAACTTCATATTACTTGGGAAGTAGTAGAGGTATTTCTGTTTCCTCAAAATGAGGTGCCTATTCTTTCATAAGGAAAAGGAAATCTTCCTAATTATCTGCACTTTCTTTGTGCTTGGCTTCAGCACACACTAAATTGCATCTGTGTGTCTCTCTTTTTGAGTGCATCAAACTTGACGTAGCCTTTCATTTCCGAAGAGACAGCAGCCGAGCTGAGTGTCATATTGACGAGGTGGCAAATTCTTTCCTCTTTAGGAGAAAAGCATTAAAGAGAGCACAGATCGTAAGCATAAAATGCTGCAGGAAAGCAGCATTAAATCTTACCTTGGTGCAAAAGGAAGTAAAAAACCTCACCATTCTCTGAATTAGAATTAATTATTGACCTTTGTTGCCAATGTCTAACACGCTGCTGAAATTATTGGAAATATCTAGTGGGTAAAGTAAATAATCAGCTTGGATAACGTGCAGTAGGAATGTCTAGGCATCATCTTTGTTGGGTTGTAAGTTCCTACTATCACTTATCTGCTCTTAGGTTAAGTATCAAAAATTAAGGCTCAAGTCTTGATTCAGTAGAGACAGTAGACTGATTTAAATGAGATTAGAATTTAATCCATAGTGTTTTAACTGATGCCTTTAACTTTTCTCCAACATATTTGACTTGCCTAGAGATCTTTATATTTGTTTTCAATGAATGTATGAGAAAAAAAGTGATTTATGTTGAGGGTCCTGTTTCTTGCTAAGTGCTGGTACTAAAGGGGTGTTTGCAGTAGCCTAGGGTAGTAAATACTAGAGGTGGAATGAGTTCAAGGTAACTAATTTCACTTGTTTGGAGCTGAAGGTTACTTGTGACATTTACAATAACTGTGTCTGTTTTACTCTGTGTTTACCATGCTCAAAGCCTTCTGCAGGTTTGAGATGTGGTTCAGTCTAGTACAAATTCCTGCTTTTTAATTGCAGTAGGAAGGTAAGGATGGGGAGAGCTCGTGAGTTTGTTTACTTTAATGCTGTGCTGCTTTTGCTGTAGGTGTCTATGTATAGACAGACAGATATGTGTCTGCATTCAGACTTGCTTTAAATGCTACAGGGAGGCAGCTGCAGGATAAGAAAGGCCCGTTGCTTCCTCATGTTCTCGGGCATCAGCTTCTGAGTTGTTTTATTCTTCTGCACTGTCCTCAGAAGTGGTAGATTTCTGTACAGGACTGTTTTTTCTGCAAATTCTTTGACAAGATCGTAATGTCTTTTCTTTTTTTCCCTTTTCAAGATCAACCTGCCTTGACGTTCAGTACTGATGCAGTAAGTTTTCTCATCCTCTCAAGGCAGTGATGCCGTTGCAGGCTTCATTTTGATTTAAAAATAAACAACCAAAACACTTCTACTTAATAGCTGGTGTAAGCAATACTGTACACAGGCATTGAATTATCAACTCCACATTTGTTAATTAAAATACAGGCTTGTTTTAACAACAGAATATAATCCTTTGTTTGTGTCAGATGCTCTGGGTTATGTTTTGATAAAATGTTAGGTTTTAAAGTCAGGAAGCAAGTGATTAAAGTATAGAACCAATGACACCTGAACCGGAGCATAAGTGGAGTTGGAAATGTGGAGGGTTTCCATGAGTAAATCCATAGGCTGAGAAAGCATCGAAATCTTGTGCCCGTCTGAGAGCAAGTGTGGGGCTGTGGCAGTATGGAGCTGGGGAGAGGAGCTCTTGTGCTGGTGACTTGTGCACCAGGTGTTGGAAAATAGCTGCCCTGAGATACGAAAGCACTTTTCTTTGTTTGCTCTTTTCTCCAGCTTCTCTTCCAGATAAATTGGTGCTCAATTACATTCATCTAGCAGTATTGAAAACACGGCTGCATGGTCTTTGCAATAAAATGTGCTGCTGATCTTGTGCCAGCAGGTCCCGAAATGCTCCACAAAGGTGGTGACACAAGGATACTATGGGAAGGGGAAGAATTACATTTATGGGGGAGACAGGGGCTTACGTACCCTCCCTGAGAAAAGCGGGTGCCTGAGGAAGTGCAGATGTGGTGGAGCGAGGACAGGGCAATGAGGCTGTTCCTCGAGCGGCAGAGCAGGGATGTGGTTCTTGGAGGTTAGAATATGTTGACGTCTACCTAATTCAGCTCCTCGGGTCTCCTTTCTTTCTGCCACGTGCTCGGTGTTGCTGGGTGGCCCCTCTCAGTGTGGTTTGTCATTTGGTTCTCACTCTCTTCAGATAACGCGTGGAGGGTCCAGAAAGGAGCGTCTGCTGTGGTCGAGTTTAACAGAGGGTCCTTCATGCAAAATAAGAATTCATAAAGAGGCTGATGTGAAGATGGGGGAAAAAAACACATTGAGAACAGCCGTGGGAAAAGAGTTGAGGGGAAAAAAGCAGAGCTAAGCAGTTTTGATGGAGTACAAATAGTAATCTGCCAGGTACCAATATGTTCCCTACTGTGCTGTTAAATGTTCAAAGCAGAAGACAGTGTTTTGAGGGAGGGGAATACTGGGAGTCAAGGTGCTGGTTTGGGGATTGCAAACACATTTGGTTCCTGCAGTGTGAGATCTGCTGACGGGAGCAGTCTTGGGTTTCTGTCTTCGGGAGGCCGCTCCGAGCTCCCATCTACGTTGGTGCTCGTCACGAGCTGCGATGGGATGCGGATGCGTCAGTCACAAACAACAGTGTTTAAGCATTTATAACACTTTAAAATTTTTATTTCCCTGAGAGTTTTGATCTGAAAACACAGCAACGTTGGGGGAATTTAAAGCTAGTTTGACTATTCTG
Organism: Crypturellus tataupa; assembly: GCA_034781795.1. Taxonomy (NCBI): domain Eukaryota; kingdom Metazoa; phylum Chordata; class Aves; order Tinamiformes; family Tinamidae; genus Crypturellus; species Crypturellus tataupa. The sequence continues at coordinate 4,455,087 of JAWLRI010000217.1, read as the reverse complement.
TAGCCGTTTAATTCATGGGTAGGTAACTCTAATGTTTGGAGAAATCTAAATATTTGATGAATCATTGCTCATCTCCCTATCCACAGCTATTTAACTTTCCTGAAAATGAAGCAGACTTTCTTATTAAAAATAAGTTAAGAAGATCTGAGTGCAGTTTCCAGAACTGTACCAAAGCATATGCCTTTGTTTCATTATAATCAGAATCTATATTGCTTGAATATTTGAAAATAGTAATAAAGAAACATATAGATTTCACAACTTTTTTTTTTTTTTGGTACTGAATCTTGAAGTCTTCAGCCCATGAGAGTATAATTGAACCAAATGAATCTACACCTTAGGGCAATGTATTTTTTATTGATCCTAACTCTACATTATTATTGTTGCTTAATGAGGAACTAATGTAATTTCTAATGAAGCCACATGGCCGTTGGATAGAAGAACTAAAGTTTTATTTCCCTTGTGACAAAATATACCCTCCTCAATTAAAATCTAGGAAGTCAAATTAATACCAATGTAAAATTTTGCAAGAATTAGTGTCAAGACCGAAGCATTTTATTATGTGTATAAATTGCTTGGATAATGAGATTGAAAGCAAGTTATCAGAGTACCTGGACAATCCATAAACTCGATGGAGACTGCTTGAGCAGTGAAATCTGCAGGGACATTAGAAGAAATGAGATTTTTTCAATATTTCTACTGCACAGATTTTATTCCATCCAAGTTCCCACCAAATGCAAAGCCTGAATGCTGAACTCTAGGAGATCTCATTAGCAGAGGAGAGTTGCACGTTCCCGTTTGGGAACTTGGTGCTCGGGAGCCCGGAGCGGGTCCCAGTGCTCCGAGTGCAGCGTCGCAGGCGCTGAGCAGACGGGAGGAATCTCAATTTGCTGCCTGGGCTCAGGCTGACGAAGCCGTCTGCACCAAGGGCGCTCTGCCGGCTCGTGTGCCATTTGTCCCCCAGGACAAAGTGACCTTTTAGCCAGCAAGCAATACAGTTGGCCCATGGCGTTGCATTGGTTTTGTTGTTTTTCCAGGTGCAGGACTTGGTTTTTGCTTTTGTTCAATTGCATGAGGATAGGACACTGACCTGAGAGGGGGAGAAATTTTGTCCCCAGACCCTACCATACACCAGATGAAGGCTGGATCGGAGCTTGTGTCCTGCTGGGCACTTTCTGTACCTCTGCGGCCACATGTGTGTCCAAGCTGGGTGCAGCTGCTGGCGGGAAGGAGGGAAGGGCTGAGGCTGCTGCGGGGCGGCCGCCACCAGGCTGTGTGGCATGGGAGAGCCGCGAGGGCACCTCCATGTAGCCCCTTTTGGCTGAAAAATGAAAAGGAAACAGCTTAAGGTAATGAAATATGTATTAAACCAGAGAAAAGGAAAGTCCCTACTCCAATAATAATTTAATGTAAAGCACTGAAGTTGTTATTAAATGGAGTGGGCAAGTGACGTTCTCTCCACCCTTTAAAGCGATCTTCCTCTCTGGGCCTTTCCTCAGGAGGCCGGTGTTAGGTTGGCTGTCATCTCCTTCAGGACCCACTTATCTTGTCTGAACTGGAATAGTTTTCCCAGGAGCAGCAGAGTTCCTTGGATCAGGAATTACCTGTGGCCTGGCAGCACAAGTAAGCGTTGTTATCAATACCAGCATCGTTACGTGCTGATCGTCTTCTAAGGTCGATCCGTCTTCCAAGACATCCATCGAATTGCTCTCTGGTTTGACGGAAGCCCTTTCTTAGTGTCATTTGGGGCAGAATAAATAACTGCGTAAATTCTCCTGGTTAAGCTACTTAGCCTGAGAGACTCCCAGAACTAATTGTAAGGAGTATTTTATATAAAATAAATATAAATATATGTGTGTCTGTGTATAAATAGCAATAATAGAGGTTGGTGGATCTTATTAAAGGTTTCTATGTATCTCCATGTCTCATTTATAATGATACTGTGGGTTCTGCTTTGCTTTTGTTTTGGAATGGTGAGAAGTCCAAGTTAGGCAGAGTGAAGGAAAAGGGATACCCAGGTCCCCCTGGGTCTTTGTTCAATTTCTGGAAAGATCAAACTTGTTGATATTGCTATGCACCAAAATGGTGAGACCTACTGATTTTTTTCTCTGGCCTTTTTTTTTTTTTTTTTTTTTTTGTGATTTGCTCATTTGTTTTAATATCCTGATCTGTGGGTGGATGTCATCTTAATCAGAACAAAGATATGCAAATGCCAGAGTGGATTTGTATCTCCCGTCAAACTGTGCTGGTTTTGAAACCCCAAGCAAAAATATCGTGTGTGGAAAAAAGAGTTTCTCAAAGATTATTGCTCCTTTTAGCTTGCTTCTTGAAGGAAAAGCTGCTCCGTCTGATGCTATTGGTACGCTCTCATTTCCTTTTGTCAAAAAGGAGGGGGGGAAAAAATCACCACTCTCTTTTTGAGGCTGAGTTTGAGAGCTTAGTTGAAGTTTCCTCAGTTGAGAGGTTGGCTGAGCTTGGAGCAGATTTCTGTGGGCTGCAGTAATTGCTGCGCAGCGTTGTCTTAGTGAGCACCTGAGAAAAATGCAGGACTTGCAGAACCAATTAGAGCATATGCTGCCACGCTCTCGTTTGCTAATTTTGAGCTTATTAGTAGGCATAATGTGTTCAGCATAGCTCCTGCCCGTTTTCCTGCTGACTGCACCACGTTTTGGAGTGCGGCGCAGAATGGCAGGAGCCCCGTTGTGGAGCACTTGAGAGAAGATGTGATGACTCACAGGCAGAATGAAATGCTCTATCACACACTAGTTTAAATTACTGCAATGCAATGATAATTACTCCTTTATGAAAAGGGCCCCGAGTGCAATCTAAATGAATTCCTGCTCTCAGCAAACAAAGGGTATTGCTAATGGAGAAAATAAAAATAAGAAAAAATAAACCCCAGCAAATTTGAGATAAAGGGAGTGGCTGGTTGTGGTTAGTACATTTTTTTTTTCTTTCAGAGATTCTTATGTCCAAAATCATCTTAGTTTCTAGAACAAATGCCCAAGGGCTAAAATGGAGGCTTATTGAGTTCTGCTAGGAATTAATATAAAAGAATTGGAGATAAAAATTTCATATGAAAAAGATGCCAATCATAATTCTTTCAGTTTCTCTGATACCTTTTCTTCCCCGAAAGTAGCTAATGGCAGCTGAAAGGTAGATGCCTTAATGCTAATAATTAGTCAATGCTAATATTAGTGTAAAGAGGAAGGAGGTGTTTTGGACAGTTTAATTTGTGGTAAATTAATAGAAGTGGCTGTGTAGGTTGTTTCAAGTAAGAAAATGCAATGATCAATCAGGTGGGATCCAGCATCTAACTTTTGGGTGCTCTTTCTGTTTCATATATGTATGTATGTCTATGTATATAAATATACCTTACATATTCTCCAAATGGAGCGCCCAAATGTTGCATTAGGGGCCTCATATTTCCTTGGGAGGCTAAAAGTCTAAAGACTTTAATGGCACCTGAAATGTCTACTAAGTGATGCAAACTTGAGGGTAGGCAAGAAAAGACCAAGCTGCTTGGTGGCACCAGTAGTGGAAGTCTTTGTAAATACTCCTGCCACTGTCAAAGTTAAATGAGTCGGGCAAATTGTTGAGTTTATTTGGCTCGGAGAGCAACAGCGCAAAGCACTTGGGCGCAGCACATGCACTTGGCAGCCCAGGAAGGCGGGAGCTGCCCAGAGACGCCCGTGTCTGCCCGGGCCCCCAGCTGCTCGCTGTGCTGCCCGGCTGCGCTAGCAGACGTGGCCAGGGGGGTTTCCAGCCTAAATTACCAGCATCTGTGAGGAATTTTCCATATTAAGATCAGTAATTAGACTAGCAATGACAAATGATTAAATACAGTATAAAGCACAATAAAGCAGCTTTCAAAGTAGATGTAAATCAAGATGGCAATTTGCTGGGCTACATCCACTCCTAGTAAGTGGCTTGGAAAGGAGAAGTGTGATGGGAAGGGGCTGTGGGATAACTCCAGGACAAGGTAACTTATGTAGAGACCAGCGGCAGGCTGGAGCTGTGCTTTCTGTGCAGGGTTCAGAGTGACTGGTACAAATTCACTGTCACCCGTGGAAGATGGTTATTGTGGCCCCGCTCCATCACAGCTCCCGGTGTCTTTGCTTTTTCTCCGCCGCATTCCCCAGCTACTGGCATTGCTAATAACCACCTCCCTGCCTGCTCCCAGGCCTGGTTGCTTTCTCCGTTCATCCAGCATGCAGCTCAAATGGTCTTTCCCCTTGAGACTGAAAGCCTTTGGGCACTTCTTTTAATCTTCAGTCATGGTTCTAGCTTCCCATCTTGATTTCCAGTGTGTTATTTAATTCTTGACCTACTTACTCCTTTCCCTCTCTCCCTTTTCAGTTAAGTGATGTACGCTGTAGGTATGGGAGGTGCAGTCAGGTAGTTGTACACTGAAGTTGCCATATCCTGTTATTGCATTTGTTTGTGTCCTGATAGTATGAGCTATGCCTATATATTTATATGGAGCAGTATTTATTTTAATGAGTTATCAGCTTGAGTTGCTGGCGTGTCTCGGAGGATTGCAAAGCTCTTCCCTTTGTGGTTCGCTGGGGTGGGCAGTGCAGCCTCTTCACTAGCTGCTTTCATCTTTGCTCTGCTGATAATGATATTTGCACAGTAGCAGCCAGAAGAAAGCCCCGTCCAACAAATTGAGCACAGCCTCTGGTAACACAGCAGTCAGCATGTTTTCTCCCTCTTTTCCATAATGAGCAAACAATTTTTCAGAAGTAGAGCACCTTAATAACCTGGATATATCAGCATTCGCTAACAGAAAACTACCTACCTTTAACCTTCATTACAGAAGATGAGTATTGGCAGTATTAAGGTTTGTGGTGCATGTAGCATCAAAAGGGGCATCACTAAATTGAAAGGTGAAAGCGGGGAGTTAATCAGAGGCAGGTTTCTGCTGCTGCAGGTTTGGAGCTGGTTCTGTTCTAGTGTCAGGCTCTGCTTTGCTCTGGGAAAGTCTCCAGGGTGTCGGGCTTTGCCTGTTCACTCTACTTGAGCACAATCATGCCTGGATTTAGCAAAGGATTTAGAGTCGCTGGTGTCTGAAGAGATTTTGATGCCTGAGAGAGCCTATAGTCTTCCTGGAAAGTCTTGGACTCGGAAACAATAAGAATTTAGATTGTCTTAGGTTTCAGGGCTTTTTCTCTTTAGTTTCCTGGCCATTTTATTTTTATTTTTATTTTCTTTCAGTAACTGGGAAAGCACTGAAACACAAGTATGTGCCCCTACCCTAATGCTATAGAAGTATGTGGGTGTATGTATGTATATATGCCGTTTACATGTGACCTCCTGTCCCATGCTGGAGCTGCTGCCTGCAGTGCTTTTTGCTAACTGCTGCCTTTTCTCCAGAGTCTTAAACATAGCCGGGTGTTTCAGGGGGAAATAGCGTGGACTCTGTGGGCAGAGCCGGCAGGAGCATCCTGTGGCCTAGGCCTGGCATATTATTCTGTTGGTTGGGTGATACCGGAGGAAACTTGTAGCTTCAGAGCTGGATCTCATCTTCCTTCCCAGGCCGCAGTGGAACAGCGTGAGAATCCCCTGTGCCCTGGTGGCTGCCGAGCCGAGATCGAGACGTGTGTGCGGTGGGTCCAAATCAAGCTCATGAGCAGGGCCTGGATGGTGCAGCTGAGCCCTCACTGCGCGAGCGGGTTGGGAGCGGAGCAGATGTGGAAGTGCTGCTTAACATTTACACTGGCGCTCTGGAACAGGGAGGCAGCGTGTCGTGTTTGCAGCTTCATGAGGACCATTTAAAATCTTAATCAGAGAGCAGATCTTTCCAGAGAATAAAATTTGGGGGAGCATTTCTGTCTTGTGTGCAATAAAGTCCTTTCAAATACCATTCCAATGGGGTAGATGCACCTGCTGCATGTATAAATTTCAGTCTCATTATGCTAAACCAATCCTCTGACCTTTTCTAATGAGCATGTCTACTGTTCATCAGTGTGTTCCTCGCTGTCCGCTGCAGCGCGCCTACTAAATGGCACCTTCTACATAACGCCCATATTAGAAGAACGGATTTATTACCTGATGAGGCCGCGTAGTGAACCTGTGCGCTCGGCTATGCGGCTCCGTGTGGGAGCGTGAGCGGGGAGCAGGAGCTGTTACTCATCTACCTTGTGCTGCTACAGCATCCTCTGCTACCAGTCGGCAGGAGGTGAAGGTTGCGCTTCTGTTTCCACTTCCGCAGCTGATTTGCTGTGTGCTTGGGAGGTTCTGAATAGCTTCTATACTCTTAATTGCAAAGTTTTGATCTGTAGATCAGGTGTCATAAAGATATATCTCACTGAGGTGCTGACATTAAGCCTGATGCTTATTTGAATGACAAAATTGTATTGAATAAAAGATTTCAGCAGTTTTCCTAAGAAATTGCAAACCCCACTGTCAACGTGTAGCTAGCAGCACCGAGAGGCCAACCCTCCACTTGTGTCTGTTTATCTGTGCATTTGCACATTGCATTTGTGTCTTGCAAGGATGTGTGTCGAGTGTCTCAGACATGAGGGAACTCGTGGTAGCACCTAATGCAAAGAAGAGGGATTTCTTTCCTTAACGTTGATTAAATTCCTTTCTTTGGTGTGAAATTTGTAGTTATGTACTTGGCATCTTTTAAAGGGTGAGCTGTGTTTTGTCATTTCTCTTGAACTCTGCTCCTCTCTCACAGAAGCTCTTGCTGTTGCCTCATCACTTGAAAATACCCTGTGTTTGCTGCAGGAAGGTAGGACTAGAGGAGCAAGGGCTCTGCTTGGCCTTGCACCAACTTTGGGCTATTCAGGTCCTTGTGGGTTAGACAAAATACCTAGTGCAATTATGCCACCCATTCATGCAGGACCAAGATCATTTTATAAATTGGAGATGACTTGCTCTGTGAGATAGTTTATCTTAATAGCTCGTTTATCATGAGGCATCAAAGATTACTTATACTTTATTTTTTTCTTCTGAGCTATGTGTAATTAAAAGTTGGCAGCACTTACTGAGCAAGAGCCAAGGTTCAAATCCAGATTTGTTTTGGAAGTCAAAGTTTGAGTTTTGAAAAGTCACAATAGTTTAAGCTATAGGCATGTGCCAGTTTGTGGAAAAACGTCACCTGCTAATACGTCAGAGCACGCCAGGAATCCAGGAAATGTAGGACCTGCTCGGAGTTGCTGGTAGAAAAGGTGAGATGTGCAGATCTAGAAAGAGGTGGTGTTTTGAGAAAGCATTGTTATTAATGTGTTACGTTGTAGCTTATGTTGTGTTCTAAACTGTAATTATATAATAACACTGCATCCAAGTGATTGTGTTCGCGTATTGCCGATACACATAAACTTCATTGGCTTGCAAGAGAAAAAGGGAATTGCTTGCATTATTATAATAGCATCTCAGTTACTTTTTTTTTTTTTACCTTTTTTTTTTTAAATTAATATTGCCACACACAAGGAATGCATCTTAGCTGCTGCTGAAGTTTATTTCCTATTTCATTTTGAACTTTGCTCTGAAGAAGCTTATGCTGTTTCCTCCTCAACCAGAAAAGGTTTATCTGGATGGCAGTTAGAAACTAAACTGTGAAACATTGTAATTTTAGTCTATTGCTAGTAAGGAATTTGAAAAAGAACCTGGTCTTTTTTAAAAGACTCTGGTCTTTTAAAATATTATTGAAGGATCTGAGGAATCACCATATGTAAATATTTCTCTGAAGCTACCTTGAGTTAAAAACGCTACAGAAGTAAAAATGATGATAAAAATTTGCTTTCTTAAGTAATACACCTAATCGCTATTGATACAGTAAACTGCAATGCTAAGTACTGTGATTTTTAGAGAACCATTTCTGACTGTCGCACACATGGATTTTGAAAGTTTTTCTTATCAAAGAGAGTGCGGTAGGAAGCGTGAGGAAAAGATGCACCAGAACCGTGACTGAGAGTAGAATGGATCTAGTTCCGAGTCCGTGGTGCCAGGCTGGAACAGAGCTGCTAAAGGAGTTACTTGGGTGGCCTGGATGTTCGGTCAGTGACAGTCTGCAGTGGAAGCGTTGTGTGCCGTGTTTGTCCTGAGGACCAGACTTTGGCAGATTTTTTCGCCTGTATTTTGACGCGTTGGCAGGGTTGGCCCTATGTACCTTACCGTGTTAGCTGTTGTCTTTCACTGTGGAAAAGTACTTGAATAAAAATCATCACTTGTTCCTATATTCTAAGCTTGCAGGCTTGGAAGGCAATGAAATACTACTGAATATTTGACCCCATGGCCTTGGTGGGCGTCCCCATGGGGTCTTGGTGAAGCAGTTCAGCTGCTACTGAGATGTGAAATTGCAGTGGGACAGTGTTATTTCTGAAATATTTAACTATTTAAGAAAAATTAACCATACACTTTGCATTGAGACTAACCAAAAGGCCAAATTTGCTGTTTAACTTGGGAGAATCTCTCCGTGTGCCAGTCCTCGTAGCACTGAGGAGCGGGGATGCAGCAGCCGCCCTGGGTGACTTGCACAAGAAGCTGCTTCCAGCTGTGGTTGGTGACTGCTGCGCTCGCAGTGCTGGCAGGGAAGGAACCTGAACGCTCCCTTTGACTGTATAAAGTCTGAAATTTCTCCTTGATCTTTTGACGTTTCTCAGTTACTCTTTGCTGCATTCTCATTCCTGTAAGCCCAACTTACAGGTCCTCTGGGGAAACAGATCTCTGGAGAAAAAAGATCTACTAAACCAGGCATTATCTTACTGAAATATGGAGCTTAGGGAGAGGCAAAAGGATAGAGAAAACCCCAGGGAGCTGGAGGCAAAGCTGCCCGGGTAATGACTGCAGAGCTGGGATACAGTGAACATCCAAGTCTTTAAGAAATTAATGAGAAGAACTTTTACATGATTCTACATCTAGTAGGTTTTTTTTTATTATTATTACTTTTTAAAGAATTCTCCCATTGGAGCCCATGGGCTGCAGTTCTGCAGGGCGCTGGGCGGGTGCCCCAGGGCTGGGAGCGCTGCCTGTGTGGGGGCCCCTCCAAAAGCCACCTGAGTGACCCGTGAGTCTGTGCAGGGTGGGCTAGAGCCACCAAAAGCCTCTAAATCTGGAGAAGCCGTTAGAAATAGATATTAGCTTCTTTGTGTTTTGTATGTTGAAGCCCTACCATGGCCTCCCTGGACTGTGTTTTTGTCTCTTTTCCTTGTTACAGAGACCTTTAATTGTTACCAAGTGTGGAAAGGCTAAAAGTGAAATGCACAGAAGCAGGGGCAGCTTATTGGAAGCGCCAAAACCGCTCTGTGTTTTAAGTCCACAAGGGTAAATCTGTTCTGGGTTCCCTCCAATTGCGCAAAAGTCTGTGCTCAAAACTGGAGTGGAGGCTGTGCACTTGTATTTATGGAGGGGGACGAGGAAGCAGGCAGGGGGGCTGCTGTACAAACTGGAAACATTGATTTTTCTCTTCTATTTGCCCCTATTCTACCTGAGTCCCAGCAAGGCTGAGAGGGGAGTGCCCGAGTGGGAGAGGGAGGCTGCTGCCGTGGGGTGGATGTTTTGAGTGGGCACTTCGAGCCCTCAGGATTCTCATCGGGGGGTATTTTAACTTCCAAGCTGCAGAGAGCTGCCTTGCCCTAGCCGCTACCATGCACAGGCCCCTGGTGCCAAGCGCCAGGCTCTGGATTGACGGGTATGAAGCCTTATGAGCTTTAACCTGCATCCTTGAGGTGTTACCAGCTGGACTTGCTTTCAGGAGTGCTTTGTACAGCGACAGTGTTTATTTGTGTGTGTGCGGCCTATTTTAGTTATTATTAATCATCAGTATTAGCTGCCTTTCTGCAGCATGTTGATTTCTGTTTGCTACTGATTATTTTTCGAAGAAGGGAAAAGGCTTTCTAAGGTAAAACACTCTTACAGTGCTGGGGGTTGTAAAGCACCTCTGGG
>JAWLRI010000217.1:4432989-4445096 GCA_034781795.1 Crypturellus tataupa | reverse complement strand
GGAGACTCCACAACCTCTCTGGGCAGCCCGTTCCAGTGCTCTGTCACCCTCACTGTAAGAAAGTTTTTCCTTAAGTTTCCTTAAGTAAGATTGACGGGTATGAAGCCTTATGAGCTTTAACCTGTGTCTTTGAGGTGTTACCAGCTGGGCTTGCTTTGCTTTCAGGAGTGCTTTGTACAGCGACAGTGTTTATTTGTGTGTGTGTGGCCTATTTTGGTTATTATTAATCATCAGTATTAGCTGCCTTTATGCAGCATGTTGATTTCTGTTTGCTACTGGTTATTTTTCGAAGAAGGGAAAAGGCTTTCTAAGGTAAAACACTCTTACAGTGCTGGGGGTTGTAAAGCACCTCTGGGGGTGCTGCTGCAGGCAGGGCTGAGTCCAGAAGCAGAGCAGGGTGCTGAAGGCTTTGTCTGATCCAGGTCTGACCCAGAGACTCTCTGCTGAGGGAGGTTCCAGAACTGCTGTGGAAACCCCTGTGGGACTAAAGCGCTCTCAGGGTGAAGACTTTTCCCCCCAGCCCAACTGGACTTTGCCATGTTGCACTTGTGGCTGTTGCCTCTTGTCCTTTCGCAAGGCTTCTGCTTTGGACGGTCTCCAGTTTGGCAGCATGGGGTAGGTGTGGAGTGGAAGGGCAGTATCTAATGTGGCCATTTCAACTGGTTCACATGGGGAATGTGTGGAAGGATGGAGAGAGGAGGTGGCTGTGAGAGGGACAGCTGCTGTGATGCTGTCCCCTGTACCTGCCAGTGCTAGTTGGGAGGGGAAACCCTATCGCTCCTGTGTGAAATGCCACTCCCTGATGATACCTTGGTGAATGTAGGTAGTCTTGGTGAAAGTGCATGTGCCTGTGTTCTCCGAGCTGAGATGTAAAAAGTCACCCTGCAGAGTTATGCATTGGCTATTACCTTTTTGGTAGCGTCTACTCTGTGCCTCGCTAAGCACAGACACCTCCCAGTGAGTTATCACAGAGCTGGGTTTGCAAGAGGATCTCTAGGAAGGTTTTGCAAGTGTCATGCATATATTTTTTTTCAATAGAGCAATGGGAAGTGTTATGTGTAGGAAGCTGTCTGCAGTATACAGCAAAATACTGTTTTATTGATCCCAAAAGCCAATGCATAGTGCTGCATATTCCTGAACGGTATTTACTATATAACCTAGCTTAGTGCAGTAACTACTCGCAGGCAGATCTCTATTGTAGGACACTTCTGGAACGAACTCTCTTTAAATATTTCCTTTGGTATCTGCTGATTTTTCTAAGTGAAATGTTAACTCCAATCTCTTGACCTTGACTATGTGAAAATAGCTCTTAACATCACAGCAAAGGAGTATATTGTATGTACAGTGTGTATTTTAAGTTCAGAAAATGTATCTATCCCTTTCTCAAAGTGAATATTTTTTTCAAAATGTGCTTCCAGAACTACAAAATCATTTTTATATTAATTTGTTCAAGGTGGTTGAAATTTGAGTAGGGAATTGCTTCAGGTAATGTTAGTGATGAATATTGTTGCAGCAGGAAGTGAGAAGCTTTAATTAAAAAAAAAAAAAAGTTGTGACTAAATAGCAATCATAAATGGTGCTTTTTGTCTTGGAGCAAGGCCAATATTGCAAGATACTGATTGCCATTTATTTCATGAGAACCATCCCCAGCAACAGTGCACATAGCTGCCTAATGAATGCGTGGGCCCTCTTTTTAGTTAACAGTTTGTTAAAGCACTTAAGATTGTTGGGAAAGTGGAAATGTGGAGGCTTTTCCTCTTCCTCCTTCAGAAGTAGCATTTCAGAAACAGCATCTTTGGGGTATCTAATGCATGTGTAGAAGATGTGGGGAGAGCTGCAGCTCCAGGTCCTGCCTTCCCGTAAGGGCAGCCAACTCTGGGCATGGGCTCCCTGCCCATCTGCTCTTGGCTAGTGAGGAGGCAGTTTGGGCACCTTTGCTGTGGGCAGCCTCTTCGCTGCACCTAAATGAAGCTGTGCCAGGATGTGGATAAGAGCAGGTTAGATTAATCCAGTGATTATATCAATGTAAACCATGTTGCAACCACATGGTAGAATTTGATTTTGTGCTCTTACGTAAGTGCATATATGCATGTGGTACATACCATTTATCATAGGGTTTCTGCAATGCTTGTAACAATAGTCAAGTATTAAGAAGCTGTTACATGTGCTCCCGTGTCTCTAATTCTTTTCATAAAAGAAAATCCAGGGATTTTCAAATGCGGGGTGGCCGAGGGAACATCTTCTGTGTCACCTGCACTTGGCGCGAGGTCTCAGGGAGCCTTTGCTCTGCGCATGCACCTATACACCTATACATTGCGTACATGGAAATGATAGCAGGTACTGAATGATGTTGCTGGGCTCTAGGAATGGACTGTGTTTCACTTGTGAAAAGCTTTGCTCTCTTTGGTAACTCATTATTTAACATAGATAGAGGGATGCCATAGTGTAGAATGGTTGTATTGGCTATTTTTATTAGAGTTTTTATAGTGGGGGTTTATCCATGCTATAGGAGTCAAAAAAGTCACTACCTATACAACCTCAGTAATGTGAATTTGGGAGCCACAGAATTTCCTCGGATGTATGTTGAAACAGGGAAGAGGCCATAAATCACTGTCACAAACCAAGACCTCTTGTTTCAAAAACATTCTGCAAAATCTCAGAAACTGCTGCTAGAAAAAATTCTGACACCTTGTTTTGTGCTGTTGAAGATGTTCATTGAAGGACATTGCAGACCTGTTCATGTTTCACAGAAATAGGTCCTTTTGTTTCACTAATTGTATATTTTGGAGAGTTTTTCGTGTCTAGATTGGAAAATAACTCAAAGAGAGGGAAATAGGTCCTAGTCCCACCTCTGCTTCATTTGGAAAGTGAGCAGTGTGGATTTGCTGTTGTCCAAAGAGGCATCGTGATAAAAATGCTGCCAGCCTCATCTCTCTCCCTTGATAGAGCTTCAGTAATTTGTGGTGTTGGGAATATTCTTTTATTTATGTACAGCTGAGTCTGCCCCACTCGGGTGTTCCTGTTCTAGGGTGAGTGATGTGGGGCGGTTTTGCTTTACTAAATGCAGGAGCTTGCATCTCCATACTTGTTCCAGCTCCCAGATGAGGAGCTTATCTGAGGATAAATGATAAAGTCAGTCTGATTTATTGTAAATTTAAAACAGAAAGTTTCATGTTCAAGTGTAGTTTTCATTAAATAAAATTCCATTTCCACTGACTTCACTCAAAGTCTCTAAATGCTAATAATTCCTTGTGGAGGAATTTTGTGTTTTGCCAGACACATCTAGAGGATATGATCTTGGGAATAACATTTTTGGATGTTTATCCCACTGGAGAAAACTGTTTTTATCAGCTTCATAAAAGGAAGATTTCTTAAAACAAACAAACATACAAAAAGCTTTCTAATTAGTGTTTAAAAAAATCAGTGTTATGCCTAATGGAGAATGAACATTAACAACCATATTTTTGGATGTGACCTTTTCTTTACATGGGGTATTTTGTTTCATTTGTAGTGAGCATGTGGAAAGCTTTCCCATGACAACATCAGCCCATACGTGTGCGTGAGGTATGTCCGCTGGCTCAGAGCACCGGGCTCTGGGGTTGAATGAACACACGGGGAATGTAGCATCCTGCTTGCCTTAATCGTCGTTAGGATTTTACCTTCAGTAATGGGCTCCAGTAATAGCTCCAGTATAAACATATCATTATTTAATCTGAGGTTGATGCTGAAGTCCTATTGATTATTTTGCAGATATAAAATAGACTGGCAGTTTAAAACCAAGTGAGAAAAAATAGACCTAAAGTAAGATTTAAGGATTTTTTTGTATAAATGTGTATGTGTGTATGTAAAGCATGCAACATGATTCACAACACTGGTTGCTATTCTAGACTATAGTGCTGTTCTGGTCGTATGCCATGTTCATATCCCACCCAAATCTTATTTCTGTGTCCTGAACAGAACAGAGCGCCTGGGAAACCTGAGATGCTCTGATTCTTCACTTATAATGTTCCTTCCCTGGGATTCGAGGCTTTCAGATTTACAGATAGGCTCTTGCTTTTTGTTTCTTCGCAACAGGCAGTGCCTGAGCGATCTGCGGTGAGCGCCGATGGAGCTAATGATGAGCATTAAGCACTTGGCCATAGGTTCAGGCATGTGGGTAGTGCTTCCACATTTCTCCCAGGGTTCTGCGAAGTAACAAGAGGCTTTTTACAAAATGTGTGTAGATGGCAGGAGATGTGACTCTGGCCTCCAGGTGACCTGTGGTTTGCCCACGCAGGAGTGGGAGCGGATAAGCTTCCACTAGTTTCCTGCTAATGGTATGTTTAATTGCACAAGATTTTATGCTGCTGGATCCAGTATGTGGTACCATACAGAGTTCATTTATGGTGGAATCTCCCTTGCTAGAAATAGTCAAGACTCAGCTTTGCAAGGGCCCTAGATGACCTAATTTAAGGACCTGCTTTCAACAGAAGGTTGAGCTGGGTGATCCCCACAACTCGTTTCCAAATGAATTTTTCTGTGTTTCTGTGATTTTTCTGATAGTTCATCAGACCTTACAACACTTAATAATTGCAAGAGCTCTTCTCTCTTTGCAGTTAATGTGGGATATAGGCAGAAAGAACCAGTGTCTCTCTAGTTCAGAGCACCCAGCTACTGTCAGTCATTTACCAAGAGCTGATGTCCCAGGTGCTTCCTGAAAACTTGGCATTGCATTTTCCTTACTGCTTTTCCAGTCTTTTGCTTTTACAGATGGTGAAACTGAGTCTCATAGAATTTAATTATCCTTCTTTTAGTGTGTTTCCCTTCCCGGTCTAGTAAATATATCCTTGGTAAGTATCTTGTTTGTGGAAGTAGTAAATTCAAGTGATTTGGAGAAATCGATGGCAAGAGCTATTCAAGCCTGGGAATACAAGACTTGTATTCCAGAGAAGTGATTATGTTATGGATACCCAGTCAGGCAATGGGAGCAGAGCCATCAGGATATTAATAGAACCTCGCTCCCACTGTTAACACATGAAGCTTTTGACTGAAAATGGTTGTAATTGCAATTAATCTAGACACCTAGGACATTCTTCAAAACTATTTTGAAAAGTTTGTCAAATTAAATAGGAACCCCCCACCCTACTGTTTTCAGACAATTTGTGAGTGGGTTAGGGAAACGAAGGCTAAATTTATTCATATAAGAAATGTATTTGTATTCATAATAAATGTATTCATATTCAATAAATACTTATTATTCCATATGAATTAGTTTCGCCTCTCTATTAGCCACAGTGTTTCAGAGGTACATTGGAAATCATTTTAGCAATAAACTTGCTCTTTAAATTCCTTTCCCCTGTCATGAAATTTAGAGCTGGAGTCTTCATGGCAGAGCAGCAAGAAAGCTCGCATCAGCCACCACCTGACAAAAGAATCCCAGGCGTTTTTCCCTTAATAAATGTGAGTTAATGGATCTTTTAAAATTCTGTCATGCTGATGCTAGACTCAGCTATAGAAATTCTCTTAATTTCCCTGCAATCTTTTTGAGAACTGTGTCTCATCATATGGAAGGATGTTAAACTAATAGAATATGCTGGCACTATATATTTCTTATTTTTGATTGTCACTGGGGGATTACATTCTTTTAATTATTTTAGCTGATTTCTATCTCTGTTAATAGAGATATATAAACATAATGTCTGATTCATGTATATTTATTTAGAAGACAGCCTGTTTCTAGCTCTGAATGAAGTCTCTTGGGCAGTATATCTGCGGATGAATGAAACTTCAGTGGGAGATTCTGACTGTTGTAAAAGAACCGACTGTTTTGGTTGGAAGACTGAACAAGATCTGCAAGTGAACTGTCTTGAGCACAAATACTCGCTTGTTTGCAGCATTCAAGTGAATTGTGTTGAAGAATGGCAGCAAATTTGCAGCCGAGGTAGCCTAGATCCTTTCTCTTTCTGGAATTCTCCACAAATGTGGACTCATGTTTTCTTCTGAAGTTAGCTGTGGTTATCGGGCAGCCCAGTCCATTTGCTCATTATCTTCTTTCCTTCCATCTCTGCTGGTGGCTTCTCTCTCCAAGGCTTCTGGCAGGGTTTTTTTTTTCTTTGCTCGTTTAGTTAAAATGAATTAAGTGAGTAAACACCTAATAAAGTGGTGAGAGTGCTACAGTTTACTTGGAGTGACGTTCTCCCATTGAGAGTGGTTTTTTTTTTTTGTTTTATTTTGTGTGTATGTATCCCAATGTTTTATTCCACAAGCAAGGTAAAATGTTGATGTAATTACATGGAAAGAAATCCTAATTAGTCTATTTCTGTTCAAAGATTTTTCAGACTGACACAAACCTAAAAAACAACAACAAAAAAAAAATCTAAAAAGCCTGTCTTGGGCCAGATAAACACCTTTTCACTTGTAGTTATTGGCGCCTATTTGGGACACCAGCTGGATTAGGTTTCAAACTATCAATCTGAGGAATGTAATTATGACTGTTTTTATTGCATGGAAAAAAGAAACTGAGTCATAGAGAAATGGGCAACTTCCCTTGGGAAGTCCTGATTGTGAAAAAACAAATTTTTAGTGATTTGGAATTTTAAATGAAATCCTATCTTTTAATCTCCAGTATTGAACAAAACTTTTGTTCATCTTCATGTTTTATACTGACCACTTGGAGAAGGTTTTAGGACAGCGTGCTTCATGCGCAGCACACATGGGGATGTCTGCTTGGGCTTTGGCAGATCTTGTAAAGAACAATTCTATTGCTAAAACCCTGTTCGTTCTTTCTTTCTCCTGCTTTAGAGATCAAGAGCACTTTACGTTACTGGCAGGATAAGGACTATAAAAGATTATGTTTTTGCCATTACCAGGAAAATATTTCCTGTTACACAGTTTATTGCTAAAATGCAACTCTGACTCTATAATAATTCACTATGAATGTTCCTTTTACGAGCTTTTGGAATAAGTAATGCAGGCAGTAGGTCTAGAATGGAAATATTCTAACATTTCTAAATAAAAATCTGCACCCAAAACAGAGTTTGAGTAAAGATTTCACTCTTTCCATGTGTTACTTTATATTCTGGCTGAAACCTTTAAAATTGCTAAGAAAATTTTGGACTTGATGCCCAAGAATTTCTTCTGGTGCTTCCAACATTTTAACATGTGTGACCATGGTTCCTGGCATGGTGAGTAAATAGAGGTGCTTTTCCAAAACCTCATTTGATGGAATGACCTCCCGTTCTTTTGGTGCTAGAGATGCCGGTTTGGGGTCTATGGTACTAACTGTGGTTGCTCCATTTACGTAGACAGAAATATTTGGGAACTGTAAGAATAAAGCTGAACTTAAAACTTTTGTTATTTGAGCAAGAATTAATATTGAAGTGAGTATTTTGGTCACCTTAATCTTGAAAGCTCGGATTAATAATAGCTTTTTTTTTTTTTGGCAGTAAGGAGTGCTTTGTGTGCACTATCTGAATTATTGGAATAGTTAAACAACAGAGATCTGAGATCGGCAAACCTTTTTCTTCTTTGTCTAGGAAAGTTACCGTAGATGACAGGCAGTAGATGTGTTCTGCTGCTGATTCAGCAGAGTCAGTAGTAGTAGTTGTTCCTCTCCCATTCCTCACAACACTAACTGCTTGCTAGTACCTTCGTGTTTGTCCTTCTGTAGTTTGATTTTCCATATGTCCCACTGTGTTCCTCTGGTTATTTCATGGGTGAAAAAGCTTTGCGAGTGTATGCAGCTGTGCAATTGTGAATCACTAGGCATTAGAAAGAGGATCCTCAGCCCTGTGGCCCTGCTCCTGGTTACGCTGGGCTCTGTGTCTTCATCTGCACAACACTTAGAGGAATGTCAAAGATTACTGCATCGGGGAGAGTAAAGGACAGACTTTGCGTAATTAGCTAAATGCTAAGCCTGTAAAAAAGTGATGTCTGAAATTCTGAGTACTGGGGAAGGAGGTAACTGTTCAAGTTAGGTAGGAATCTAAAGTGGGACATGGCTCCCCAGCTTACCAATTGTTTTTAAAACTAGTTCAAAATATGGTTGATCATATTCTCTGCCACTGAAGCGCATGGAGAAGGGCAAAGGGCTCTCTTTGTCCAGCTGCTTAACTGCCTGGTGCTGCTGCTTCCTTCTATGTGTGGTGACGAGGCGCTGAGAAGCGGCTCCAAAGGGAAGAGGAGTGAGCAGAGGTGGAAATTTTTTATTTTTTTTCTTTCCAGGTAAATATTGTGGAAGAGAAATGGATTATGCCACTGTCCTGAAAAAGACTTTTCCTTAGCTTATAACTAAACTATTTCATTCCTTCCAAAAGGTTCACTGAAGCTTTTGTAACATTAAAAGTTACGGATTGCCATACTGGCAATGTAAACAAGTTGGTAGATTAGTTCACCTTTTTTTTTTTTAAAGCAATTTCTATTTAGGCTGTTTGTTTCAACAGTGATCTGTCTTCTATACTGAATGTACTGCTGTAGCATATTAATTGTATATAACCTGTGAAATGTCATTTGTGATCTGAAATTTCTTCACTTTTACCAACATAGTCTTCCCTATTATATACCCCTATTATATACTCAACCTTCTGACTCAGTGTAGCACTTAACAAATAGAGGAAGATTTATTTTAATAACCTCTGCTCCTATCTGATCTGCTGTTCTTTTTTCTTTTTCTTTTTTTTTCTTCTGTCTTTGTTTAAAAGTGAAATCTAAATGGTAGAGATGAACATTGTCACCTCAGGGACTAATACCAGCTTGTACTGAAAGAAAGCAGGCAACAGGAATGTGGATACTTGTATGAGTGACAGGCACAAAGTTCACTGTCCTGAAGCTTCTCATGAATGAAAATGTTCTGATGATTTCCTGCCTTGAGTATTATTTCGAAGTGGAAAGGTCTTAACATCTTTCCTTAATTAAATTAAATTCAAACACAGGAGTTTATATTTTCTTATTGTTATTTATTTTGATCTAGTTAGTCACCAATTGTCTCTCCAAAATATAATAACTGTAATACTCAAGTGTTTACTTCTTGGCAGTGGGTGGCTACAAACACGATGGATGAAACATAGTGTAGCTGGCAGCCAGCGATACAACAGCACTAGCTTCCTAAAACATAAAGGTTTTTTAATTTCATTTCTTTCTCCTATAGTTAGTTATTTTAAGCATTAAAAATCAACTGTATGTTGGGTATGTAAAAAAAAACGCTCCAGCAGTGTGTGGCTTGTCCGTGTGTAGCATTGCCCTCTAATGGATGGAACAGATAAACACGGGATTGTGGCAGCCCTTTCCATTTCTCTATCAGAGCTGTGTGAGCTCGTTCCCTGCCTTGTGAGCTGGGCTCTTTCCTCTTTGGAGCGAGTGCTTAGCATTTCGGGTGCTCCAGGTGTCTATTGTAGGTGACAGCAGAGAGTGATGTTATGAGTTTGGAGTGAAAACTGGCCAGTTTTTACTCCTCAGCTGACCCTGGCCTGCAGCAGAACCCTGCAATGTAAATGAAATTGCTGACAGAGCAGCGTGGAGTGCGGATACGCAGGTGTGCGAGGCAGTGGCAGGAATACCTATGGGGATCTGTGCAGCCCGACACCTAGCTCGGCCGCGTCGTGTCTGGTAATTTCTTTTATTGATCTCCCTCCCGGACACCTGGTTCAGTTCAATCCTCCTTTTCCCTACACGTCTCTCCCACCCTGCTGACTGTCTCCTCCGTGTGGTCTCCAGCATCCTCAGCCCCACTGAGGGGAGCTGCTCTCTGGGCTTTGGGGATGCTGCTGCTGCTGCTGAACTTGTGTCCCCCAGGTTTCGTGCCAGAAGGGACTGCTCGTTGGAGAGCTGGGTCCTCTGAGTTAAAGTTAACTTCTCCCCTGGCTGGCAGTTACCGGGAGTGCAGTGTTCTCCCCGTAGCACCCGGGGGCTGCAGGAGAAGCTGTGTCAGTGCAAACAGAGCAGCCCCATGAGTGTGTAATAACTGGGAGCCTGTGGGCGCCTGAGGAGGAATCTGGTTGTCAGGTAAGTCTCTGTGCATAATGGAGAAGCGAGAGATACCGATGTGTGTGTGTGTGTGGAGCGGTCTCCATACGGATAGCTCCCGTGCTCTTCATGAGCGGCGACTTGGGGACAAAGTTTGGGTTTGCACAGCGTTTAGAGCAAACCTTTCCGTTTTTAAACAACAGCAGGAGGGTGGGTGGTCAATGGAGGTGCCTGCGTTTTGGTGTGACGCTCACTCTGGGGGTGCCATGGAAGGTCGATGTGACAGCCGGACACGCGTGAACACCCATCCCACCCATTCTTCGCTTCAGGCTCTTGCTTGCCGCTGCTTTGAGTTGGGTTTCTTTTAGCTTCCCAATACATGAACCTTCCTGGCGTAAATCATCCTGGACAGTGAGCAGGGTCCAGCACTCACTGCCGCGCTCTGGTCTCCAGCTCCTTCAACCTCCACCGAGCAGAACCCTGGTGCCTCATGTTGTCCCATGATAGCAGCCCTGATGCTGCTGCTGCTGCAGGTGTTATAGATCACAGTACTAATTTGGCCTATTTCATTTATTTGTCTAGTTATTAAATAAGAAATTTGGCTGTGACCTGAAACTACTCAGCTTAACTCAAGGAAGCAAGGAGAAGCCAGGTGCAACAACCTTCTTCTTTTTTTTTTATTTTAACTTGTTGAGAAAAATAGGTGTAAGAACATAGGAACATTAATGCAAACCTTGAGTGAGATTTCTGGAAGCTTTCTCGGCAGTAGAGGTTGCCTGGTGTTCTAGGCAAGGAAATTTGGTGCTCTAGGAAGTATTTTTTGTTGATGTTTGAGAATGGGAGCCACGTCAATATCCTGTGTGCTGCTGCCGTGCACACAAAGGCACAGGAGACTCCTGAGGAAAACTGGGCCAGTGGCCAAATCGCAAGAGATCCCAGTTGGAAAGAGAGGGAAGGTGTGACACAAGAAGTGACAGAGAAGATGGAGTGAAACACCGAGGATAGGCAGTGCTGGAAGGATAGTGGTAGATTAGATAGATTATGTACCAAGGATAGTGGTGTGCTGGAAGAGCTGAGAAGCAAACATGGGAGAGGAGGAACTGAAAGACCAGGCGGAAATGAGAAACAAGGAAATTGGAGAAACAGATGTGGAAATACAGGCGGGGGGAAAGGAGGAGACCTGTAGCATGTCACTTTTATGATTAAATAAGTTAAATATGAGCATAACATCTCAAAAGCACTTGCTAGAAGTAAAGTCTTCACACAAGTTGAAGAAGCTAGAACATCAATTTATACAGAAGAAATAACAGACCAATTTGTGATTTTTTTTTTTGGTATTTTAGATGACTTTAGTCACAATTGTGATTTGTCACAGTGTGATGAATTTGGTCACATTTTGAAGTAGAAATAAATAGAAGCTCCTGTTATACCCAAAGGCATTTTGGTAAATTGGCAATTTGGTAGATTTTGGTGAATAGATTAATCTAAGGAATTAGTGATACAATGTGGGAGCATAAATCAGAAAAGCCTCAAGTTATTAATTGTAGAAATGCTCCTGGAGTTTTGAACTGGAAGAAGAAATCTTAAAGGGTTCAGAAGGAAGATTTCCATAGAAAGCAAACTCTTATCCTGTACAAAGGCAGAAATTTTTCTGTTTAGGCCATGCAACGTGTTTGCATGTGGCTTTGACCAACAAGGATCCTGGTAAGAACTTTTCTAGTGTGTCATATAGGAGCGATTTGTAATGATAAAATATCTTTCAAAACCCTTCTAGGAACAGGCTTCTTCTAAACAGAACCTTGCAGATCTTGCTCTCTGAGGAGAGCTAGTCAGCATTAGTTTACCTTTTGATATATGACGATAGCAAGTCATGCATGGATTTCTATTAAGCCTCACTAATTGTCCAACAGTTCCAAGAGCTGTAGATTTTTAGCCATGAATTCAATTAATTGCCTGCGTCAAAATGAAAAACCATTACAAAAGAAGCATTTCATTCCTTAAAATCAATTAATATGTGATTCAAAATACCATAATTTGGATGTAATAGTGGTTTTCCAAGAAACAAGCGGTCCAAAGAGTTGCACCTCTTCAGTAACCATAGGAAAACTTTCACTAGGATATTCTTCAAGAGCGACTTAGAAAAAGCTCTTCAGTTTGTCTGTTTTTTT
>JAWLRI010000217.1:4407953-4432889 GCA_034781795.1 Crypturellus tataupa | reverse complement strand
GTAACCATAGGAAAACTTTCACTAGGATATTCTTCAAGAGCGACTTAGAAAAAGCTCTTCAGTTTGTCTGTTTTTTTTTTCCTAAATAAGGTGGTGTTCACCCCTGGCCAAAGCATTTACCCAGGGGTGTGTTAATGCGATGGTCGAAGGCTTTCTTCCCTGCTTCAGCACAGAGTTTCTTCCTGAGATTTGAGAGACTTGTAATTTGGTGCATCCTTTCAGGCTTAGCTCTCCTGTAAGTGCTCAGATAGGGGCATTGTCGGAGTCTCTTGGTCATCTGAAAATTTCACTATGTGTCAAAGAACATGCTACGTATCCTAGAAAGCTTAGAGGATCAGGTCTCTGGGACTGAATGAGCAGTAATCAACAGCTGTGTAATTTCAGTGTTTCAGTGGAGGATGGAGCCTGGCCAGATGTGAAGCTGAGACCCAAGGCTGAGCAGACTGTCTGTCTCACCAGCATCTCGGCTGGCTTCAAGCTGATTTGCCCTAAGCTGAAAGCCCTGGCTTATTGCGTGGTGCAGCCCTCCGTGTGCATCGGAAGGATTCAGGGGCTGCAGAACATTGGTCTCCTGAGATGCATTACCATCAACTTAAAAAAAAACATGTCCCAGGCCACGTGAATGCTAGGAGATCTGCACGACCCTGTCTTTGATACGGTCTTGCTAATTTCTTTGGACTTTTCCAACCTCTTTTCAGATGAGACCAAATGCAACTACTTTACCCATGCCAAAATTCCCTGAAAACCAAGCTGCCACAGAAACTTTCTTGTGGAAGTTATTAGCACCAGGGAAGCAGGAGCGAAGCCTTCACACTTTAAACCAAATCCTTCCGAAGGGATTGTTCACGCTCAGTCTCCTGGGCTTATGTAAATACTGAAATGTGCTGTCAAGCTTTTTAGTCAAATGCTTATAGACTGGCTGGCATTTTCATAATTAATCACGTCATCTAATTTTTTTAATCAATCTACTTTTGTTCTTTTGCTGTTAATATAAACACATTCTGGCTTGAGGATCAAAGCGAGAGAGCTGGATAAGAATTGATCAGTAGATATATTCTGTCTCTCTTTTATTTTTATTAAACAACTTAATGCTCAGCAGAACTATCAGTGGCGTGGAAGAGCTTTGGATTCCACTTTGGTCTCTGATTCATTCAATGAGCAATGTCACAGACCATTTACATATCTTATTTAGGCATAATTAGCAAGAAAGCATCTAACATTCTCTGTAATGAACCATTTGTAGCTTTCTACTGTCAACATACACTCTTCACAGTGGGGTTTTATAGCCGCTGTCCCAGTCATCTCTAGTCAATGGCCTGGATACCATGAGAGCCCGGAGTCTGGTGGCTCCAGATCTGGAACCAATGCGATTTGCCAGCAGGAAATTGTTTCAGCTGATGTCTCCCCAGGGACCTGCAGCCTTCCCTTCTGGAGTTAGAAAGAGGTAAAATTTACTCAAATGTTCCAAAACAGTGGCCAGTTGCCACTCTTTGCTCTCTGTTATTTGAGCCTAATTAACCTAATGACGTGGAAATGGCAAGAGGGAGTTGGAGCTCTGTAAAATAATACTTGGAGAAAGAGTGACCCAAAGAGCACAAAACAGGAGGACTGAGGGTAAGTCAGCATGCAACTTAGGACAGTGCTGCATGGGCTTTATTCGGATATCCGTATTTGGGATTTCTGAACACTGACTTGTCATCAATGGAGTGAAATTCATTAATGGAGTGGATGGAGTTTACATGGCCTGCACAGGAGACTGTTCTTAAAACTCTCTGCGAGGCCTTGGGATAAGCTTTGTACTCCTGTTTTCCACATTAGTCTTGTGCAAAGGTGGGTTTTGTCCTAGAAAAAGTTACTAGGTCAAGTGGAAAACTTTCACAGAAATATATCAATTTATTCTAAATATAAAGTGACTGAAGTGGTTATCTTAAAGTAGGAAGAAAACCTAGCTTCATGGGTAGAAAACTAATTTTAGTAATAAAATGGTTTGCCGAAGCTTGACTCTCTGGTTACCTTTCCAAGTGCTGCTGCTTGGTGCACCAGGGTGTTACAGCTTTGTCTTCTGACATTTATCGGGCTGAGTGGTGTAACTCAGGCGAGCAGTGTACCCGCTTCCCATGTGCAAGCTTCTGCCTATTGACGAGGAACCACTGTGTTTTGCCCCAAAACCCATTGTCTGGGGGCTGAGTTGCTGCATGGCAGTTCGTACAGGGTCATGTAGGAAGCGGAGTCCATGGAAAGTCACTGCAAAACAAAGCAGTCCCCCTCGGATGAGAGGAACTTAGGAAGATTTTCATCTTAATTTTTGTGTTGACATTGATTAATATCACTGGGATGTTTTCCATGTACACACAAGACAGGTAAATGTAATAAAAGAAGAATATGAATGACAATACCTATTTGGAGAGATTGATGGAACAACTTGCTTTTCTCCCCGGTGAGGCTCAGCTTAGAGTTGATACAGCAATATCTTTGACTGATCTACTCATTAACGTTTAATGTTTCAAAACTTCTTTTTCCACCCATCTGAGATCCTTTCTAATGTAAGATATAACTGCACAGGAGACTGATTAAATCTTTACTCTCCTTCCCACTCTATGTCCCTGGTTTGCTTTCCCCCCCCTCACTGAGTACCTATTTTTGCAGCAGCCAGCAGCAAAAAAAAGGAAATGAATCAGGCAGCTGCCTTGGTGCTGCGGGGAGCGAGAAGCACTTTGGACAAAACGAAGCAGTCTGGGCCATGGGCTTGAGATAAGGCATCTTGCGAGGTGGCTTTTTATTTCCCCTGAAATGTCCTCATGAACGTTTCTCATCTTTTATTAGCCTTCTGTTTCGGCTTGTGTTTGTGTTATAAATTTGAGTGTAACAAATCACTGGAGACATTGCCTGCTCGTGTTATGCTTCATATCTCAATGGTGATTTATTTGCAAAACACACCTGAAACGTACTGACTAATATGGTTGTTTAATGCTTTATGACCTGAAACTTGTAAGCATCTTTCTGTAGCTCCTCACGAATGCCTTGAGCCCAAGCCCCAAATGAAGATGCTTGTAATTGTAAAGTGAGTAATGATTTTCTGGGTTTTCAGTGGGGTAGAAAAGATGAGCAAATCTCAGCTCAGCAAGTATATTTAAATCCCTGTTCTGTGGAAGCTTTTCAAAAATTACTCAATAGTTTTAAATAGAGTGTCAACTTGCACTCCAGGCACAGTATAGAGTGGCTTCCACAGCCCCTCTGCTTGTTGGAAGCAAGCTCACTGGATCCAAGGCATAATTTTTAATCATGGGCCTATTCTGCACCTTCTTTCTTTCTTTCTTTTTTCTTTTTTTTAAGTTGAAAATAAATGTTTTGTGTGTCACGTTAGAGAAAATAATTGTCCTTAATCTTGATTGTGGTGATGGCTGCACAGTGAGGCAGGTGCCTGTGGGCTGCCCTTGGCTGGCAAAAGGCACTAAGGTTTGGGCTCTAAAAAGCACTCTAAGCAGATCTGCACTGCAGAAGCTGGAAGTATCTTTGACGCTAAAGAAACCTGATGTAGCTCCAGCTTTACTGGTGTCTCATAGTGTCTTGTGTACCTTTTTTTAACGTACCTTTCACTGGAAGCATTATCTTTTGATGCTCGTGGTAATTACTTCGTGTGCCTGGCCGGATAAATCAGGGTACTTTGCCTCAAATACGTTCCTTTCCCAAATCATGCAAATTTATGGAAGGCACTTGTCTGAGGCTTAATGCCGATGTTTATCTGTTAAAATTCCCCAATCCCTCTGTTGTCCCTGTGCAACGTGGCTAATAAGCACTGTTATCTGCAGTAGTCTCCTTAGGAAGGTTGGTTTAGTAGCTCCCTGGGCAGGCAGAGTTGGGTATTCTGCTCGCTTACGGGCCGAGGGGCAGCGGTTTGTGAGCGTGCGTCCAGCGAGATAAGACGTGCAGCTCTTCCCTCCCGCCACCGGCCCCCGTGTATTTTGGAATCGGACCCTGTCCGATAAGGGTGTTTGTTATTCCCTTATTAATTTAAATCTAAAACGCTCAGCACATTCATTACGGGGGCTCGCAGCCGCAGCGCGACGCGGTGCCTTTCAGTGTGTGTTCAGAATACGAATCCTTCTGGGCGCTGCTATGGGGTTGCAGCAGCGGTTGCCACTTTATCAAAAATAGGGAATGAAGAAGTGAAGTCTCTTAAGCAATCAGTTTTATTCTACTCTCACCTTGCTCCAATTAATAATATTAATCATGGCTGTGACCAGCTACAGGGATAACGTGTCGCTCCCTTATCCTGCTATGGAGAAGGATGGATCCCCCCAAACTCCCCCAGTAGGAAATGCTCCTGTTTTCCTAGTGCCTGTTTCCACCATGACCAGAGCCAGCTGTGGGAGCTGTTTAAGGCTACAGGTGATTTTTGTATGCTGTATTTTTAGGTTTGTTTGCTAAAGGTGAACCTAGTTTTTTCTAAAATGAAGCATTTGATTCTGAAAGTGGGAAATGTGGAAATCTGGTTGAAGTTCCCAAAACTCCCCATAGCATTGATGAGGGCTGTAATGTGGGCAGAGAATTGTGTATGCCCAAAAATCTCTCATATTCCGGACTGATACAGATCACAGTGGTGAATCGTAAAAGCTCTATTTTAAGCTTCTTAGTGCTAAATTTTAGTTAAAGCATAATAAGCCTATTTGCTTTTATTATTAATGGTTTCTAATTAATGACCAGCTGCAATAACACAGATCAGATGAGGAGCTGCGATGAAGCTGTCACTCCACAGACTGGGTCACTTGTAGTGAGCTGGGTGAGTGCAGGTCCATGTCCTGGGGTCCGAATCCAAAGTCCCTTGAGGCTTAGATTTGTAGGAAGCAAGAACGTAGCCTGACATCTGTGACTTTATTTTTAGCGCAATCTCGTTTTATATTTTTAATATCATCCTTAACTTTACCTGGAGTCCCAAGCAAATTTGCAAGTCATGTATCCCATTGGGAGATTTTTCTTACTGTGACTGCTTTTCACTTCAGTGGCTGCAAGAAAATGTTCAAGCTGTTACCGCTGTGACGTTTCCAGCACTTTATAGAGCTCTTTGAGGGTCCAAATATGAGGCTTTTTGTCAGCTCCTTGTCAGCAGCAGGCTTTTTGTCCTGGTCTTGCTTTGTGAATATAGCAAGCCTATTGCAATGCATGCTCTGTAAAGACATAAAAAATATTGTTTAATCAAGTTTATCTTAAAATGGATGTTTGAGGGGAAAGAATAGGATGAAGCTTTATTCCTGCTTTACAAATGGGAACTGAATTGGACATGAACAAACTTAAATAACAGCCTGCTGAGATTTTTTTTTAACAGAATTGGGAGCTGACTGCAGACTACTGTGTCCCAGAAGAGCACTTCAACTATGAGATTTTCTTTGTCACCATCTTATTTATTTGAAAAAATTCAGGCATGTTTCCAAGAAATAAAACTACTTCTAGTAATTTTAATAAAAATGTCTACTTATATAATTAATTTTGCATCTTGGTGACATGAGAATGCATTGGTAGTTTGTGACTTTTGAGTATATCATAAATTTGTAATGACTGCTTTAATTATAAGACCAAGCCTATATTACTTTTTTTTCTACAGTAAAGACTAAAGCTGACAGGCTTTATAATTTGTTACAGCTGATGGTCTACGAGCAATAACTGCGTTTGATGCACATACTGAATGTGAACAAAGTGACTTTTATGTCTGCAGTTATGTGCAATAATACTCCATTTTCTTTAAAAAAAGAAAAAGCCCTGTTACTGAAATGGCAAGTAATAGCTTTTTATTTTTTCATTTATGTCACTTTCTCTCTTTATATTTAATAATCGCTTTTGTATGGGGGAATAATTCACCAAACAGTGTGCTGGAAGTTTTTAGAAATGCATTTTGGATGGAAGTTTTGCCTGTCCTTTTGCATGTAGATGCCCTTAATGTTTTTCTCTGATGACTCTCATTTATTTTCAAGTAGGACGTGCTGAAGCTCTTGTACTGCTGCCATCTCCCGCAGCCCACCGTGGAGCAGGGGTAGTTGGTCTGCAGTCCTCACATGTGCTAAGGTGCTTTTCCATAGCTCCTGTGCCATCCTAATGGTGGAATCTTTAAATAGTTGTATATTTATACTTGACCCTAGAATAAACCTAGGCAAAAAATATGCAGAAGGATCAAAATACTAATTATTTTAGTAGACTCTATGACTCTCTCTAACAGATTTCAGTTCTTAGTAAAATATTGGTGCACTTTTTAAATGTAATTTAACTTTAAGAAGCTTATTTCAGGAGAGCTTTTCTTTTGGTTTGCAAGATTTCACGTCTAAACTGTAGCAAGCTCTTAGAAGTACAAGTCATTGGCTTAAAGGCAATCCATATCCTTGTTGATACTGCTTGCATAGCAAGTAGGAGAAAGGCACTTAAGCGTCAACTCAGAGCATTTAATTTCCAGCAGTTGTGCAAAAAATTTGAGTTTATTTTATGCAAAGGAGAAGTGTTCAGCATATTAATGATAATCAAGGGCAAACTGCTTTTAGGGCATTTTGTGTAGATAAGATTCACCTTTCTGATCATCAGAAGAGCATTTTCTTTTTTAGAGAAATCACATGTTTAGGACTCTAATTTTCTCTTCATTAGCTGTATGTATTGTATTTAAAAATAGGGAAAATATATTAAGATGTTTTTTATGATCACTAATCCTTTAACTACGGGCATGCGACGGAGCTTTTGTTGGTTTTGTTGAGAAGCTGTTAGAAGATGGCTTGGTGGTTGGCAGGAGGAAATGTGAAAAATGAGGCCTGTTTAAACACTTCTGAGTTTTAGAACTGGACTGAAAACTCAGTGAATTAGCATTTTCTGCTGAAAAAGTGCTCTTGATCTAGGGGAGGAAAAAAAAAAACACATTCAATCTGTTCTTTGGTGTGTGATAGAATAGGATGCCTTCGGCTAATACAGAATTCTCAAGGTTTTTTAGATATATCACAAGGAACTGGTATCTTTAAAGCTGATATAGACCAAACCCAAAGAGAATGCTACTCAACACCTTGATAATATCATCAAGTGATGATCAAGTGATAAGAGAGTAGTTCAAAATATTTTTATTTTTGTCTTAGAGCAAGTATTTGCACTTTCTTTCACTATAAAAGACACTCATATATCTTTCTTAGAAGGCTTGCTTGTAGATTAGGCAAAAAATCTCTGCCAGGGGCTTGAATGGCCACATGAAGCTACTTTGTTTTTTCCCAAGAATGACACTGTCCACCCCTTTGCTTGTGTTACTCTTTGTGGGGAGCTACCATAAATGGGTAATATGAGGAACAAACAGGAATAGTTTGGGGCTACAGCAGCTTGCTAAGCAAACTACCAAATTCCATTTGCTTAATGCCGTTTCTATTGTGTAAGTTTAATTTTAAACTAAAGCAAAACGTTTTTGGGTGTTGTATTGGAAATTGCAAGGTGTGGTGAACTTGAAGGTCCTGCTCTTCTAATATTCCTAACGTCAGGCAGATGTGACCAGGTAATAATGTAAAAGGTTGCTGGGTCAGACATTTTAAAGCTTGATTGGCAAAATTGGGTGAGATCGTGGGTGTGTTTTGGTGGGGAGACACCCCAAATGTGCTTGTGAACATGCTGTAAAAACACTGTAAACCTCCCCTGTCCTTTTGCTTTTGTGCTTTAGCCCTTACCCTGAAACACAACCGTGGAAGGAGCAAACCAGTGAAGCTGATATGGGCAATGACGGGTGGGTCATCTGGCAATTTTGCATGAAGGTGCAGACAGTTTAACTGTGAATCTGTGAGTCAGATTCTCAATCTAAAGCATCCATAATGCCACTAGGGGAAATTTCAACTGTCTACAAAATCCCAACAAGTAGGTTGCTGTTATGTGCTGTGTTAAAAATCTGGGGCCTGAGCATGGGTAAGTTGATGATCTTGATGGTCTTGCCTGTTGGTCCCTTCACTCTTTGCTTCAGCTGCTTCTGTTCTCGGCAGACACCCAAGTTTCAAGCATAATTCACAACTACAGCATAGTGAGGCTGAACAGACCTGGAAAGGCAGATCCTAGGGCAGCGGAATGAGTCCAGCTCCATTTCCTTGTGGGTTTCTGTGCCAAACACCCAGAAAAGTGGAGTGTTGTGGCCATGGAGGGGAGTTTGCGGTGAGGGTGAAAGCAGCCTCTTCCAGCGAGCACTGCAGGCTGGCTGCGTGGTTAGCCAGGTCAGACTGTGCTAATTGCTGCTTTCGAGATGTTTAAAGCCCCTTCTAGCAATTCCTTAAGTAACAAAAGTGACAACATATGATAAATACTCAACATTTCTTTCTCAAGAAAAATCTAGGCACAATAATGCAGAGTTATGAAAAAGTGTTAGAAGAAACGTGTCCTTTCTAGATCCGTAGGAATATCTCTGGGTTTGTGCAATGCGGGTTTGATGGCCAAACCTTTGCCAAATATTTTTTAAAGTGAAAAGCATTAGTTTCTCAGGAGTGTTGTGGATTCAGCAGCTTTTTCTTACGGTTCATCTGGAAGCGCTGGCTCTTGGCAAGGCGTTCACGGCAGCTCTGTGGGCAGGTGAAGGCAACACCCGAGACAGCTCCTAGAGCTGGACTTGCAACTTGGGCCTAGCCTTATCCATCTGTGGACTAGGAACGTGGTGGGTTGGGTTATATCTGCCTCTTGATGAGGTACATAGCTCAAAATTTAGATGTTTTTAGCTATTAGCTCTCAGGCTGTGAGTGGGGAACACGGTGAGCAATGATACTCAGCTTGGCAAATGGTGGCTGCCATAAGCAGTGGATGGTGCAAATCTGCCGCCTGTTGGAGCAGTCGGAATTTCCCAAAGCAAAGCTTTCAAAGGGAGAAAATGAGATTTTACCCAATGTATTGAGAAGGGGGAGTGGGATGTCATGCTGCTGTGGTGGAAGCACGAGGCTGGCAGCAGTGAGGGACGGGGATGGTCACTGGTCCGGAGTCGGGAAGGGGCAGCTCTATCCTGCACTGCCTTGGGAAGTGGGAGCTAGCACCAAGCCAGGGTCTCTTATGTTGGTTGTTTGTGAGTGAATTTCAACACCTAAATGGGTGGTTTTTTTTTGTTGTTTTCAGTTTTTCTTTATTGCTGTTTTATCCTGCAGAAAGGAGAGGGATTGCAGTGTGCCATAAGCGGGCGTTAAGCTTTGGGAGAAGCACGGCGCTACTTGCTTTCGGGGATGTAAAAACGCCTGTTAAGTGGGGTGAGCAGGTATTCGCAGGCTGCACAAGGGAGAGGGCCTCTTCGCTTTGGCTGGGCTGCCAAGTAAACCCGAAAGCTGGTTTGGCTCAGGTAGTTTTGGCTGGCTCTGCTGCGTTTCTGAAACGCGTGCGTGTTGGCTGCCCCGGGCTCTCTGGGTGCTGCGTTGCAGCCAGGTCCCTCATGGCGCTCGGGAGTGAGCGTGGCAGTCACGATCTCCCCATGGCCGTTCCCTCGGCCTGCAGCCACCACCGTGGCGCCCAGGGGCTGTGTGTGGTGACCGAGGCGCCTCTGGGAGCGCCGGGCGGCCGCAGGCGGGCAGGGACCCCATGGAGCGAGTGCCCATTGGGGAGGCCGAGCACCAAGGGCCGGCCTTGCCGCCCGCTCGCAGCCCTGCCGCCGGCTCCTCCTCGGGTGCACGGCAGCGGTGGCTGCTGTAGATGGCAGCAGAAGCTAAATAAAATAGAGGGACCTTAAAAAATTAATTAAACCTGCTCTTGCTGCTGACCCGAGGCTGCTTTGTCTCTTGGTCTCTGCCAGCTGTTCTTGAGCGGTCAGGCAATTACAGGCGGCAGAGGCCAAATGAAATAAATCCTGTATTAATTGAGGGCTTTGCTGGCAGACGGGGTGCTGTCCTGCCCGCAGCGTCGCTGGATGGTGGCCGGGGCAGGTTGGTGGCCGCAGGGCACTTGTGTGCCCCGTGCTTCATGCTGCCCGCGTGTCTCCGGAGCGACTTGCTGCCCACGGTGCTAGCACCGCTGGCCATTGCTGCCCAGCAGCTCGACGACCCGCAGGGTGGAAACGTGCTGCATTAGGCGCATGTTATGCACTAAATGCATAGGAGCCTTGAGGTTTAAAGCTGTGCTTGCAGGGCAGCCTTCTCCGCGGTGAGAAGCTGGAGCCGTCCCTCTTCCCAAAGGGGTGGGTGGCATTAAGGCTCCACAACGAGACGTGGGTGACTCCAGTGGAGGGAGGAGCTCGTGTGCGTTTCCTCACGCTGCTGAGTGCGCGGTGATTGCTGCGACGTGTCCAGTCAGACTGTGTCACCCGGGTTGTGCTTTTGCAGACCACATCTCCAGAGGTGCTGTCATGTACAACCAGGTCTGACTGACAGCCTTTCTTCCCCCTTCATCCCTTCTTTTTTTCAATAATCTTCCCTAAAGTAACTTTATTATCTCCTTCCTCCTTTAGTGTGTTGGCTGCCTGTAGTCTCCCTTCTTGAATCCCTTCTCGGTGCCCAGAACGCGTAAGGGAAGAAGCAAAAGAGCTATAAAGTGACATTGTGCTAATTAGCTGCTTAACGAGACAGCTTGTTTCCTCCTTCCAATACCTTGGCATGAAATGAGAAGCACAGGGGACTCCTAGGACAAACAGTGACCTGTGGGAAGTATTAAAAGCTTTTGGAATAGCGGAGTGAGCCTTAATTGGAAATGAATCCCAACCTTGAGCTTGCAGTGCAAAGCAATTGATGACTTTTAAATAATGAAAGGGCATAAAAACAAGTGATTATGTATGAACTGCAAGGGAGGCTGTAGCGGCCTGCAATACATAATAAATGTACCAAAAATCCCATACTCGATTGGCAAAATTGTTTGCAAAAGAACGAGCTATGAGAGCTTGGGGTGTGCATTCTTTGTTTTTACCCTGGAAACCATAAAACTCAATTTTCTGCATGGCAGACATTTAAAATTAGGCAAAATGCAGTGCATGAAAATGACTCAGTGCTTTTGAAATGTTTCTAGAATCCCCTTTCTATGAGAGAGAACTACCGAAAAGTGTGAAACTGGCGCTTAACAATTGTGTTTAATGCAGGGCGAGGGGAGGGCACGAAGCACTCAGTATTAAAGTTTACGAGTCTATTAATGCACGGCTGTGGGGGAATTAAACTTTAATATTGATGATAAACCTTCCATAATAAAATGTGAGGAGAGCAAGAGTAAATCTCTCTCCCCAAACTATTTAAATAGCAGCATGTACATATATATCCTGAGATATATTCTAAATGAATCTGTACATAATTGTATGCAATCACATGTATGTGATGCATATGTGTTTTTTCTAGCAGACTTGCTTTTCACCCTGCAAGAAATATTGTCTCAAATGATTGTATTTCTCTTAAGAGATAAATCTTTTAGTGATAGATTCTTTAATGTCAGATTGAAAGCCTAATATTTCACTGGAGACGCATTTCAGTCACTACTCAGAATGCACATTAAGAATCAGCTCCAAAGCTTATTCAAACTTTTTTTTTGACTGTTTTGGACTTTATACCAGTCGAGAATTAAAATGAAGGTATGAGATTTTTACAGTGGGTTTCTAGGCTCTTGTGTTTTATTTATAGCTTTTATATTTATTTATATTGTATTTCTTTTATATTTAGAGGCAATGCTATTGAAAAAAATGCTTTGAGTTAGGTAAAGTTGAAGGGATGTAGGAAATCCAAGTTTCTGTGATGTGCAATGTATCACCAGTAACATCAGATATGGCTGGAAAAATTCACAAACTCGTGCTCTTCATAAAAGCAGGATGAGCAAATGTCTTTTTTTTATGACCACTGTTGAAAATGAAGTTCCGAGAGTTGTCCCTGGACTGCAGGGAGATGATACTGGGGTCATTTGTGTTTGCACATGAGAAGCTACAGAGCAGGTATAAACCGTTGCCTTAGGAGAGCCTGTGCGCCGAGCTGAGCTATCGGGAGCCTCGGGAGCGGCGTCCGGTTAGGGAACTGCCGAGGCCTGGGCGGCTTGGTAAGATGCAGCTCTCACGGAGATCTCTGCTGGGTGAAAAACTAACTCTGAGGATTGCTCTTGTAAAATACAGTTAAGTGGCTCTTTTTTTTTTTCCTGTCATTAATCAGATAATTTGATACAGGATTATTTGAAAACAAACAGCCCTCTTTTTCTATGAAGCAGATTATTAAAAGCTCATAATATTGATTTACCTTCATTAAGGCAGTTTATCTTTGTTTTATTCTTTTTTGTTTGTTTATTTTTTGATGAGCATTTGTAATAGCAATTTAATCTTCTCTCTCTTTGCACTTCTTCCTTATTAGATAATATAGAATCCTTTTGAAGTTGGTTAACTTGTAGTTGAAGATCCCCACATTGTCTGATTTCTCTAGAAAAGCCTGTAAAACAGAAGGTCGCGCGGTGACCAGCATTGCTAAAGATTGCAGGTCAGAACAGATAAAATATTTCAAACCGACTGCCTAGTTTGATACATATAAGATGTGACAAAAAATCTCTTTGAAGATTGTTATCTGATGCAATAACACGGTGTTGAAGCGTTCTTCAAATTTTATTGCCCACTATGGCAACTGATATCCCTGAGGCTTTGCTTATATGCGTTTTTGGGTTATGATGAATAATTGTTAGTCTTTCATACTTCCCAGCTCCTCCAAGAGTGGTCATTTTTGGTATCCGAAACAAGCCAAGCTGTTTAGTCCGAACAAAACTACCCCTATCTACAAAGGATATTCAGCACTGTGGATAAGTGTTAACATGGGAGGATTTTTCTTCTCCGTTAAATCAACTTTCGGGAGGCCTGGTGTCCTAATAACCTCCTAAATCATCAAAATGGCTAGTGAATATTTAAAGTCTTTTCATTTATACCTTTGCAAAGAAGAAGGTATTTCTTAATTGTAGTACTAGAAGAAATATACCTTTAATTTCTGGTTAATAGGAAATCCTTATATCTGATCAATTCAAGACATTTTGAAGCAGTCGTTGCTATTACTAAAGTTAATCAAAACTTACTGCTGTGTAAGAAAAATCAATAGAAAACAGTTTGAGATCATATAAGTATGGATAATTCTGTAGCTTCACCCTTGGACGGGGAGGCCCCCCTGCGTGAGGTTTCATGTGTCATGTGGAGCTCCTCGCTCATCAGCTGAATCCTCCCCTCTCTAAACTTCATGCGTCTCTGTTGCCATTTCCAAGAGCGTGAGCTGGGGGCTCACGTGCATGCGGCAGTTTGCACAGCACAAAGTATGGGCTCCTTGAGACTGCTGCTTGCTAGAAACTGAGAAAAAAATCATACAAATGTGCTGAGAGAGACCCTTTTCCAGGTAGGGATGAAGTCAGAATCCTATTTGTGATGACG
Source organism: Crypturellus tataupa (assembly GCA_034781795.1). NCBI lineage: Eukaryota > Metazoa > Chordata > Aves > Tinamiformes > Tinamidae > Crypturellus > Crypturellus tataupa. Next base: position 4,419,577 of record JAWLRI010000217.1, on the reverse strand, counting down.
GTTTTATTATGCAAACGCTCATAAAATATTTCTCCCAATTAGTGCAGTCCGTAGCCTAAAGGATGAAGCAGGTGCCAACCGTGCTGCACCGAAGGAAAATATTGAAATATTTTTCTCAGCTTTTCTGTGGACTTAGGATAGTATTGCTCTTGTTTAGTTAAGCATCTTCAGGCAGTGGAAATGATTTTACTTCATGTACACTTTAAAATTCTTATCTTTTATGTTGCCCTGTTCACACTATTTTAATTATTTTAGGAAGCCTATTAAATGGTCTTTTAACTCTGAAAGCAGATGCCGTTGGAGAGGGGTAAATATGCTATTATTTATAAGCATTTTACTGTGCCTATCTGTATGTTTTAAGAGTGTACTCAATGGAGTGTAACAGCATCTTCACAGGCATTAGGAACCACTAACGTGTGGTTAAAAAAAAAAAAAATCTACAGACCTATTTACCTGATAGATTGAGTGATCCTGATGGAACTATTAGAGGATAAATGATAAAGCTTTTAAAAATGTCCTAAATACTGTATAAAAGACCTAATGGTTCCTCAGGAGCTACATTTATAGTTAGTCTGGCAGGTTCACGTGCCGTTAAGGAAAGCAACGCTATCTTCAGTATAAAATGGTGTAGGAGTTAATAATATGTTTATGCTTATAGTCAGCATTGCATTCTGCAGTGGAGCAGAATAAGATAATTCAGCTGAAACTAAGTTGTTTTATTGAGGAACAAAAGAGGAGAAATATAAAAAAGCAGGGGATGGGGGGAAGTTACTTTTTTATTTTTAAAGAAGGAAAGCTATTTTCATACATTATTGCCATGTTGGCTTCTTTATGTTCTCTCCAAACACGAGTTTTATGCCTCAGTTCAACACAGGTAGTTCCTGGAGAGCTGCGCGTCCCAGACACACGGAGCTGCGGAAGCCGAAGGGCAGGGGCAGTAGCTCCCCACCTGAATCATTCCGGGATATTTTATGCAAGAGAGGAACAAGGCAGGTGGTGTTGCAGAAGGTTACTAAGATTTTCTCTTTCCCGGTTAGTTTTCAGTCTTGAGTGTAGCAGTTGCAGCCCCGGATTGAGGGTAGGTGAAACCCCTTGTATCAGCTTGCCAGGCTGTGCTGTCCTGCAGAGCTGGAACTAGCCGGGGCACCCGGTCTGTCTGCCCAGCGGCCCAGGCGGATGTCCGAGTGTCAGTTCCAGTTTGGAGTTATCCAGACCAAGGTCCTCACTGCCTGGCCGGGTTCCTCGTGCACTCGGTGTACCCAGCCCATCGGCATCTCTTACTCCCACCTTTCCTTCAGGCAGGTCACTTGGTCTGAAATGATATTTTCAGGAGCTGGCCTTTGTCTTCCTGCACTGAACTCTTATAAGAGATCATCCACATCAAATAAATGCAGGTATCTGTGACCTTAAGGCTTTGATACATGTGGTGAAGCCTGGACCATTTGGTTATGCACACAAGAATGCAAGTTTTGCCTTTAATAATGTTTTTGCTTACTTAATTTTCTTATTCAGCTAGCTCTCTTTTTTTCCTCATATATGAACCATCAAATGGGCTACTGAATCACTGTGACTATTCATTTCCCTTGGAAATTTTATATTACTTTGTAATTTTTCCTTTGAGGTGGAAAAAGCACTTTTTTCATGATTTACTAGTTTAGTTTAGAAACTCTTCTCTGTTGCATCACCAGCAGCATTCCTGGCCTGCCTGGACAGCTCGAGTGCTTTAGCAAATGCTCATTTTACCGGATTCAGTCTCTGTTTTGTTTTCCCAACCTTATTCTTTTTGTCATCGCTTTTCCTTCGTGCACAGATTCTCCTGGACGGCTTTCAGTGCAGAGCCCCGATTTCCCCATAGGAGCATCCAGGCACTGCAGCCCAGCCAGGGATAATTCTGCTCTTGGTCCCAAGTGTGACTTTGCGGTGGCTGCGATGCTCTTGTGGAGCCTCTCTGAGGCCGTGGGCTTGACTTGGGTTCTTATGGCTCTGCTGGCACTTGGACTCACGAGAGGAAACTAGACGTTGCTGTAATTGAAGTTGTCGCTCTTGAATGGGATGTCTTTCTAATGGCCAGTTCCAACCAAAGAAATTTTTTCTTTGATTAGTAAAGACATAAAGCAATTAAACAGAGGAGTAGCTTCCGTATGGCATGAAAAAGCCTTTTGTTATTGCTAATGGATAACTTGACAGGCATCTTTCTTCCCAAATTGTTTGCGGCTAATGAATATAGAATTAAAACATATGTTTGCTATTCACAGCTGTGACATCACTTGTCCTTGTGCAAAATACATCCGTTTTTGGTAGTCTGGGAAAGGCATTTCATTAGGAAACCTGGAGCCCTGTTTGGAAGGATGTTTCTTTTTAGTGGCTTGATTTTTCTCACTTTGTAATTTCTCTAGTGACAGCAGTTTGCTCTTCAGCATCACAAGGTTGACCGGGCTTTGAGAGGAGGCAGGAGAAGGGCCTGTTTGCTGTCGGATTCCTGGCTTCTGTAGCCAGCTGCAGCTCTGCCACCTGACAGCTGTTTCGGGTAACACCATTAGTCATTTGGAGATTTAGTTTTGTGTGAGCAGATGGATGAACTTTTCATTCAAGACTCTGAAAAAACTCAGAAATAGGGTGGAAAAGAGAAGCCAATAAGAAAATTGAGTTTTCAGCATAAAATTAAGCCAGAGTGGGGTCCCATTAACTGGGACCTTAGATTGTCCCCCCAAGTAACCGTAAACATAAGAATCAGGGATCACCAAGTTGTAGCCCACAAGGTGCCTGTTGCCTGTAAGACCTTGCATATGTTCTGTGCAGAAATTTATTATTAGAATTACTTTGCTGAACCTGAAATTATCTAATTACTGATTTTACTTTATGTGTCTGTCTGCCTAATGTCCCACTTCTGCCTAACATTCCATGGAAAAACTTTGGGAAATCTCGTGGACATGGTTTAGATGTAGTAGATAGACACACTCTAATCTACTACATCTATATACAGAGAGAGGGAGAAAAATGGAGAGTACTGATACTGTGAATAGAGCAATGATGCTGCAAGTGCAGACGTCTTGGCATCCCGTCACGCCAGAGTAGTCAGTTTGTTTGAGTCAAATTTTTCTCCTGCTGGGTTGCTGACTCCAAAGGAAAAGCAGGAGAGCGAGGTAATGTGCAGCTCTGCTGCCTTCAGCTCTTCATTATGTTTCGGGAGCTGCTTCTACAAATAAAGACACACTCTGCGGTGGGTGGGTATGTTCCCATCTCCATCAGTCTGTGCCTGTTTTTTAGGAACAGCAATTGTGTCATGTTGTGCTGAGGATGAGGAGCTGCGAGAGGCTGTACGGGCCTGTGTCCTCTGTTGGGAAACCACCTCTGAGCAGGATGTGGAAACTTGGTCCAAATCTCCAAGTATAGAGTTGAGAGTAAATCAAATACTTGGGGGGGGAAGGGTGTTATGATCTGAAAAACTCATTGGGTTCCAATTTTCACAGCTGTTCCCAGTATTATGGGCCAAAATAAAGCCCTGTGTCTGAATACCGTTACACTTGGGAGTGGGGCGTGGGAGCCAAAAGCTGCTGTTGGTGGTTGTGCTTTCCAGAGCTACCTTCACCAGCCTCCAAACACCAATAAGCCCAAATGCTGGGGATTTGGTAATGAAAATGTAGTGGTTGCACTTGTGAGCACACCTCTAATACAGAGGGTGCTAGAGGCACACAAATTTAAAAACACTTAGGTATTCAACTGCCCTAAAATCTTACCTTAAATGTACTGTAAAACCAAAGGTATCTGTGTACGTGTGGTTACTTCTCTGTGTGTAAGAAATGAATAGACCAGATGCCACAGCTCTTTAAAAAGTTATTGGCAAATACAAAAGAGTTTATGTGTCAGGATGTGTGATGTTCTTCTGGTGCAAACTGAGACCCAGTTCTGACACCTCCTGCCCAAACAGGTGCAAAACAGTGACTATTGTACATTGTATTATGGTCTGTGATTTAAGGTAGAAACACTGAGAGTTGCTTAGCCTGAGGAAGAGGAAGAATGGGTGGAGAAATGCTAGCAGTGTTTGGATGCATGAAAGGTCACGGAGGAGATTAATGTATTGACCTATACTGGCTGATCCACAGGGGATGTGGCTAAAGGTAGTGGGCTTAAATTGTGGCTAAGGAGATCTAGATCAGATGTTAAGAAAAGCCTTCTATGTGCCAGCACAAAATAAATGGTTTCCCTGAGCTAAATGCTCACCTGGAGGCAGCAGCGTGGGCTGTGGGGTGAGTGCAGCCCCTTTGAGGGCACTTTGTGGCCGGGGAAGCAGAGTTTCCGGGCTTCCAAGCACCGGGCTTGAAGAGAGTCACGTTCGTGGAGAGTGAAACCACTTTCATTCCTAGCCCTGATGTCAGGAGAAGGGTCTTAGTGAGGAGACTCTGATTATTTGAAATCTTCAAGGATTTGAATGGAGTTTAATTTTAAGTGCTAATGCTTCCTGTTGAGTAGCCTTAATACTACAGCCTCAGGACTGTAAAGCCTCTGAAGGACAGTGTTGAGCATATTCAGTACAAGATAAATGTCCTGTGGAGAAAAAAAAAAGAAAAAAATGCAAACAATACCATAAAGCATCTATTTTATATTTTATGGCAAAGAAACGTTTCTAATTCACTCTGCATTGCAGTTTTGTTTGAGCTAGGCAGGCATTGCGTTGGGGCTCCTATGGGGTGCATACAGGCACAGCAACAAGCTTGCACAGAATGAAGAGGAGCTGAAGAAGCTCCTCTGGGCAGCTGAGGTTTGTATTTCATGCAACTTCATCTTTCAGTAAGGGAATATTCTCTTTCCCTCCTCTCTGCCTCCTTACGCTGTTGCAAGTCTCTTACCACAGATAGAAATCCGTACGTGCTACAAAAGCGGCTGCAGGTAAATTTGTACGGTAAAATTCCTTCTGCATTGAGAGAAATGGCTTGGTAGTGATTTTTTTTCCTAAAGTTTATGTATGTTTCTCTGAATTGCATTAAAAGGGAGTGGAGACTGTAGGAGGAAAAACCTGTCAGAGAACACCTCAGCGTTTGAAAGGCACACGGGGGAGTATGTTCAAAACAAGAGTTCAGTATACTGTAAAAATTACTCTAATGTAATTAGCAATGGGGCATAGAGAGAGCTAGGAAGTGTGAAATAAAATAAGACTTCAAGATCGAATCTGCAGGATTTTTCTGTTTTTTTTTCTTCCTTTTTTTTTTTTTTTTTTATCCTCATAGTAACTCTAGGAGTAAGGCTGGATACTCTTATCGCTTTCACAATTCACAATTATTCTAGCACGTACTCACATTTATGCCATCTTGATCATTATGTGTCCAATGTCCAATAAAATGATCCAATGCCTGTTGATACTCATAGAAAGGTCTTTTTTTTAAATTTCACTGAACATTAAATATGATCAATTTTAACATTTGCAGAGTATGAAATGTACCAAATTCAAGCGTCATGCAGACTTGTGCCTATGAGATTATTCCATCCTTTCCTCCTGCTCACAAAACAGTCCTAAGAGGAGAAACTGCGGACAGAAGACACTTCTCACCCAGCTTTGAAATAAGATCCCCCCTTTTTTGGCTATTTCATGTGTATGTATGTAATTAAGATTTTTAATGGGACGTCCTGTCTGTCTGGGTATCGCATGTCTATGACCTTGAGTCATTTAGGGATATCGTATAGCTACTGTGCATTGGAAAGATATTAGAACCCATTAGAATGGAAACAAAATATGTACTGTCATAATTTACTGAAATGTGATGCTCTTTCTACATTAAAAATGAAGCCAAAGCCAAAACCGGAGACAGAAATAATCGGCATGCTGCAAAGACAGATGACCAGTTATCCGCAGCGCGCTCCGATAGTATCTCCAAGTCTGCTCCAAGTTATTCACACAGAGCCTCAGCCACGCTTTTGTTGAATCAACTGCAAGGCTTCAAATGACTCCAGTGAAAGCCAGGGTCAGGACTATTTTTCTTTAGCAACATAAACCCATTATTTTCTGTAGACTCCTAGTGCAACCACCGCTTTGTTTTGTACATTGATTATTCTCGCTGAGCAACTTGAGGCCAGTTGCAAGTTGCAGGACTGAAGCCTTAGCCATGTTAATCAAAAGCACAGCTATATGCTAAGTTAGATTAGATGGTTTGGTAAGCTTGCAGGGGAAAACTGAAATCCACATGTTTATGACGTGCTGTTTAGGCAGCAGTAAGAAAGAAGACAGAGAAATCAAGATATTTTCTAGGATTTCTATGAATTTACAGACATGTATATATGGTTTATATACATAATTCAATGCTAATAACACTTCGCACTTTGATATTGCTTATCCACCAGGCACAGGGTACCTCTTCTGCTACTTTAGCTGCAAAATGGAAAGTAAAAGACAAGCATGACATTTCAAAAAGGGAGGAGAAATCTTGCAAAAAGGTTGCAAAGTTGGAAGAAAGACATTGTACAAGCATCAAAGTTGACATGCACTACAGCAGCTCTAACAACAGGGCAAAAGAGCCTCTACCACAAGTAAAGGGATTTCTTTCCTAACTTTAGCCCTGCAAAGCCTGCATTGCTCCAGGGAATCCAGGTGACTCTGCTCCTCCCATATATCTCTGCAAATAAAGTTTATTGAAACAAATATAGTTTCCATTTGACTAGGGAAATTCCTCTTACTTCAGTGTCTGTCAGTGAAATCCATAATATACACAAGTCTTCTATTTCCAATTAGCTAATTAAAACATAGAACATGTTGTCTTTTCATATGTATAAAAAATAGATGCAGTTTTTGCCCTCTTTTCTAGATTTTTAAGAATGTAAGATAAAATGTATTTTTTCCTCTTACATAAATAGCTATGAAGATGAATGGAAATAGATCACTGAATGGAGAAATGAGACTAGTTTCTTCTGAACAAAAAGAAGAAATAACAGCAATTACAAGTCATTTTCGATGCTTTCAGTTGTTTGTCTCAGATGATCCTGCCTTTGAGAAACCTTGAGATATGGAGATGAGGTGACACTTAAGAGCTGAACCTCATGAGCTTGACAGGAATCCCTTTTCTTGGTATATTAATCTCCCCATAAACACTTTGTTGTAGAGTTTAGTCTGCCATTAAGAAATGCACATTTTCGTTACCAACCCACCCCACGGGTATTTCCCCAGCCATCTGTCCATCTCCGCACCAGCGCGCTCAGCACATTCCTCGTGGCTTCTTCATATCCACGTTCATTACAGGGAGAAGCAGCTTTCAGACAAGCAGCGAGTAGGCGGTTTGATTGATCCCACTCACTGCCTGCAGCTTTCCCTGCTAGCTGAGTTAAGAAGAACAACTCTCCTTGGTCTTGTGTAGATAAAGGAAAGTCAAATTAAATTACCGTTCAGAAATGCCAGCCCCTTCCACACACAAATTGCCAGCAAGTACTTTATTGGTATTGACAACTGTCCAGCTTGAGGGAGCTCTCATCTATCGTCTTGTCTACTGGAAAGGAAGCTAGTGGGTGTGTGTTTGGTACACAAGGCAATGACTATACCCATTCCCACTCTGTCAAACAAGTTTGCATTTTCAGTAACACTCAGTAAAACTCGAGGTTAGTCAATGTTCACACAGCAGCACACCAGAACTCATTTTGGAGCTCCCTAGTTGGACTTTCACTGGAAGAAAGTGCTGAAGACAATGATTATACAATAATTAAGAAATAAACATAAGTAAATAAGTAGAATCCAGATGGATAGATCCTCTTGCTGCTAAAATTCTTAAGGAATCCTAAAGAATTGCTTTAACACCTCCGCTTCTTTCTCTCTCTCTCTCTCTCTCTCTCTCTCTCTCTTTTTGGATGTCACTATCAAATAACATCTACTTTTTAATATGTCTTTATTATGCCAACATGCATCTTCTCGTTTATGTCAATCGACTGATGATTGGGTAGAAGTGAGCACAGGAGTGAAATATTGCCTCTTTGAGAGGACAGAGAAGAGATCATAGCTTGAAAAATATGAATGGTCAGGAAACACAGCTTTATGGGAATCTCCGATCTGCAAGGGACTCCATGTACTGTTAAACTGGGATTTTTCTCAAAATTCATTCTCTTTTAAGACAAGATTATTAGAAGAAAAAAAGAGACAGTCTCACATGCAGGGAGCTAAATGATCCCAGCAATTTAGAAGCTGGAAGAACATTTTCCAGAGACTGCGGTGTTAGATGAAATCCTGATCCACACTAAAGACTGGTGGAAAAGATTTTACCCCTGAAACTTAACTGAGCGTGTCCTCTAGGTTCCTAGGCTGCTTTATGTGGTTCGGTGCTAAACGGATTGCCACAGCTGTAAGATACCAAGTACAGATGATGGTGACAATTCATTCCTCTGAGAGCTGCTTATCTGAAACGGATAACGCAAAAATTGCTCTATTTATCTGAACTCCAGAATGTGAGGAATTTAATATTGCTTATCTTATCTGAAGGCCCATAAATCCATGGCTCTATATGCCAATACTTATATTGCACTCCTTCTCAGATGTCCTCATTCACATATGGCCTTGTGCAAACATACTCCTCATCCTTCCAAAATAGATCCAGAGTGAGCAAACCTACCCTTAGAACCAGCAGTTCAGCAACGACCTGGTGTGGTAAGCAACACTGAACCATCATTTCTCATCATTCCCCACCTTCCAAGTCATCTGTTTGCAGTTTTTACTTTCACATTCTTCTCTGCAGAATTTACTTAAGATACACCTCTAAAAATAAGAACTGATAGCTGGGAATCAGGTGCAGATGGGAATGGCTGAAAGGCAGAACAAAATGCTAGCGAGGACTTTCCTGATGCCGTCTCATTAACCAGGTGACCTCCAGACATCTCCAGTTTGGCCTAGCTGATGTGATTGATCACCGGAGAACAAAGGTTAGTAACTATCCCCCAGATACTTATGTACAGAACCCACACTTGCTCCCTTTCAAACTTGCAGAGATTGATTTATAATGCAACCTCAATAGCAACTTGGGAAACTCTTTAATAAATTGTTTTGACACAGAATTTTTGGATCACCAGCTACTTCCCGCTTGAATTCTTTTTTTGAAAATTTATTGGCTAAAAGTATGCTATGGAAAACTTTCACGGATGTTCAAGAAAATTAAGAGAAATGGTTGGTCTGGTGATCCCTGCCAAAATTTAAAACATTGCAAACAAAAAGCAAATTAAGCGTGCTATGGATCTGCTTTTCTCCAATCGCGCAGGCTCTATTCAAGTCCAAGAAAATGCCACAAAGATACCTTTCAGGTAAGATCAACTAAAATCCCCGTTCAAGAACTTTTCCTAAAACATCCCTAGAAATTTTTATCCCTGTCTTGAACACAATAAAACTCAGTACCGCCTAATAAGATCTCCTCTTCTTACAGAATGTATCTCCGTATTAGAAAAGCAAATTATAAATTCTTTTAGCTGGTGGGAATCAACATATTTCTAATGAAGTCAATACAGCTCTACTTGATGCCTGATGACACCATTCAAGGAATAATACCTACTTTCTTTAGCATTACATGAACAAACATTGAGAAATGAGAAATCTTCCTTCACTGCACATTTGCCATACACAAAAAGAGAAAAGGACAACATATTTTCATCTACACATGCACATTTACATTCTAATGTAGATATTTAAAAAAAAAATCATACAATATTATTGTTATTTCATATACATACATGTATTTCTAAGAGCATAATGCTCAAATCCAGGCACTGTTCTCTTGTCATAAAGCAAATGCTTTGCTTTTGAAACTTACTTTTGTGAAATACAATGAAACAGACAGAGAGCGAACCAGTTCAGTTACAAAGCAAGCTGGTTTTCACTTTAGAAAGCCCTTGATTATTTCAGAACCTAAGACTGAGGTTTCAAGGACATATCGCTAACTACTCAAGCGGACTGAAGCATTCACATTGTGAGGAAAATTTCATGGTAAAAATAGCCTTTGAGTAAGTCACACAACGTTAGCAGAATAATTAGTCTTTGACAAATTTCAAGGGCAATTCAGAATGACTTATTTTAGAGGCTGACTTTTGTTCCTAAGTAAGTAAAGAATAACCTGTAAGGTACTGCTTTTATTTTCCTACAATCATCTATATACAAAGATGTCAGAAAGCTCAGGCATATACAGTACATTATATTTATAAAACCCTGAAGCTCATTGTCCAGCCGCACCATCCAAAAGGTCTAGCTAGGTGATGCATTTTTAACTTGAGCAGGTTTTCATATGATGATGATAACAACAATTGTAAATGTGTAAGCACAGATAGCTTAGCAGATCCAGCAGCCTGCTTTACCCAAAATACCAACAAAAAGCTCTATGCTACACGTATGAAAAAAGCACCGCAGGGGAGTCGCACAAACTGCATCCAAATCTGAAGGTTAGAATACAGCTGACTTTGCTGGAATGTAAGGCACTTTCAGCAGAAACAGCATTTTAGGTGTTATAGATTATTCCATCTGGGAATAACAAAGTAGCAGCAGATGCTCTCCCATACTTCAGACAGGCATTCCAGTTGAGGTTATTCATTACAAAAGTCAGGGATGCTCATGTGCTGCAAGTTATGAAAATGCTCCCCTACCTTCCTGAATCAGGACCTTACTAATTATGAAAATATTCAAATACCCACAAGACACAGGACATCAATCCTTCCTGCCAAGGACATCTCTGAAAATGCTCTGTCCACTTCATGCTGCTCACATTTTTCCTTGAAAAAAACAATGCTAGAGATTTTTTGTTGACAACACTGAGAGCTGACTCTATACCCTTAGGTTTCAGTACAGAACAATTTTCAGAGGCTGATTACAAATTAAACACAAAATATTATTTCTAAAAAAAAAAAAAAAAAAAAAAAAAAAAAAGAAAGAAAAAAGAAAGAAAAATTGCGAAAGGCATGGCTTGTAGTTTCCTACAATCTGCTGATGTGTCCCAGTATTTTCCCTAAGGACTTGGCTTAAACAGCCCTGCTTGCAGTATCACCCACTGGTCTTTTCACCCCCCTAGTTCTGAACTGTGCTACGTGCAGTGCCAGGAGAATCTGGGTCACAGATTTTATATTGTGGCATGCCAGGGGACTTGTTATTTCACTTATTTTCTCTCGGACACAGCCTGATGCAAGTTGGCATGCAAAAATATGTGCAATGTCACATTGGTCAGCAAAGTAACACACAGCCCCCTTGGGTGGATCGGAAAGACAACATTGTCCTGATTAAATGCACAGGACAAAGTTTTCCCCTCATTCACACTAGCAAAACTCTAGCTCTTCACACAATTCCTTTTGGACACGTGCTTGGGAGTGCTGGTACGAAGAGTAGGAAATTGTGATTTACAAGAAATTTTTTCAGCTTGTTGTGATTTAGAACTTCTTAGGAAACTGAATTCAGCTCACACACTTAAACTGCAATGAGTGACAAGGCTCACATTTAACTTAGATGATTTTTATGCCATGCAAATTAGTTACAGATTGGAAAGATAATGAATCAGTGTTTTGAGCTGTTGCGTCTTTTTCCTGTCAAGTCGATGGGTAGTGGCCTCCACAGCCTTACAACCTACACACCTCTACAGCAGGTGCTGAGCCTGGACAGCAGCTTATATTTTTATTTCCTATAACACATAAAG
>JAWLRI010000217.1:4331632-4407853 GCA_034781795.1 Crypturellus tataupa | reverse complement strand
CTTCAACATCGAATCTTCATGTTTTTTTTTTTTTTTTTTTTTACTTTTTTTTTTTTTTTTTTAAAAAAAAAAAAAAAAGAGATCATAAAATAGCCTAGAAAGCCCTTGGAAACTGCGTTGCTCCTTGTTGTCCATCCTCATTTTAACACTCTAAGGCAAAAGACGACAGGGGCAGCAGACTGGTGTGAGCTGTTCTGTCTGTTTGGTCGAAAGCGATTGCTCTTGTGCCGGGCCGTCTCGCAGGAAGGATTCACCTGGCAGCCGGGACTGATGTTGCTGTAAGGAACGTGCAGTGCGTAGCCGCCTGGTGAAACAGAGCGAGGTCAGCGTGCGGCGACTGCAGCTCATTCTGTCCGTGTTAGTTTACAAATCAGACAAAAAAACCCACCTTAAGTATAGTTGATGTAGTTTATAAAGCCAGTAGAGATGAGATTTCCAAAGCTGAGTATTGAACAGTGGAATAAGAATATGCAAATTCTCTAGGTAATTAGAAAATAACCCCCTACAGTGGTTCCAACCTTGTTCCTACAATCCAGAGTGGGAGGAATAGAGGCTTCCCACTTTCCTTCTGTTGAAGGTAGCAATGTTTGTGTATCCACCTCCATAGGACTGGTAGACCAGAAGTGTTGCAGTTACTGCAGGCTGATGATTTGCTGTGAAAAAATGTGTAAAATATGAATAACTGCAGGAACTTTGCACCTGTGCGGTGGGTTACTGCTAAGATTTGTACCCCAACTGCTAGGGTAGCCTGCTCTCCCACTGTAGGCAATGAGTGAATACGATAAATAGTTTCACTCTTTGTTTGTTTTATGTGCATAATAAAATGCTTCTGTTCAGTGGAACAGAAACACTTTTATGAAGATGTGTAAATCAGAGTTAACCATTCCCCAAAACACAAATCTGGAAAAGGTCTTATTTCTCTGGTGAACCCATGCGCTGCCTTCGTTTCATTGGAGTGCAGCTCTAAGGGACTGTTATTAGCACCCTCTCCTTTTTGCTATATCCACGTAGTGTTTTCCATTCCAAGCTAGGGGGTTCATCCTAGAGGTGTGCGTGTTAATGTGCGGGGCCTGGCAGCTGCTGACAACACTCTCACAAGGTCAAGTGTAACTCAGAGCAGAGCCGTAGCCTTGGCTTACCCAGAGCTGATTATCTGTGGCCTAAAGATTGAGGGCAGAGAAAAGTATCTGCAGGGTTGTGTGTGTGTGTGTGTTATTATAGGCAGCTGCTTTCATTAAACTGTTTTCTTTATGGCTTTGACTGTTTCTAAACCTGCACCAATTGACTCATTTCTGTAAACTCCCATTAAATTGGCTGATACCTAGTGATGTCCTTCTCCTTATAGATTGCTAGGAGGGGGAGCTGTACCCCCCCAAATCAAATAAGGTTTTGATTTGAAGTTGTAAATTTGAGTCAGATGTGTCTGCTTTTGCTATAAAAATCTGTTGTGCGGTATTTTGCATACTTAGTGTTACATATCACAGATAAGTAGGTTATTAAAACCCAAAGGGCTGCCTTTTTATTATTGTACTGTGAAACTGGAAGCTTCAGGAAGATCCAGGACCCCTGATTCCCCATCTCCTCCTCCTGCTCCAGCTGCTTCCCATTATTAGCCAGCATGTGAAAATATCTATAGAAAATGATAAAGCCATTTTTATATCTAGTAGGCAAAGGAGTCTGCTGGCCCAGGTCTCAGTGGAGGGTTAGGGATCCTGTACTCAGCCTGCAGATGTGGCCTTTGGATGTGCTCTTGCAAACTCGATAGTAATTTGCAATTTTTTTAAATTATCTTATTATGATTAAAAAGCAAACAATTTACCTGGCTTATCCAAAGTGATTGCAAACCTGTTTGCAGGAGGTCATCCTCCTGGCTAACAAGGGTTGGGGCAAGGGTCTCAGCGGGAGCACTTCTGCAGTGTCGTGAAGCTGGAGGCTTTGCATTGTGCGTGTGCTACGTGTAAGTGTAATTAAGTCACATAAGGTGACAGTTTTAACAAGTGTCTGAAAGATAATGAAATGCAACCTTCATTAGCCATGTAACTAATTAATTAACTAATGAGTAATGTGCATCAAGTAACCTGACATGACTGAAGGAAAGAGACTGAGCACCTGTGCAGGGCTGTGACTGCTGCCAGATCGAACAGTGGCTGTTGCTGCTGCTGCTGCACCCCTGGCCGAGCCACATCTGGGTGAGGAGACGAGGCAAATAGCAGTTCTGCTCCTTGCCAGCACCCTCACCGTAAAGAACATGCAGCATCTTGGCTCATTGCACCTGCTGAAACAGAGTGTTTTGGTAGTGCTGATCAGAAAGAGGGGAATTTAAAGAGGTTTTGATGGCAGCAAAGAGAAGCGGGGCACTTTCCATAGGTGCCTTCTTAGATCATCAACTTGCTTTTGACTGGCTGTGCAAGTCTGAAATACTTACAAATATATATATGTTTTTAAAGGACACACTTTGGTGTTCAGAACCACATGAGGCCAAATCTGACACATCTATTAACACTTATGATGACAGTAGATGTTTAAGCAGCACGATAACTTCAGTGAGACTGAAGAGAGATTTTTGGTATACCCCAGGAAGCCTGCATATCTAAATAACAATACTTTTGTGACCTGCTGGTATGTGTTTTAGAAGCAATGTTTCTTCTGCTCGAAAGGAGAATGCAAGCAAAATTTTCCCATTTAATCAAGGCAGTTTGCTGGGTTCCTGTTAAGTGCCACTATGTGTTCATAAATAAGATTAATGCTTGGGAATAATTCACTGACCTTGGCACTTGCTTCCATTTCAGTGACTGAAGTGCCTGAATGCTTCCACGAAAATGTAAGCCGGATGCAGAATAGCTAGAAATATGGCCCTGTTGATTGTGTACTTGCTATTTGTTTGCTTGATAAACAAGTAACTGCTAGCTAAGCTCACAATATCTATCGATTTTCCTGCTGAAGGCATGCATAGTAAAAGGAAAGTGTCCAGTGCAGGCAGTCTCTAACCTTTATTGTTCTGTTGAAATTGCAATGAGAAGAGCTTCTTCGGGTCAGGAGAAACAGTGTAATGAGCACCCATGTATCACCATACACTTCCAAATGAGGATAGGTTATGAGTGAAATAGTCAGGGGAATCCCCAAATTTTGGGAGGCAGGTGAGGTCTGCTGTCCAGCATAGCTTGGCGTCGTTGTTCTACATGGTGGCATTAAGAGATTTCACTTTCATGGGATTTTGCTGTGTTATGATGCATTATTCCAAAAAAAAAAAAAGAAAAATATGAAAATACTCAAATCTTGTTTTGTTTCATTTTCTATTTCTGGTAGTTTATAGAAGGCTGGAGTTAATAAAGAATTGGCCAACACATTTATTGATATGGAGACCTCAGCAAGAACCAGCCCTGTGTCTGTGTCAGGTGGACGGCAGCACTGAGCATGGCGAGATGGTGGTTTGGGCTGGGTTGGGTGACCGGGCCCCGCAGGACACCCTGATGGGAGAGTGGGATGGAAGTGCCAAACCTGGGAGAGGAGGGAATTGAAAAGCCGAAACTCCTAGGAATGTTGCCTTGAAGGGTTGTATCCTGTGGTTACACGTGGTTGAGTTCTCACGTGGAAAATACTCCTCAGTCTATGGAAGGGAAAATGCTAATGTGTAATTATCCTGCAAAGAAAAGGTAATATCTGTCCTTGTGATTTTTTTTCCTTCAACTGTGAAGGTGTGAAGCTGTTTTGGAGGAAGAAAGATGAAGGATACATAGATCAGACAAAATCTTTTCTTGATATTATTCCTCCTGTCATTCTCTCTATGGCAGCAGGGTTTTGTTTCTGCTGTCCTGGGAGCATTTGAAAGCCTGTCCACTGTAACCTCAGCCCCATGGGCAGATGTCACAAGTGACCAGGTACTACAGGTGGCTGCACACAAGGCTGTGCCCTGCGTGGAGCAGGGCTCAGTTTGGTCCTTCATGGTGCCCGTCATCACAGATGGCTGATGTTGGGATGGCGTTGGAGAAGAAGGGAGATTCTGTTAGGAGAGAAGCTGGGGAGCTGCAGAATGGGGCGGCTTTGAGCTTATTTAATGCAGCCCCCCCAGCCAGCAGAAGCAGCTCTTTGCCAACGTGCGGGACTGGAGAGAGCTCCAGGGATAAGGCTGAACGCAAAAGCTTCCCAGGCTCTTTGAAATGATAATTTATGGTCACATTGAGCCGAGGAGCTTGCATTCAAATTAGAAACCCTTCAACCTGTGTTAAATGCGGCATTTCCATAATGGTTGAGGTAAGGGGCACGCTCTGCTGAGTCACTGGCTCCGCTCGTGCCTGGGGAGCGGTAGGAGAGTGCGGGGCCCAGGCAGCGTTCACGGCGACATCGCAGCGCAACCGCTGCCCTTGGTTCATACCTGCTGCTGCACGGCCCCAGGACCTCGGCAAATTGAGCTGTCAGCCCTGTGAAGATAAACGAAACTTTGTTCTGCGCCTTCAGTCCCTGAGGACAGTTTCGCAGGTCGCTTTGCACGAGTATTGCGAGAAGAACTTACAATTATTTTGCTGAAAATTATTTCTTCACGTTGATAAATAGGGAGCAACATCGCGGCGCTGCCACTGGGCTGCGCTGGCTGCCGGTGCCTTCTGACCCCTCGCCCCGTCCGGTGGTCGGATGGGATGACTGACACAAGTCATGGAGCCACCTCATCCATCGGCCTGTAAATTATGGCTAGGCAGATTCACGGGGACTTGGCAAGCGAACGTGAGATGCTGTAGCAGGAAGATTTATTACTAGTCCCATGTTCCTTAGCATAAAGGCGGCTGCCGTTTAATGACGTGAAATAAAGATTCAGGGGAAAGGGAAATGAATTGCGAGGGAAGGAAACGTGGTCTGGGCTGGGTCTTGCATAAGCTTCTTGTAGCCTAGTTTGCGAGGAGGAAAGCTGAGCTTTCCGTGATGTCACGGGTGCAGCTCTTATAAAGCAGGCACTCTGGTGATCCTGTGAAGTAATTTTAGTTAAATGCACACGAAATGTGGCAGTAACTGTTGGTCCTAACTAAAAATTAGTCATAAATTTGAAAAATCACTTCTAATTTTCCTAGTGATTTTTCAGTGCTGAGTAGGGGCCTGGAATGGGCACGAGGGATCTATGGGAGCAGTGGGGAGGCTGTGGCCAAGGTTTGGCACTCAGGAACCAGGTTTAGAATGTGGCAGAGCAGCGGAAAGGCCCTCATGGTATCTCAGCACATGCTGCAGCAGCAGCTCCAGGTTTCTGTGTGTGAACACTGACTACATTCCCTTTTTATTCTCTCTAGTTTGCAGGATATGGCTCCCTAAAATACAGGAATGATGGTAGGGCTGAACAAATCACCATTCTGGTTGCACAAAGCTGCTAACTATTAGTTTCATGTTACGGAGCCAAGGCTGCGATAGGCAAGGACATGCAGGGCCAGCAAGGGCTTGAGGAGAATTCAACTATTGGAGCTTCATGTTAACATATTTATCAGATGGATAAATCTTATCTGGCAAATAAAGTGCCAAATATCCTTAAAACTCATTTGTTTCTGCCCCTGGCTGTTGTGCTGTTGCTGTTTACAGAGATTTGACATGGTGTTTCTGAAATCAATGATCAAAACGAGCCTGATAATCAGCTCATTAAATTCTACTTAGTGAAATAATTTTGGATAGTGGGTAATTTTGTGAACATTAATAACTCTTGTGTTAAGACTGGCTATGAAAGAGGCCAGACCTCATAGTGCTCAGCCATGGTGCTGGGCTGCAAGCTGGGGATAAGGACGCAGAATGGGGATACTGGACCCACTGCTGTGGTCCTGTCTGACAAAACACAAAATAAACTTTTAAAGTCCCCGAACGGCTCCTTGCTTCAGCCCTGGGTTATTTCCTTTTTTGTGTGTGTGCTGGAAGTCTTCCTGCTGGAGCCTCTGGTGTTAAGGCTTTCCCTGAAAGTCTCACGGCCAAGGGAATCTGAGGTCTGTTTTTAACGAGCCTGGCATTTAAAAGGGTTTATTCTTTCAGGTGTCAGCCGAGTCTGAAATACTCCTCGTGCATTTTATTACATGCTTGGAATCACTCAAATTGCTGCGTACCCAAAGGTTTCATTAGAGAACGGGAAGAGCAAAGTCTCCAAACATCTAAAATCCCACTACTTCGGTTGAATTAGAATCTTGGAAAATAGATTTTAGGCAGAATTCTTGCATGTCTTAATCCTGCAGTAGTTGTTTAAACCTCACATGGGATTTCCCTGGAAAAACAGACCATTTGTCATGTATTTAAATAAAGGCAATCAGGAAAGTTTTAAGAAGATGAGGGAAAAAAAAAAGGATGTGGTTAGATCAGCCTGTAAGCCTCCCTCGGCACAGCAATCGGCTTGCTTAGGGGAGGAGGCAGCGTGAGGAGGCTGTGAAGCTGTGCAAAGCATCTGCAGTGTTTGTAGAAGACTGTTGAAAAGGGCATATATATCACATATATATTGTATGCATTAATTTATAGAATCATTAGAGTTGGGAGAGACCAAATTGACTACCGTGTTCTATTCTGTCAACTATTAGATTAACTATTAGTAGATATTTTTATTCCTTGACACGTGCCCCAGTTTTTCTTGTCTACTCTAATTGTTCATGTATTGTCATGAAATATCAATACATAATTGCCTAGAATATCAAATCACTGTAAGGTAGAATATTGCTGTGTCCTTACTTCATAAGTGTGTCCTACATAATGCCTATTTTACTTATTAATTCTTCTATCCTTTTCATTACTATTTTTATTTAATTATATAGAAATAAGGGAGCCGAAGAGGCTAGTTCTGTTTCCAATACTGAGCCCTAGGATCTCACCACATACATTTAAAATGTCTTGAAGACAATAAAACTTTCACTTTAGTAATGGCTGTGAAGTGATCCAGTGCCCTGGTATTACTGGGATTGACCATGTGTTGTGCAAAGAGCAGTTTTAGAGTATGCAGAAGACACACATTTAATTACCTGGAATATGAAATAACTACAAAATTGGCAGTGGTGCAGTGCTGTCTCAAGCAGAGTGCAAACTGCATGTCCCAGGATCAGACAGGTCAGTTTGAAGAGTATCGGAGAAAAAAAAAAAAGAATAAAAATGCCACCTATTCTCTGCTTTTACTGAGCTATTCTTGTTTGTTTAGTGTTTTATGAGAATGAATAATGAATTAAAAATGCTTCTGTCATTAGAAAGTCATAAATACATAGAAGCAACATCAAACTGTTTCTAAAATGGATTTTGGATACCTGATTAAAATTCAGTGCTTCCAAAGAAGCTCCATTTCTTTTCCCCCTTTATTTTAATATACTTTTCAGACACACATTATGACAAGATGTTTTGATTTCATCTTTGACAGAAACAAACAGTATAAATTGCGTGGAAGGTTTCTCTGCTATCATTCTGCTTTCCTTGATGCCTGTGACTTTTAAACAGCTTTCAAAATAATGAAGCCAACTTTCTCATGCAAAACAGTGACAATTAAGAGAAAGTGCAGTGCATTCCGGTAGGGTGTGCAGGCTGCATTTTAATTCCCCAATTTATGCATTATGCAAGTGGGCATGTATGGCAGTTAGTCATTAGCCTGGACCAGCTTCTGTGCTTTTCACCTCACTGAGAATAAGTAATCATTACATTTGCCGACATTATATGTGTAAAAGTTATTAAAATTAGGATAACATAATAATTGCCGAGATAAATGATAATTTGGACAATCTCAATTCAGGGATCAGAAGCTGGGGAAAGGTTGTCCTTGGTAAGTAATGAGCCGCAGTGAGCACTGCTTCCGATCCCTAGCTCTGGTTGTATCATTTATTATAACGTTGTCTTATGCTTGTGTAATTTCCCACAGTAGCATGAGATAGAAATGGATCTAATAAAACATGTAATTGGAAATATTAATATTATCATATATTTACCATTTCTAGAGGACTGAAACCAAGTTCTTCCTGAACTTTATCATGAAAGGTAATTAATTTCCGTTCCAGCAGCCTAGTTGTTTAATGGGACAAAATGCAGCGTGGCAGAGGTGGGCCCGGGTGACGCGGCTGTAGCGGAGCCCACCGCGAATCCTGCGTGTTGGCCTTCTGCCACGTTCTAGTGGGTAACACTAGAGTTTTGGGAGATTCAGCTTGGAGTTGTGGCTTAATTTATGTTGGAAGGGGCCTCTGGAGATGCTTGATTGCCCAACCCATGCTTGAACTAGGGCTGCCTTCAAATCAGGTAGCCCAGGGTCTGACTGGGAGGCCCCTCTAAGGATGGGAGCTCTGCAGCCTCCCTGTGCCCTTGCTCCAGTGCTGAATGTGCTGTGGGATTCTTGTTTTCCCCTTCTGTTTAGGCAGACTTTCTGTCTCACGATGTTACATCTTGCCCTTTCACTGTGCAGCATTTATTTCTCTTATTTTTAAGACATTTCTTGCTGCAACCATCCTGACTGCTGGAGCTCAGGCTCAGATTGGCTTCCGCGGTCTCTCGGTCAGGGTGTTTCTCCTTGTGTTCTCTCTTTGGTACTTAAGCTAATAATGCAGACTTAGAAATTTATTTGCAGATTTTTAAGTTTTAATTTTAATAAAGTTGCTTTAGAATGCCTTTGAGGAGGGCGGATAAGGTATTGTTTTATTTTAATGTTGTCTAATGTGAAGTAGATGGGAGTGAAGGTAGTTGGAATAAGACAAAATGGCATTTCTGAACAGTGGTAACATGTTCCACTTTTTTTTTTTTTTTCTGTAGCTTGTGGCAAAGAAGGGGTAAGGAAAAATATTTTTGAGGAACAGAAAAAAGCAGAGATAGTCGTACTTTTCATTAAATTTTTGACAAGGTGAAGCCATTGGAGACTGTCCATTAGTATGGAGAGACCAGAAGAACAAAATTGAGACGTAAGGAATTAGAAGCCCCTGCAGAGCACGGTAATTCCTGCGTGGTGGAGCCAGCCACTGCGGGCAGCGCTTGGCCTTTCTCCTCTCATGCAGCTCAACACAACGTTCTGCCTCTGCGCAGGGAGCAGTCACCTGAGGAGCACGTGCTGCTGAAACGAGAATTACGATTAGTGTGAAACTGGGGTGGAAGGCAAAAGATACCCCCAAGGTAGATAAGCTGGTTTCATTGACACATCCTAGTCATTACACACTATATTATAGAAAAACGTATGTAAAAAATAGATTTGCAAGACAGAGAGAAAACTATAATAATACTCGTTAAAATGAAACTTAAATCTTCCTCATGACTTTAATTGTATAATTGATATGAAATGGGTTTTTTATTGCTAAGCAGACTGACTGAAGCTTCAACTTAAATAGTACAGATACTAAGTTGCATCTTGTATGTTCTTGGTAGCTTTCTTAACTAGATTTTTCTCCCTAGTTTCTTAGGCACTAATCAATCTGATGGACTAGTGGTTTAAATGTCATAGAGACATTTTAGTTTTAGGTCCTCAAGCGAGAGCGCGTTTGAGGTTTAAAGGGTTTGGGCTTTGTATCCTGCATATTCATCAGGAAATTATACTGTGAATATTCATCAGGAAATTAATGAAAGAGCAAATGGTGAAAAGCAGCGTGGCGCAGGGAGCAGCCCCCCGCAGCGGGAGCCTCCGGCGCCGCTCGCGGCTGCAACCGGGCGAGCTCCAGCGCGGGGCCAGGGCGCCCCTCGCTACAGCCGGTGCCGGTGCCGGTCCGTCCCGAAGGGCTGACATTGGTGCAGGTTTGCACCATGTGCTTTTCAGGAAGGATTTAGAGACTTACCGAGTCAGTTTTATAAATCAGGAGAAACTATTTTAAGTGTTTTTTCTGTCCTGGAGGCTTTCTTTAGAAATTGTTTAATCCTCTTAAAAGCTTACTTTCAGGGAAATTTTTTTTCTCTGTTTTGCAGGCTTCCAAGGCCTTATTTCCTTGGACTTTGATGTCAATCTCAGAAGCTAATTCTCACCTGTCAGAGATAATTTGGAACTGGCTAACAGCCATCTGCTCTGCCTGCACTTCTTCATCCCTTGAAATGACATCAAATAAAAATATCCCCCCAAACCCGCGGCCGTGCAGGAGGTCAGTGCAGCAGAGCCTTCCTCTGCTTGCTACTCCACAGCCCCTGCTCAGCAAGGCACCAGAGACTGGTTTCATACAGAAACCAGGAATAAATTAAAGTGTTTTGATTGCTTTAAGCAACAAATTTAGCTTGATGAAAAGATGGTCTTCGGTGACTTGCTTGGGACCCTGCTCTGCATTACGACCCCAAAGCTGCTGCTTTAGAGGCCTTGTTGGCATTAAGAGGGTGCAGGGTGGCTCCAGGAGCTGCAGCAAGGGCAGGCTGCTGTGTCCAGCCCGCTGTGTCCGTGTATTCTCCGGCATTCCCAAGGAGGGTTTTTCTGCGGGTCTTTGGGGCAAGGCCTATACCTTAATTCTTCTGTTCTTTTTTTTTTTTTGGCTGAAAATGCCTCTTTGCAGTAGTACAGCTGCCCTCTCTGCTAGGCTTGGAGTCCTCTGGGGATGCCAGCTGACTGTAGTTGGGCAGTGCCCATCATAGGGAGCTGCTCTTAGGTCCTGCAGCCCAAGCCATGCAGGTTGCCTTCAGCAAGCCTCAGAACCAGCTTTTTTCTGCCCATGCTTTAGCTGAGGGCGCGTGCCGTAAACTCTCAAAGAGGTGAAATGAAGGCCCGAGC
This sequence comes from Crypturellus tataupa, assembly GCA_034781795.1. Lineage (NCBI taxonomy): Eukaryota > Metazoa > Chordata > Aves > Tinamiformes > Tinamidae > Crypturellus > Crypturellus tataupa. Next base: position 4,397,217 of record JAWLRI010000217.1, on the reverse strand, counting down.
TGGACGTGGTGGCGCTGAGCGGTTCCTCTGTCTTGCTGACATGAAGCAGTGGGTGCCCGTGTGATGGGGAGGCCCCCTTGGCCCTCGCCTTTAGTTTGAGGAATTCATCTCAACTGCAGCAGTGAGTATCAGAGTTCCCCAACAAACGGAAATTTTTGCAGTCAATTTAGGGGTGTGGGGACCGATGTCCTGGTATTACTGTCTGCATCAGGCTGGCATCGTGAAAGGAGGGCAGTAGAATAAGCGCCAATGAGTTAGGTTTCCCTGGCTAGCAATTGGGAATAAGGCACAGACGTGCGGCAAGGCCATGTTGCCAGGCAGCACGGGGTCGTGTGCGTGACATCCGACAGTCCCCTTCGCCAACTGGAGTCCGCGGGAGGAATCTCCACTTTGTTAAGAGTTTTGGTTCAAGCCGTCATTTTTCTGTTGACCCGGATTTGTTGTTCCCTGCAAGTGAGCACTTTGTAGATCTTAGCAGCTTTCTATGCGTACTTGAGCTCTCAGCTAAATGGCTTGGAAAAAGCAAATGCTCTTGGGCAGGTCATCAAGAAAAGAAAGCTTTAAAGGTATTTTTGATACAAAAATTCAATTTTACTTTTCAAAGAGATTTTTGTTCCATGTGATTATTTCTTCCTTGACATCTCAGGCTTACGTTGATTTGACTTTTATTTGTATAATCGTTAAAACGTTTGAACTTCACACTTGCTCTTTGGGGATTTTTTTGTTTCGACTTTGCTTGGGGAGCAGCATTTTTATCCCCTGTATGGAACTGGTCACGTTCCAACAAGCGCTCCCGAGTGATTGCTCCTTCGTCCGTTTAAGCTCTCCGTGATCACACATGGGAGGCTGGGAATAGCCACCTCTCAAATCCTATTTTATGCATATATGTATATATGCATTTTATGCAAATATTATGCCTTTTTCCCCCCTATTTTATGCATATTAATAATGGCTGGACCTTATTCTGATACTTCAGCTTTTAACAGTGGCTTCTCTTGACCATTTTTAATGAAGAGGAAAAAGTAGGGGCAGAGCTGGCTGCCACTCGTTTTGCTGCTGGCATCGGGCTGCCAGGCTGCTGCTTTTCACAACTGCACAAATTCAGAGTGTTGGGATGGACTCTTGAACACGTGTTTTCATCTCAGAGGTAATTCCCAGTATTAATGTTATGCATCACGAACCCTTAAATGAAGAACTTTCCCCTTTGCTTTGTTTATAGTAAACTTAAAAATTTTCCCTCTACCTTTACTGTAATATTTATTTTTGTGTACTCATCTTTCTAGTTTGTCCAAAAGTTTTGTTTTCATCTTGAATGTGGTTATTTCACTAATCAAAGGGCTGCAATGACCTTTTTGCTACTCAGAAGTGAAGCTGAGGCATGAAATATGTTTCTTGTTCACGGCACCATGACTCAGCCCTTGGAAGAACTTTGTCAAGAGATGCTTCAATTTTCAACCAGAATGCACAACTGCTTGCAGCTTGGCCTATAGCGTGGTGGTCTTGAAATAAAACAAAAATTGGGTTATTTCTGCAGGCTGTGGTTTTGAATCCAGCTGATTTTCCTGGAACTAATTAGAATTTCACATGGATATTGGCATCTTGGAGATCTTGCGCCTGTTCGGAAGAGGCCCACGTTTGCATCTGTTGGCAAAGGTGCAGCACCGAGTGGCACCAAGTTTCTCATGCAGTCATGTGCATTTCCAGGTTTTCCTGCTGCATTTATGTAATGGGCTGTGGGAATGAACCTACCCAACGGCGCAGAGGGAGGTGTTAGTTGTGGATGGTGGTTCCAGAATCTGGTCTTAATTCTGGTCCTTTTGTGTTCAGTTCTCGTCATGTCGCCGATCTCCCTTTTGGCTTCCTCTTCCCTTGCTCCCATGCTGCTTCTCTTAAGCTGACACGTACTGCAGAGTATTAATATTATCTACATAATTTCTCAGCTTATATACCTTCATAAACTTGCTGTGCAAAGTATTATTTCTTGCCAAGCTGTGTAGATTTATTTTTCTTAAGTATACAAGCTTTCAATTGCCCTCAGGACTCATGCTATTTATTCTTAGATTGAACCTTATTTTTTTGTAATTCAGTTCCAAGCAATAGCGCGTCCTTCATATTATACTGACAGAAATAAACGCAGGGCTCCAAGTGCTATCTTGCCAGAGAATTGCATGAGCTTGTAATAGCTGCATGCAACTGAATTCTCATCTCCTATTTATTGGAGAGGTATACTAGGATTTTGAATTGATTCTTCACTTTGTTTACATTTATCCGTATTTCTTCAATAAAAAGAAGAAATCTCCTGTTATTTCAGGCCTCATCAACCTTCCTGAAAAATAATGCGAATAACGGTATTAAAAACAAAGTTGAAATATGTAACTGCAGTTTGCTCGCAGGTTTAAAAGACGGCTGTGCTAAAGCAGCAGCATCCAGAGCAGGGCAGGAGGCGATGGCAGCTGTCATTGAGAGCACGCTGAGCGCAGTTGGCTTGGCTACAAACTACAATACAGTGCTAAGGCTGTGGGAAAAGCATGTTCTATTCTTTTGATGCAGAAGGCTACACATAGATACCAGGTGGCATTATGGTCATCTTAAGAAAGAGTGCTTTAAGTTTAAAAGTGCAAGCTCCAAGGCTCTGTGTCACTGTTCCTAGTGATATTGATGCCTAGAATTTTATTTTATTATTATTTTTAATATCAGTCCCCAGAACTTGGGCATAACAGCTCACCTAAGCAAGCTGGAACATAAATGAAGGTAAAATGCACTAACACACTAGTGTTAGTGTAACGCTAATGGCACGGACTTAACAGGTCTCAATGCCAGGGAGTGTTGAAGAGCCTTATGCATAGCTCCAGTCTGATGCCATGGCATTGCATATCTTGTATAAACAATGTTTTCTGGCTTTTTAGAGGGCAGGTGGATCACTCTGGAAGAGTAAATGTGAAAACAGGCGCTCATCAGAGAGGATGCAGTACTAGCAATCTTCCCATGTGTGAAAAACGTGTTAGAATGACCGTGTGCCGCAGGAATATGTTTCTGGGGGATCTTGAGCAGAGCACCACTTGCTTCAGGTGGTGTAAACCAAGAATTACTGGACACATTGTATGAGACTCTTTAGAATCGAACGCAGTAGGGTTTCCCTGAGCTTCCCTGGTAGAAACTTCTTATTTCTTATCTGACTTCAACTGAAACTTGGTACTTTGAGGTGTGCCAATTACTACAGCCTGCACTCAAAGGCAGTACTGATTTTCTGAGGTATGTGGTGATGTTCACTGGCTATTACAGCTTGAGGATGAACTCTCCTAACTGAGACACCTCTGTGGAGATTACTGTGACTGATTCCTTTCCTAATTGTCTTTTAACACTGGATAAATGCCCCTAGGAGACTTGCGGGTTTCTGAAAACTTCTGCCTCAGTAAACCTAAAGCAGTTCTGCTTAGGAGATAAATATTCAATGTCAGGCATCCCAGTCTTAACCATCTTCTTTGTGATTACACTTAGAAACTATTTATTTAACTCTCAAGTTGTTTTTGCCTTCTTATCAACTGAGAACATGTGATCGGGAATATTTTGAGGTTTCACTGCTCATGTTCTTCATCTTTGTGAACAGTCTTCTACATTTCAGCATGTTGAAGTTTCTGCTTATCCTAATGAAGAGATGATGCCCTGTTTAAAGAACCATCTCCTCTTTTGTCTCTTAGCTTGTACCTTTGACTATGCATCTCTGATGCATTATAGATATAAAAACTGCAAAATGAATTTTGTGTGATATTGTATGATATAGCATTGAAGTAAAAATGCTTATCATATTTAATATGTGTCATTTTTTTTGACCCATTGAATTTCTAAGTATACTAATAGCTCCTGATACAAACCCACTATTTCTCATGTCTTGTGATTGTAAGGTTTCATAGAGAGTTTGCATTAAAGAGGACTCAGAACCATGGATTTACACTATGCAAATTCTTCTTACACTATCCAGAGAATAACAGATTGCTCTTTGAATTTATATTTTTTAATTTATTTCTGTGTAGCCTTTGATTTGATTCACCCAATGCCATCTGCTGGAAACAGAAAGCATTCTTTTTTATTGTTTTCTTTAATGGTGATTTTCACAGGTACAATATCAGAGGGGAATCTTTAAACTCTAATTATATGCAAATATGAGAGTTGATTAAATGGGATTTTAATTGTTTTAAGTGAAAATAGTCCTCCCAGATGTCTTAAATAAGAAACAGAGTAGATTTAAAAAAAAAAAAAAAAAAAAAGCTACAGATCTTGAAAAAGTAGAGCCATATTTTCATTTCTAATTACGGATTGCTTAAAATTGTGTAAGACCAAGTACTATAAATTCTCCTACTTGACATGACAACTTCAAGTTCTCTGGATATTGCAGCTGAACTAAGATAAAAAAATTCAGATCTTTCTGCTATGTTGTGCTATGATGCCTATGTCTGTTTCTGAAACAAATGTGAAGTGTTGGTATTTCAGTGCACTCCAGGTTAAGTTAGTAACATCAAAGCATTGAGCATAGGGCTTAGCGCAGCATCTTCATTTATTTGTTTTCAGTGTGCTACCCCTAACTCTGAACTGTTGTGTCCCGTTACTAGTACCTTGAACAAACCTTGAAGGGAGGTGGTAGTTGTCATTGATCAACACAAGTCCTTCCACTTCAAGTAATTGGGAAGCTTCCTGTGTCACCTGGACAAACATGTCACAGCAGCCTCCAGAATGAGAAGAGATCTCTGAGTTCTCTCCTCTCTCCTTATTTTTTTGGCCCAGTTTGAGTCACTGCTCACACTGCTGGAGATTTTGAGAACTGAGCTTTGGGCAAAAGCCCAAAAGTGTTTGGAAAATGCCTTTGCCTTCTTGTGAAAATGTGAGGTTTAATCTTATTTGACTTTTGCTGCCCAACAAGAAATGGGTAGAGTGTTGTCAGACTTAGTTTAGCTCCTGAGTTAAATAACTTATGGTAACTTCTTTTTTCTTTTTCTTTTTTTTTTTTTTTTTTTTTTTTTTTTTTTATAACTTCTGAATATCTCCTTTGTTCAGAATTTATTTTCTGATGGAGGATTGATTGTCTAGACTGGAGGGACCCAGGAAAAGAATTGAAAAGGTTATGTTAAAACAATTCCCTTCATCTTTGCCAGGTGTGGCAAGTTCAATGCCCCAACCTAAGGAATGACTTGGGATGTCCTGGCTGTTTGTTTTAATATAATAATAAAAAGTAAATACATGAACAAATTTTTCTTCAGCTTGCATCTTATCCCTGGTAACTTTGTGTATTGGTTCCCGGCAGCTCCAAATGGTTCTTTTGGGGCAGCTGGCACTGAACCTGCCCAGCTGTTGGGGCTGCTCTTTTTTGATGCTGGTTGAGATCAGGTAGGAGATCTGGTACTATCTCCAAAACCTCTTGCATAGACAGGGGAAAAATAAAGCTATTTTTGAGAGAGAGAGAAAAAAAAAATATATGCTTCTTCTCCATGAAAGGAGGGGAGAAATGTCCTGATTGGTTTCCTTTCCTGAATTCTCAGTTTGGGAAGAAAACTGTTTTTCTTTTCTTAGCTTAATTAAGCTTTCCATTAGAAGGACGGCAGGTTTCTTGTAGCCTTTAGTGATGCAGCCCTTAGTGCATGGGAAGGATCCATCCCACATCCCCTTCACGCCGCCGATGGCACACGGGAACAGGCTGCCGTGTGCCCTGGGTGGCCTCGACTTCTGTGAAGCGTCACCTCTTGAAGCCTTTCTGGAGAGCAGCTCGGCGCCTGCCAGGGGCTGCGCGCTGCAGGGAGGGCAGCAGGTGCTGTGTAGACTAAATTGACCTTGAAATTGATTTCTTTATTTTATGACTTACTGAGGAGAGATTAGTACTATCTTTTTTTTTTTTTTCCTTCCCTGCAGCCTGAAACAATTTACATGGTAATGGAAGGCAGAGTTGGTCAAGTAAATTGCTGAAAGTAGCAGTGTTCCCAGAAAAAAAATATGGATCTTTCTTGCATTGATTTTTTTTTCCCTCCTCCTTTCCTAGCCCTATGGAGAAGCTAAGAATTTTAGCATTAGAGCAAGAGTAACAAAATTTATTCCTCACCATAAAGGCAGAGGAAGGGCCTGCGAGCTGCCGCCGAGGAGCTGTTGGGCTGGACGGAAGCAGGATGCTCTGTCTACAAATTTGGGAATGCCGCGCTGTTCCTTGGGCAGGTGGACAGGGAAGGAGGTGAGGGGAGGCGCTGGGGAAATGTCTTGCATGTGAAAGTCATCCTTGGCCTGTGGGGACAGATTTAGTGTGTTCTGTGCTCGCAAGGCTGCTCCTGGCTGCTGCTCTGGCAGCTGTGGAGAACGAGCAATCAGCGGAGCCTTCCCCACCGGGCACGAGGAAGAGGAGAGGGATGGGGCATTGGGTCAGGTTTGGGCTCCTGCTCCTGGCTGGTGCCAACAACCTCCCTGCCTGGTTTCGTGCTGGGTTAGCTCGTGTAAGTTCGCTCTGTACGGGGAAAGGGCTCTTGCACTTCTCCTTTTCTCTTAAAAATAGCTTTTGCCCAAGGAGTTTTGCTAATGCTGCTTTTATTTCTCGGCTCTGCGTGCCGTGGATTATTGCAAGCGGCGAGCGTGTTACTAATGCAAAGCCCTGAGAGCAGGGGGTGCGACGAGATGGATGAAAACAGGAGAGTGGAAAATGTGAAGAAAACCAGGGTGGACTGGGGACGCCCTGTGCAGCTCTACAGAGAGGAGAAGCAGAGCGTGCGACTCGGTGCTCCTGCTGCGTGCCGCCTTCTTGGGAAGCTCTTAGCTTCCCACAGCGGGCGCAGAGGTTTCCCCAGTGGGCAACCAAGGCCTGTAGGAGTTTGTCCCTTGGCCAGTTCTCATGGTGGCCTGGTACCTGCCTGTCCGATGAAGTCGAATGTGGGGCCTTTCTTTCAAAGGGAGAGCGCCGCGGTGCCCACCTCGCGGGACCGGCTGCACATCACAGCCGCCACGAAGCCTCCTGTGGTGCCTTCCCCCAGGAGAAGTTAACGTAACGAGAATAGCTTTAACTTCCCCTAGAGATGGACGTTTTTGAAGCCTATAAATTCTTTCCATGTGTCAAAGGCGAAATGCAGCCTGTGTGCAGCTGCTGCGATTCCAGAGCAGTTGTCTTTTGAGACAGTTTACAGACATTAAGCTGCTTTCAGATGAGGAAGTGGTGTCGTCCTCCATATATTAATGGATAAAGCTGGGCATAGAGGAGTGAAACGATGAAAGGTCAGGCAGTGAATTACCAGGGATTTGCTATCCACTCCCTGAAATGTGCTCCATCTACCACATTGCATCTATAAATAAAAGATCTGGAAGCTTAATATCTGGAGGCACACTTGAAAAATAATAATAATAATTTGAAGGAGTTCACCGCGGTTGCTCTCTGCTGTCTGTGCCAGGCAAGCATCAATTTTGGCTCATCAGACTTCGATTCCCTCTGCTTGGCTTGGACATGTAAATCCCGGGCTCGTGACAGGGCGCACAAGACTGTTCCAAAACACGACCATGAATCTATATGTGTATCCATCAGGAAGTGGGCAAAAACTCAATGTGCTAACAGTTTTCTAAGGTACGACTGCAAAAAGAGAGAGGTTTTAATTACTGATTTGAGTCCTGTAATGACCTGTTTAAACATGCATCCTAGCTGTTGTTTCTGTGTTGTTTTAGCAAGGGCTGTATTACTAGGATAGATGTCCTTTTTTGTGTGCGGACATTGAACTATGGCAAAAACAAACAAACAAAAGCAGACAAATAAACCAGGACCCCCGGCGTGACATAATGCGTCATTTTTCATACAATGCTGAGAGAATTGGAATAGCTCAGAAACTGTCACCCAGACTCCTAGGGCACAGTTCTGCACCCCTGTGTCCGGACTTTCCTTTATATTTTTTGATTTGACTTCTGAAAAGCCGTAGCTATCTTCCTTGCCCGCCCACGCGCACCCTTAAAGCAGGATAAGAATACTAATTTCCTCAGAGATCATTATATTAAAAGCTAAAAGGGGTGTACTTTAGTAACGAGTGCCTGATGTGTAATCAACAGTTTTGCTAATGGCTTTCTGAGCATGCTTGTAGTGGTGCTTCATGTTGATCTTTATTCTTGTTATGTAAAGTACAAACTATTCTGCTTAATCTGATTTTTTTTTTTTCCTTTTCAGGACTGTAAATCTGATGTTATGACGCTGTCTTCGAGTGCCAGGAGCAGTCCTGAAGGTCCAGTAAGTAGCAGCATTTTGCTGAATGCATTAGATTCTGTACCTGAACTTGGATCCTCTTCTAAAGCCATCCATCACTGGAGCCGATTCTTACCTGTGACACGGGGCTGCTGTTGAAGTGATTGTATTTCAGTTATCTTAAATGCTCCTTAGTGCTTGAATCTGTAGTATAACAAACACCTAACTTGTTTACCAAACTGAACAAAATGGGTTTGAATCATTGCAGTGTAAGTTCATTAACAGCCTGGTAAGTCTATTTGTTGCTGCCTATATCCCATCACCCTATTGATGGGGGTCAAGTTGTATCTTGCTGCTGTGCATAGAGGGATAGCAAAAAGCCCTCTTCGGTGCTTTTTGTTTCTTCAGTGTAATACATATATGTGCATATATATAGTCAGAATCGTGTTCCACATAGTGTTTTGGGTATATTACAACCAGTCACAATTTTACAAAGCTGGGGTATGAACTAGTTGCCTTATGATACAGCAGGAGCAAGCTGTTCGAGTTTACATAATATAGACAAAATTCTAATCTAATAACATCTTTATATCCCATTTCAACAGTTACATTAGGAAATTCAAACATCTCTAACCTCCTTCTGGTGCATTCTCCTTGGGATGGAATTGGTTACCAGCCATAAAGGGAATCATCTGGAATGATCCATTTTAAAAGCTTATTAAGTTAGTGTCCAGTACACTTTATGGTAACAATAATGCTCTCCAAACAGGAAGATTTCACAGCTGTTACCTGCTTAATTAGGACAGGAGAGGCAAATGAGGAAAAATATATCCTTTAAGCATTCCTAGGGCTTCTTTAGTAGCAAAACATGCTTTGGTTTCATGCTAAGCAGAAAGACTATAGTGTAAGGCTGGGATGATGTGAGACTTTATGCCTCAGTCCTGGGTTTATGGTGCTGTCCTAGATGCCTTTGGTGATCTTGCCAGAGGAGCGCATCGTCTTGTGCTCTTTCTCTTTGCTTAAAATAGAGGTTTAGCTTCTCTTTCGTGTTCTCTGTCTCTGTAGTAATGTCATGCCACAGGATCTGTCCAAGTGCCTCAGGCTGGAAGATGTTGGTCTTGGACATTATCTTGCTCCATGTACATTTTTTATTCTGCTTGCCCATTTTCTTTGTAATTACCTATGCTGCCTACCCTCAAACTTGAGGTTATAGGTTCTCAGAATGAGAAAATGAACAATGCTTCAGGTTTTTTGGCAAACCTCTCAAGTTTCGGAAGAATCTCTTCTTTCAGTAATGCTTTCTGGTGATGATGCTTTTTTTTTTTCCCTGCTACTGAAGTTACAGACTTTCCATCAGTGAATGGCAAAAGTTTGTTTCTAAGTTAACCTTATGAGAGGTGTTAGTTGATTTTTAGAAACTTGCTTTCATGTGTAATACTTTAGCATTGTGATTAGGTTCATATTGTCTGAAACAGATCTTTTTGGAAGAATTAGATTATTATAGTGCTGTGTATTTTTTTTCTCTCCAGTCACAATCATTTTCTAACACTGAAAATGGTCTAGTTACAAGCCTTTATAAATACCTGTCATGGTAAAAGGAGAAACCCTACCCCCTCTAAAAAATGGAAAACAAGGAAAACAAAGAAAAAAGCTCTACGGAATTTGTTGGGTAAACTTCCCAACTTATCTGCAAGTTCAGAGTTTGTTCTTTTTGACCGAATCCTTTGGTGGATATTGCAGTGGGAAAGTGTACTTCAAAGTGCATCCTTAAAAACAGCATTTCAGCTCTCTTGTTTGAGTCTCTAGTAACTTATGGATCCCCTAATTATTGCTTTGGTGCCTCTTTGCAGTTGCGGGGGAAGAGTTATAAAGGTAATTCTACCAGCATAGTTTGCTCTGTTGAAGAGGGTTGTGATGGGATGAGAAAAGGGATTCAGGTGGTTGATGATATTTCTGATGCCTCACAATCATGGCTTAAAAAATAATGGGTTTTTGAGCTGAGCTTATTTCTCTTGAAATTATACTGTCTCTTGTTGCCTGGGAAGTTGTTTTTTGTGACGAGTGACAGAGAATAAATATATATTTTTCAGATGTATTGCCAGATCATGGCCTATAGTACAACCTGTAATGAAAGAAGAGTTGACAGATGAGAATTCAGATGGATCTGAGAAGGAATTACTGAATAAAAATCAGTTCCAGACTTGGAAAGGCTTTTTCCCCAGATTTTTTATGAGTATGGGCTGCTTTTCCTTCTCTTAATGACAGCTCCAGTATTAAGGCATAATGCAGCTGAAACTCATAGACTGAATTGACTGCTATGTTACATCATCGAGATGTTATTGAAATGTCTGGAGTTACTGTGGTATCAAACTGAAGCAACTCAGTGGTAAACGTCTATCAAGTCACATGTTTCTTGATAGATATGGCTGCTTAGTAGAGCATTTCTTAAATAATTGGAGATGTTTTCATTAGACTGAGCAATTGTGCCTGTTAGAGGCTCCTCTTTGTTCCTCAGTCTCATCAGCCAACCTGTTATAACTGTAGAGCTAAAAGAATAGAACTGAGAAATGAAGATTTGGGTGGTGTAGGTTTTTTTTTTTTTTCCCCCCTTTTCAAAGGAGCCTAAAGACTAAAGTGGCCAGGTGCTTATTTCTGATGTTTCTGCTTATATTTTAAAGGTCTGAAGAAGTAGCTCTGAGAAAGCAGCTTGATGCTTGTCCGTCACTAAAAGCTTATAGGAGGAATTGAGCTTCTGTTCTGCTTAGATCAATATATCTCTTTAGCATCTAGCAATGATTCATAAAAGTTGAAGTGGCCGATATTACCTTTGTAACAAGAGCATGATCTTTTATAAAGCAAAATAGCTAGTTAGCTAAAACACAAAACTTAGAGCAACCTCTAGATATTTGAGTATTGTTCAGAGTTATTGACCTCAGTGGTGCTTCCATGTCTCAGCAGTATCTTGTGTTCTGAGTAAAGAGGATCAATAATATTCTGATGACTGAGAGAAGGAGAGGCCCCTAATGATGAGCCAATAATTACAGGAGGTAAATGGGATGGCTCAGTAGTTACAGACCTCCTGGCCTCACAGCAACTGCAGGCAAATCAAGGAAAGTGTGAGTGTAGTGCTTAGAAATAGCATACCAATCAATATGGGTTCATGCAAAAATACACATAGTATGCTACTTAGTATTATTTTAATGAAAGAAACACACATTTTCTACCAGTACAGTGGCATGAATTGAGTAGTAGTGGGTAAGCAAGAGAAGGCTGTTGCTGCATCAGACTCTGACCATTTGGACAAATAGTTCATTTTTGAAAATACTCAAATGTCCCCATGTCCAGGGAGCAGTGATTCCAAAAATGACTTGCAATTGCAGTGAGAAATTGTCTCCATAAATAACTCTCCTCATGAAACTGGTTCTTATCCTAGTTCTTCTAGTTTCTCCCCCCTCCAATTCCATGCCTTTCCTGACGGGTGCGATGCTTCAGAAAGCCCTCAAACTGCTGACAGCCCCGCGCAGAGGGGTACGTGGAGCCCGGGTTGCCTTCGTGCCCCTTTCCTTGGATGCTTTCTGTGCGTGTGTAGGTCTCCCTTCTCAGACTACCCTGAGCTACTTTTCCTTGAAGAGCCAGATCAACCAGAAGGCTCTTTTAGCTTGAGCTTCATACTCTTCTCCCAGCCTTTGGATTACTGCTTATTTCATTTTTTTTTCCTCTAAAATAGCTTTACTTTTTTTCCCCCATCTCCATTTCACAAATTCATGCTGCATATTGATATTTGATAAAAAAAAAATATCGTGTACTGTTTTTAATCAAGAGAGGTTGAGAAAAGGTACTGGGAGTAAAATAGAACTCTTCAGGGTAATTCAATAGGTACAATAATGATTTTTGCTGAGAAATAAAATTGCTGCAGGAATTGCTGCCTGTGGTCTGAATAGAAATGTGCTAGCTACCTCAGGGTACCTTATTTCTATTACTGCTTCTGAGCAGATGTCTATTAGCTAAAAATAATAGCTTGCAAAGAATAGATTGTCCTTAAATTTGGGTTTCTGTTGAGTGCTTGGCCCATTTGTACCTTAGTGCAAGCATTCTTTAAAAAAAAAAAATAGAAAGTAATATATGAGAAATAAGGGTAAAAGAAGAAACCCCATAAGCATCCTCAGAGGCATTTGGCAATATGTTGAAGCAGAGGGGAGATCTATGTGCTCTGTCTGATCTTGGGTGATACTTAGAGCTTATCTGACTTTTGAGAATTGAAAAGAACCTGCAGGAAATCTTGATAAATCCTCCTTGAATTCTCAACTCAATCTATAGACGTGTGACAAAATAAAGAAAAAATCTTTGCAGCTCTATTGTGTCGACTGGAGGCATTTTATTGGCCTCACTGTTTGTAAACTCTTATCAGACCAGGGTTCAAATTTTCTCTAAGATGTCTAACGTGGGAGGCTTTCGTCAAGTCTTAAGTTGCACGGTTTGATTACTTTTAACAACCAAGCTGGTGAAATAGATTACTTTGTTCATACCCACGAGAGGAATAGTTAGCAGTTGGGCTAACTTTTGTGCCCAGGTCTTGGTTTGTTTATGGCATTAGTGACCTGGACAGGGGAAATCTTGCACGTTGGTTCCTCTGGAGCCATAGGATGAACCATCAAATGTTACTCACCTCTCCTGACGCACCACGGATGGAGGAGATGGAAGGATGAAGAACTCTGAAAAAGGATCTTCGGAAATCCTGGGAGGGAGCATGAGCAAACCAGAACCCTCCTGCCTCAGGGCTGACTTCTTTGCCCTGTTCTTTGTGTAGGCAGATATTTTTAAGGAATTCCTGAATGTAATCATGCGCTGTATTTTAGATAATGTAAGGCATACGTAAGACTGGACTTCAACTTCTGATCTCCAGATGTGTTAGAGGCTTCATATTTTATTTAGTCTATGAGCACAGTTTCCTAGAGAGGTAGAACAGGACCCAGACCATCTCTTCATGAGCAGTTGTGCTTTGAAAATTGACATATACATTTTTATACCAGTAAGTCTTATTAGTAGACTCTTACTTGGTGGTCATCAGATCTTTGGCTACTGGAGTGGAGAGATCAGGATCTCCTTCAAAATATTCCAACATCCTTTAAAGGATGAGATAGTGTTAAAGGATGAGGTAGTGTTATATTTTATGTAGGGTGATACCTGCAATGAATTACAAATATTATTTAATGAAAAATTGAATGAGGACAAACTGGCTGTTAAAACATTCTCAGTATTCAAATTCCTGTAATATATTGGCACTTCTTTTCTCCTACATCATGTACATTATTATTAATTAGGTACAAATATTGCTAAATCATGACTTGTGTTATCACTATTTAGCCTTTGCCTAATAGTGCAGATTGCCTAATAGTACCTTTGCAAAATAGTGCCCACAAAGTTGTAACTATTTTCATATTCTTGGAAAAGCAGATGTCTTTGATAAGTTGGCAGTTGAGATTTTATTTTTTCTTTCTATTTAAAATAAAGTTGGCGATCATCTTGGCTAGCAGTAGACGTGCTGAGCTGTGTACCATTCTCCATGGAGCTGGGATTTATAATGAATTCACCAGCCTGCTTTCCCCTCACTGTCAGAAGTTCTTCTGTTTCTGTGCTTTAGTCGCAGAATTAAAAGTCAATATAAATGAAATAAAAGTAAGTAATGAGCTACTGACCAGCTGGAAATTCAAATGCCAACAAGCATATAGATCAACAGAGCCACTGAAATGTCAAGGAAAGTTCAGCAGAAGATCAGTGCATCTTCTTAAATGTTCATGGTTTTGGTGTGGAGGGAAAGACTAGGGCTGGACAGTCATTCAGTACAGAGGAGAAAACCCCATGGTGTGAGCAGTGTGTTTGAGAAGGAAGAAGATGTGGGTCTAAGGAAGCTCTTATAGCTCCTCATCAGAGACGAGGGTAGTTGATATGGTAGGTTTGGGCCCCTCATACCACATATTGAGTCCATCAGGTTTGAGCCCATCATACCACATATTTTTAGCTGGTGCAATTCAGTTACAAGAATTGCATACAATTCATCATGAGATTTTATCAGTTTTAGAGGCAAATGAGATGCCTCGTAGTTCAGTTAACAAATCTAGACCATTTTTATGTGCACAATTTGTGGTGTAACTCTTGTATTCCATTTATATTGACAGTGCTTGAAAAGAACCCAAACCTACATTTAAAAAAAATCACAAGTCAGAATTTCTATGTGCCACAACTATGAATCAGAGAAAAAAAAATTGCCCCTCTTAAGTTTCTTGAATAGTTTTTCTATCATTTTTAGGTATGTGTTGCAATTTGCATTGATAGCCATTTCATGAATATTCATTTTATTTAATTTTGGAGGTGACTTCTAGTGCATACAATGGTATGTACTGCATAGTGTACAATCAGTATCTTGGAAATTACAGGAAACTGCAATCTCCAAGACCCTTTCTTATAGTATTTTATTTCACAAAGGAATGACAGTAAAAATGAACTTTGAGATTTAAAATGTGATGACAAGATGCCATCTAGTGACAATTTGTAGGAAATTGTAGTTCACAATTTATAAAAATGTTACGTCCTATTGAGGATTCTGAGACTGTAATACTTGAGAGCATAAATTCAAGCATTGTTATTGTTACTCAGAAGCTGTTTCTGAGGACAAATGTTTTGCCTTAGGTTCAAATTCCACTATGTTAAATGAGGGACACTGACAGTCAATTTTCCCTCTGTTCTTGCTTTGCAAAGGCAAGTGTTATGTTATAAATCTGCCATTGCTGCCTTTTCCAAATCATCTGGTCTCTCCTATTAGCATAAAAAGTGTTTCTGGGTGAGCGTGGTGCAGTACTATTTCAGCAGCAATACTCGTGCCTGGCAGAAGGTATCTATAATAATGGCAGAAGAGAAGCTATCTTGAATATAAAACATCTGAATTTTCTCCATTTTGTTTAAACTAATCAAGCTTGTATTTCGGCAGCTTTTTTTTTTTTTTTTTGAGGAAAAAGAAGTGTTTTTGTTTGTTTTTAAATCAGTTTGTGGTAAAAACTATTCAATATATAGACTTTTTTTTTTAAGGTCTTACATCATGGTTACTTATTTTTTTTTTTTTTATTGGGAAGTCGCCTGTACAAGAGATTGCAATTTATGTATTGCAATTCTAATTGCAAATTCTAATCCTAATTGCAAATGAACCAGTTAAACAGCCCGATCTGTGAAATGGGAGCGTGTTCTTTGCTTGCAGTTGGCACCTGGTTGCTGCTTGGAGGGGTCCAGGTCTGTGAAGGGAGACGCTGTCCTGCTTGAAGATGGTCATAGCTTAAAGCATAGAAACAGTCCCTTTAATAAGGATAGCTCACTGCTAAAATGCTAGCAGTTTACGAAATGCCTTGATCTGTTGGCCTAAAATAGTGAATATTGCCTTTATTTGAATGAACACATATATTTTTGCGTGTAAATGAGTTATAGCAATCATAAATTACATGCGAAAATTATAGGTCTTTAGTTTGCAATCGCCATCTCTGGAGAGTGTGGCAATGAGAACATATTTAAGTTGAAGTAGATCTGCTGGCCAAAATATTAGGCTATACTCAATTTTTATTATTTTTAAGGGAAGACACTGTGTTTACTTGCAGGTTTCTTTTGAAAATATTGATCCTCTCTTCCCTTGACCCCTATTGCAGTTCCACAGATGCTCTGAAGGCAGTATGGGTGTTGAGAGCTAGACTGGCTTCTGAGCAAGCTAAATATCCATTCAGAGCAGAATACTGCTAAAAAGATGGCAGAAAGAAATACTCTTTCAAAAGCTAGTTTTTTTCTTTTTTTTTTTAAAAAAGTAGCTTAGTGTATGTGAGAATAATTGAAGCAGTTGTAAATTCTGTGCATGCCTCATCAGTGTTTTTCAGTTTACATCCTAAGAGGATGACTATAACTTCCTGCCTGAATAAAACAGGAGGGGTTAAGTGCACAAGAGTTGGGCTTAGATGGTGTCTTAGTCTAATAATGGCCAGCAATGGGTATTATAGAATAAGCAAATGCACATTAATCTTGTTTAATACATTATTAATGTTTAAAATATTGCTAAGTTCTACCAGCCTATGACTTGGAGAATATATATTCAAGCCATTATATTTATATTTTGTCTTTAATGTTTTCTTTCTCTTAAAATATTTCTGATTGCTTTTTGAATCTGTCTGTCTGCAGCGTCTCGAGTTCTGCAGTTTGAATTTTTGCAGTCCAGGGCAGGCAGAAATCCCTCCTGATTTTTAAGTTCGTTTGGTGTCCTGTAACAGACAGTAACTGCTCCTTAATCCCTCATCCCTGCACAACCCCTGTGTGTGTCCCCCTGCATCGCTGCTTTTCAATCAGCCCCGAAATGAGCACTGAACCTCCAGCCATCTCCTACTGTCCCCTGGGTACCTGGGTCCTCTCCCTCCCTTTTGAGATGGGGTTAGACATTCTCAGCAACATTCAAGCTTCATTTGCACCATAGATGTTCACAGTGTTTCTGTTTGTTTTATTCTTTCCTTACAATTGTTCTGCATGGAGCAGCATGGAGCCAGAAGAGCAGAACAGATGGGTGTGTAACACGGTCTTAACTGGGTACCTGTCAGACACATTCTTGCAGATCAGGCCTGAAAGTTTCTGCTGCAAACGCTTTTGTACTGGTTTAATTTGCATCGGGAAGGAGCAAGAGTGCAGTCAGCCCTGGGCAGATAGTGTATTATTCTGCTGAGGGAAACTGGCTGAAGGCAGAATTTCCGGGGAAAGGCTCCTGCGAGATGAACCGCTCCTGCTCAGGGGGCTGCTCCTGAGGGCTCCCTTCTCGGGGGACACGCGGGTGCAGTGGGGGATGCAGGCGCTCTGTGCTCCCTCCAGCTGGTGCTCCCCTCGGTCCCAGGCACCTGGGGACACAACTGCTCCCAGGGCACGTTCAGGTCTCCTGCTGCCAGGCTGAGATACCCCATGCTGCTTCCCCTCCGGCACCCCATTGAAACAAAGATTGAATCCATCTACGCTGAAATTGCATATGGAGAAAGTTTATTTTAGCTTTGCCTGGGGAGTTGTCATTTTCTCGAGTGACACAGAAATCAAAATTAGGCTGTAATCCCCAGTAAGAATGTGGCGCCTCGATGCTGTATTGCTTGTGTGCTCCAATTTGCTTTAGCCTCCTCCTTTTCCCAGCTGAATGCTGATGGGTTCCCTCGGAGGGAGCATGGAGGAGCAACCAAAGCCCTAGTGAAGGCACCAAGCGTGTTGTTTCTGCACGACCCAGATGAGAGCAGTGGTACCTGCTGCTGTCTTGTGGTCAGCTGGAGTGGATGTCAGAAACCTCCATCTTCTCATGCTGTCCAAAAATACCTTTATTTCCTCATGCTGTAGTGTTTCAGATGATGGAAACAGGTGAGAGGAAAGGGTCGTGGGTTTATTTCTGACTCGCGTTTTAAGTGCAGCTGTATCCCAAGCAGGTCTGCTTATGAGGAACAACCTTCTTAATTGTGTCTCCCCTGGGTGTCAGCTTTGTTCCACAAAGAGATTCGACGTATCTGACTGAAAAGAAGGTGACCTTGGAAGAGAGATGCTTTCAATAATGCACTGAAAAGTTCCAACAGCTACTTTCAGGCTATTTTTCTGGATTTTTTTAAGAACTGTTGTATGCAGGCATACATGATTTATTCAAGTTACTTAAAATTATTTGCATGGGAATGTTACTTTTGTTGACACTTAACTCTTCACCCCCTTGGACTCTTTTCCTACACATTTATTGACATTATTGAAAATTCACGTTTTATACAAAATATTCTACAGTGTTTTTGGCGTTCCTGTTCTCTTCCAGGACCAAAAATATGGGTTATAGGAAGAGGAGAAAAAAGTCAACAATAATTTTAGCTGAGAAAACAAATTGTAGCAATTTTAGTGAGGAAAATTGTAGCTTTGAAGCCCTGCTAAGCAAAAATAACTTCTAAACCACGTTTCTAATCCATGAAAGCATTTTCACCGTTTATTTGTCTGTTCCTGTGTTACACGTGTGGGCTGGCTAATTTTTCCAACTCCATTTGCATCAGTGATGTTCCCACTTGTTGCAAAATGTAGGAGGGATGGAAGCACCTACTTTTCATTGAAAACTGGGTAAGCTGTTGTTTTCAAATGAGCTGAAGCAGCCAGGTGTGGAGGTCCAGCTGGAGCCCCTGAAGAGCTGCCGGTGGTGATGCTGGGAGGGCAGCTCTGCTCCCCCGAGCCGTGAGCGTGGGGAAGGAGCTAGAGCCCGGCGCACATCTGGGCGGCTGTTGGCTGTGCGGGAGTCACCAGCAGCATCCAGGTCCTGTCCTGGTGCCCCCAGAGTCACGCGAGGGGCAGCCGGCCCTGGCTAACCCCTGCGTGCAGCTGCTGCCCCTTGGCTGAAGGGTCATCGCGCTTGGAACAGGACAGCCAAGTCTGAGCATCCCAAAGCTTGGAGGGCTTCGCCTGCCCCAGCATTCCCATTGTATGACCAGTTGCCATTTTTAGAGAACTATTTTCCATCTCTGCGTTAAAAGTTTTGTCCTTTGTAGATTCCCAACAAGCAGTAAATGGTGGATCTTCAATAGCAGGAAAGATTAACGCTGCGTTGTGAGGACTTGAAGAAAACAAAGCTGGTTTAAGGTGCAGAGGGTGAATATGGAAGAGAATGAGCAGCTGAGGCCTGGCGGTGCGGCTGGGTTGCTGTTCGGGAGGCTGGAGAGGCAGGCGGTCTGCGAGAGCTGACCGGGCTTGGAGCGAGGTTGGGAATACGGGGACACTGCACATTTACCCGGCGGTGCCGCTGACCTTGACCCAGCGGGAGCAGGGCCCGAACTTGCAGCGAGCGGGTGTTGGTGCTGGCGCCCCCAGGCCTGCCTGGATTCTGAGGTGGCGCTTGGCAAACGCACACAGCCCACGTGCCTGGGGATATTCTCGAGAGCGATGCCAAAAGGGCTCGACAGCATTAGCTACAATACAAGGGCCTGTACATCAGCCTGCCTCGCTTTCCACCTTACCGCTTCTCATTCCCGTAATAACGATGTCATTAACTTTCTTTTTCCAGACATTTTGCAGTGAGAGACTCCCAAATGGGTATATTGTCAGTAAGGTGTGTTACCACCTGCGCTGTCGGCGCTCTTCCTTGAGGCTCCGAAGTGCTACAGTGTCATTAATTACCTTTGCTTCGTGTAGAAGCCTGGGTCTTCGTGGGCAGGAATAGCAATTGGGCTCCTGCCCGCTCTGCGATTGCCCTGGGTTTCCGAGTCACCGCTGTTTGGTTTTGGAAAGACAAATGACGGCGGAACAGGTCTGCTGCTTCTCTTGATTTGTATACGTGAACATTTACAGAAAGCCAATAATTCACACCGAATTGCAGGATGTATTTAAATATCTGTTTTATGCCACGTGATTTTCAATTATTTAAGAGCCGCCAGAGATCTCACATGAGCAAGCTTGCCAGTGTAATGTTTATAGTGAGTTATGGCTGTTGCTGATGCCAAATGTTGTTGGAATAAAGTGTGAGTTTGATTAAACATTTCTATAATGATGTTATCAAGGCCCCAAGCATCTGAAATATGGTAAACAAATGTGCTAAAGTAGCAGTAAAGAGAAAAGTAAAACTGCGAGGTCCAAAATGGATGTGTCAGCGTGGGGGTGGCTGTTGCTCAGGCTCCATTAATAAAACACTTCCCAAGTGAAGCAGTAAAATGTGAGTCACTGGAAGGAGTGCCGGGGCTTGGGAGACCGGAGTCTTATGCACGAATCCCCTAAAAGCAGCTAGGAAGAGTCGAGGGCCTTTTCCAGTATCTCTGTGAAGACTTAAAATACCAATTTAGAAACACTTTGTGCTGGAAAAAAAGACGAAAAATGCATCACCTCCCACCAGGCAGTAGTTCTAAGCCCCAAATTATTGTTTTGATTTATCAATATTTTAAAAGCCAGCTATCCAAGCAGAAACAATTAGCAAAGACTTGTCAGGAAGGGAGTTTGCACAAATGAAGGGAGACTGGCTGCCAGGAGCAGGAATAGCTGCTTCATGTAGGAGCGTATCTGGAAGGGCAGGATACGTTGAATCCCACCAGTGCTGGCACAGGGCTTTACGTCCGAGTCGCTGAGATATGGAGGTTTTGAGATGAAAAAGGTAAGTGTAGAAAATATGTTGTCCTTTTTTTCCTCCTAATTTCTTCTTGCATTTCAACAATGATGATAGCTCAAATGATATATGTGTATCCATGATGTTGGGCATCTGCTCTAATGTTCATAGTGCCTGCCTGCTTGTTAAAGTAATTGCCTCCTAATCCTGGGGAAATGATAAATATTGCTGATAAGTATCGAAGTGAACACTGGTGAGCATCGTGTGCTGTGGCTGAGCTTATCCACGTGGCTCACGCATGGGCTGCAAGTGCAGAACTTCATCCAACTCCCTTTCTAAACATGCAAAGCAAGTTACTTCTTTTTGGTCTGGCCATGTTGTATGGTCTTTATTTTTTTATTCCATAGAGAAAATAGAAGTTTTATCTTCTTAATAAAATATTCCAGTAGTGATTTAGTATTTTATTTACGAGTAATATTATGATAGTAGTTTACTAATAGACTGGAAAGAAAGTTAATGTTTTGAGGAGATTGCCAAGAAAACTACTACAAAAAACCAAACTTTTTGCTAAATATTTTGTATATCCTGGTTGAAAAAATCCTGTTATATCAAGTCAAGGCCATCCTGAAGGGCCCTGCTTTGAACACCATGTTTAAAGGCACAAGGTCTGATGACCTCTTTGCCATCCATGTCTTTTTGAGTAGTTTACTTACTTCATTGAACACTTATATATAATAAAAATATTGACAGAAAAGAACAGTTTGAGCATCATCATCATCATGAGATTGTTTTTCCTGGTATTAGAGTTTAAACAAGTTTGGCTTTGCTTTTTCTCCTGCAAAGTGACCAGCAAGCACATCAGAAAAAGTAGTTATTGCAACTGAGATTTCTGTAAGAGCTGCCCATATCTTTTATTTTATGAAAGGACTGCACTAAACTGTCAAAGACCTTTTCAAATATAGAGTGTTATAGCCAGTTTTAAAGAAAATTATTCTCAGGACTGGCTTGGCTCAGGCTGCAGAGGCTGGTGGTTGCTCAGAGGTGATCTTTGATATCCCTGAGCTCTGGCTCAACGAAATAGGTGTGTATGATGCCTTGATATAACCAGCTTTAATTACACAGCTGCAATTAATGCTCTTAGAGGGGGTAAAACTGAATCGGGAGGTGAAAATGCGCCGTACAGCAAGAAGTGCAGTTGTTGGGGGAGCTCGCTGGGCTTAGGCAAAGCCTCCCTCTCTGCTCGTGGCCATGGATGTCTTCCTGCCATTAGTCATTTTGTTTCCTGGCTTGCTTTCCAAATTTGGAAAGAAAAACACAGCAATTCCTTGAGTTATGTCCTGGCACACACTGAGAGTTTACCAACAGCTTCTAATTTGTTAAGGTCCTTGAGAATACAAAGGTAGGACTATGGTACAGGACATTTTGAAAGCTACTAAGGTACTAAATGTTCTCTCTGGCCTGAAACAAAAGCTCTCATTTTTGCCAGCTGTAGAAGTGGACGTGTAAACAAAAGCAAGAATGGAAGAAGAAATGATGCTTCCAGCACCCCGTTCCCTATTGTCATTAGCTTTGGGAATCTCCTTGCTATCTCTTCCAGTGTGTTCTCTTCACTAAATTTGTGTCAGAGTTGATAATAATGTTAGTGATGGAGAACATATATTTTTTTAAATCATATATTGAAAAAAGAATGTGTTTTCTTGTGGGTGTGTTTTCTTTGTTCTAAACTTTTTACATGAAAATATGTTAGGTTAGCAACTCAAAGGTGGTTTTTGCAAGACAGCTTAACTTGAACTTATTTTTTTGGGATCATTTGAGTAAGTGATAAAACCAAAGTGCAGAGAGGGTGAAATATAAACTATCTTTAAAATCTTACCTTTTAATCCTGGTTGGGAATGAAGATGCCTGGCACACAATATTTGGCCTCTTGGTTTCACCACTGCCAGCTGAGACCCGCTGGAGTAAGGAGGAACTTCACTGCTAACCAGTGACTTTCCCCAAACGGAGCTTTCCAAGTATGAACGGGTTATAAGAAGTGGATGTGCTCTTCAAGACCAAGCTTGCAAAGGAGTAGGTCTAGTCTCACACAGGCTCAGGTAAACTGGATTTTCTTGTCACTGATGCTCGTGTTGGACAATATTCCTGTATCAGTGAAAACTTAACCATTTCATCTCTCTGTCTCAAGGCTCAGCAAAATACTTACTGTATTGCATGGTTTGCATTGGGCTCGTTGCCTTTGATACAGTGTGTGGGGGATTTTTCTGCCCAGGGCTCTGCTTTTTTAAATGCTTGTTCTGTGCTTCAAAGGAATGTGTTAGGAAATATTTATTAAATACAGCTAAACAGATAAGTTGCAGCTTATTTCATTAAGCAATATGAGGCAGCTTTCCACGTTCGTATTTTTCCCCTTTAAGAGTAAGTTGGCATTTTATGGTGCCGAGTAGAAGGCGTAAGCGCTGCTGAGACCAGGCTGGCAACCAGATCTGCTGAGGGAGAGCCCCGATGCTGCTGCTTTTAACGCCGTGCGCCCCGGGGGCTGCGTTTCCCGGGTGTGTGCTAATGCATCTGCATTTGCTCCTCAGCAGGAGCTCTAGACCTGCCGGCAGCAAAGGGAGAAGCTCTGCTTGCTAATCAGAACCAGTGTTTTCAGCAAACCCTCCTATCAGCTCCGCGTTAACAGCACTTCCTGAGCTAGCCCATGGCTGGTTTCATAGTGAGCCTGATCCCACCGGCTATCCTGACTACACTGTCCCGCCAGGGAGTGGGCGACATGCAGGTCCGTCAGGGTTGGAATTGCCAGCGAGCGTGCGTAAAAGCTGACTCTTGTTTAGGGAGGAGAGTGGACCAAAGCAAACAGGGCCAGTTTGCTTTGGTTTGAGATGCCCGGCAGTAGCAACCGAACGACTGAAATGTTGTGTTGGTTGCTGTGCATCTGCCATGAGACTGGCACAGGAGTGCCAGTGGGAGCTCCCCAAGGGAGCTGGAAGCCTCCACTGCTACCTCAATGGAACAGGATTAGTGGAAAGTAGGTTTAAAAAACAATAGCAATAGCAAATAGTCTGGTTTGTGTTTTGGAAAGAAAGAAAGAAAAGTGACAATTCTTAAGATGACTTAGGAGGTTTTGTTTTCAAACTAGCCACTTGTGCGATTTAGGGAGATAGAGTTCTGCCACAGGTACTGGGGCTGTCAGGGCCTCTCCATGGTCGTGCTAATACGGCTTCTGCAAAGTTTATCTGGATGTACAGTCCTGTATGAAGCAAAACAAAAGCAAGAACAGGTTTTACTGCCTTTACAAGGGCCTAATTTTCATATGCACCACCAGAATAAGGAAACTTGCTTTCCTATCTTCTTCTTGCTATGAATAATATAAACTTAACTTCTCAGGTGCTGTTTTCACAAAATTCTCCCTTTCAGGGAGATCTCCCTGACTCCCTCTGCCTTTATGTTTTATATAAAGGTTTGTCTGAGGAGTTAATGTTATTAATTCCTGTTTTATCTAAGCATTAGAAGAATGGAAGTTAGCTGAGCTTTAAACTCCATGTGTCAGAATACACTTTTACCAATTTTGCCAAGTTTTCCTTCTGAGTCAGAGGATCTCTGTGCAGTCAAGCAATATTCATGGACAAAACCTATTAAATCTCCTTTATTTTTCCAAGATTGGACAATAAAGTCCATATTTCCGAGGGAAAAAGTAACCTTCACATTGTAGATGCTGCTAGATTATTTTTGTCGATTCAGCCTGTGTTAGGCAGCGCTTATGGAGTGTACTCTCCTGGAATGAACTAGTCTGAAAATCCCAGTAATTACAGTAAAATACTGCAGTTTGACCTTGACTTTTTCCAGCATGACTTGATTTTACCAACTCCTGATTAGCTGTATTTGCAGACTGACATAATTTCTAGAGGCAAATTTGCTGTCCCACTGTTGATAAATGAAGCTGCTACCCCTTTAGTTAACATGTTCTCTCAGGGGACTATTAGGGTGTCAACAGTATTTTGAAAAATTGCTGCAGAACTAATAAAGACAGGAAAATATGGTCATTCATATTTCATTCATCTACTTTTGTTCTTCGGTACTAGCTCTGCAGGCCTTTCTGTCTTGTCCGAACCACTTAAAAAGGTAAAGCATGAGAAGATTGATTTCTTGTAGTATTTTTCTTGCCTTGTTTTGTTTAGGCATATTAACTCAAGCTAAGATGAGCTGAAATGGAGATTGCAGATTTTTGTGTCCCTTTATTTGTAAGAACTTGTACTGGGTGATTCTGTAGTACATTTATGCAGGTTGAGTAATCTCAATATTGGGAGCTCTCAGTACAGTCTACAATGCAAGACTGCTGCCTTAAGACTAAGACATTGCATACAGTTGACAAGGTAGAAGGAATATATTTTTTTATGGCCAAACAAAAACATTACTAACACCAGACTATGTTGTTCTGAGTGTGCTGGTGTTGTATTCTAGCTGAGAGGCCTGTTGAGGTCGTGCCCATCCTTTTGAAGAGCCTGGTGAGCCCATGGGGTGCTCGATGCTGAGCTTTGGTGTTGGCTCCAGAAGCCACCAACACTCAACAACACAAGCAGTTTTTCTTTTTGGGTGGTGGTTGTCTAAAGTAACGAGTTAAGGCCCTTGAAATAAAACAAATCCCGATTCACTTTAGAAGAGGGTAAGACAGTAGTGCAGCAGAGCAGCAAGCATCTAGATGAGACATAGTGAAGGGAAACCCTTGGTGCAAACATCCAGCAGCCACTCGGGAGGGGGCGGCCGTGCAGGGCGAGTGCGTCCGCCGCACCACAGGCATCCGCTGGTGACTGCTCGTGCACGAGCAGGTGGGTTTCGTTTTGCAGCTGGTATTCGAAGCACGTAGGGTGCTCAATTAGCTCTCCGAGAAGCTCAGTCACAGAATCACAGAATGGTTGAGGGTGGAAGGGACCTCTGGAGATCATCTAATCCAACTCCTAGGGCACGTGGCACAGGGTGGCATCCAGGTGGGTTTGGAAGATCTCCAGAGACTCCACAACCTCTCTGGGCAGCGTGGTCCAGTGCTGAGTGGCAGAACTCATGCCAGAACTCAAGGAATATTCTACCAAAGTAGTGCTACTCTTCTAAACCATTTTCACAGTATAAAATTACAGGAAACCTTTTCCAAAGGGGCTGTCTGGTGGAACTAGGGGTTGACAATTACAACCTCACATCCCTCCAGCACCATGTAGTTCTTCACACACGTGCGTTTTCTCTGGTTAGGGGCACTCTGTGCACTCATGAGCACAGCGTGTACATGGTGAGCAGCATGATGGACACTTGAGCATCTCCCAGAGTTGTGTAGAGCTGGAAAGCCCTCCCGGCTGTGTCAGTCTGTCACTGCAGTCTAGGAGAGAGAAAAAGCAGTGGTTGTTAGAGCTATCTCAGTTTTTGTATTTGCAAGCAATTTGAATAAAAATAAACAGCAGCTCGTCATCTTTTCTTTGAAAAGTGTTAACAGCCTCTGTATTTTACACCGCTGTTATACCCTTCACTACTTGCGCTTTCTTACACTTTCACCTTTTCAAGACATCCTACTGCTAAATGTCAAATGCAACCTTTGTAACAAAGTGTGCAAACTGTGCTGTACATAGAGGAGCCTTGTAAGGCTGGTAATTTTCATGATGCAAATTTCAGTGCAAAATGAACCTATTAGCTGAATTAGCAATTCAGAGAGGCAAAAGTTCACGGTAAGGAAACAATCAGAGCTTTTTCAAAAGAAGCAATATTGTGTTATTGGAATCCATTGCGTGTAGTTTGTCTTTGGTTTCTGGTTTCTTTTTTTTTTTTCCACCCCCCTCCTCCTCTTCAGAATAAATGAATGTATGACAAGATTGGTGTTTATATAACCTAAATTACCATTTTAGAAAAGCATATATTACTTAGGACACAGCTTTTTGCCAGTTAGAAGGGTATGATTTCCAATCCATTGGAACATTAAAATATGCACCTGCTGAGTACAGGAAAAAAAGAGTTTGGGTAAGAGCATTTATAATTATACAGGGGAGTTTATTACAAGGAGGGCACATGAAGCGGCAAGAGAATCCCAGGCTGCAGACATGAAGTGGCTTTCAGTGAGGACAGTTACACCTTTAATTTGCATCCATTGGCATCCTTATTATTATAATATGAAACCATTACAAGGTTCTTTATCCAGTGAGTTTGGAGCGTTTGTCTTCAGCCATCACTGAAGTCTGGTTCTGAAAACATGTTCTTGTTCTTGCACAGAGACGTCCTTCTCTGAAGATCTGCTGCTGCTTTTGTATCCCCAGGGCTCTTTCCTTGTTAGCCTGCATGTTCCATGTTTTATCGACTGCTTCGCTGTTCCAGGCGGATTTCTGTTGGTTTCACCCGGCACAATTGGCTTTCAGTTCTTGATTGCAGTGACACACACTGGAATGATGGAAGCAGTACCAGGATGTACAGGTGGCCATTTTAAGAATCCTTTAACACTTGTTTCTTCATTCTGTTCTTAATTTGCTAAGTTCCATAGGGGGAAAATACTGCATAGAGTCTGAGTTAATGTGTAGGAGTTTATTTAGATTTCTCTGACAAGCAGGAAAACGCTCCTGTTCTCTTCTCCTCCCTTCATGAACCTCAGGAAGCTCAGCACTTTTTGCACAGCTCCGGTTTGTGGTGTCATATATAATACTGTGTTGTTTTTATCTTGCTGCTTTAAGAATGTTTCTAGGCCTGGCATTTGAGAAACGCTTGACACATGAATTAAAGGGCTCGGAAAGCTGAAGACAACTCAAGGCAATCTTTAATCTCAGACATGCTGCTTTCAAGCCAGCTGCAAGCTCTTCGGAGCATGTGAGGACCTTGTACTCGTTTCCATGCCTTGGACAGGGTCTTTCCCTTGGCGTTTTGGAGGCTGAATTTGGTTGCTGCTGGGCAAGGACCTCTGGGTGCTGTGGATGGGAGTTCCTCTTTGGACCGTAGTGGAGACAAAATACAAAATACCTTGTGTGCTTAGAAATATATTTTCTTTTTCTCTTCATCATGATTTTCTTCCCCCAGGACGTAATTTGTAGTATAGTATAGGCACTACGGTGTGTGTGTTTGCTGTACAAAGACAAAGCTACTGAGAAGTCATCCCAAGCCTGGGATCGAAAAAGCTGATGGGATGTGATGCAATGAGGATGTTTTGATGCAACCAGCCAAAACCAAGCTGCTAAACTATAGTGATTATATATACATATGTATGTGTATATATATTTATTTTAAAATATATTTTGATATATATATATATATATATATATAAAATCAAAAAAATATTACAGACTAGATCTGTCTCTAGTCTGTAATTCCTTATTTAGAAATTAAAGCTCGGCATTCTCCCTGTCTGGAGGACAGTATGGTCGAGGGGAGGTGCCTTCTCCATGGAGAGAGCAGCCTGGGAGCAATGCGAGCTGAAAAGGGTAGGGTTGGGCTTTATTTGTTTTTATTTTCATTTTTTGCAAGGTCAGAGTTGGAAAAATTAGCAGGTTCCTGCTATTAAACTTTGATTAGAGTGGGGAGAAATCGATCTATTCTGGAGTTTTTGGACTGATCTTGTAAGTGTGAAAAAAGGATGTTAATCACCACAGTAATGATATTAGAAAAATTTTTCTTTAGTGCTGCTAGCTGCTTGAGTAAACAGTAATGCACAGTGTTTATCTCCCAGTCCATCAGTTGGTAGTTTTCTCTGCCTTTTTTACTCTCTTTCTGCAGCGTGATGTTTCTGTGTTTCAAAGCAAAGGTTCTCACTCCTTTCAGTCTGTGCATTTAAACGGTGATGATAGAAATGCAGCCCCAATGTCAGTCAGCCTGGCAACCACCTAACTGCCTTCAGAGCAAAAGGATGCTCGATGGTTTTCTGAAAGGCCTTTGAAAATGTACCCTAATTTCAGGGGGAAGAAGACAGCTAGGATTTTCCTACCAGCCCATGTTGCAAGAAACCCAAACATTTCACCCCATTGTGCTTGTAGCTTGCACCAGGTTTAACTGCGCTCTGAGTGCAGGGATCGTCCTCTGTGGTGCTTCTGCTCTGTTGCTTCCCCCCGTGCGAGTTCTATAACAGCAGAAGCGTTTCGCAGTAACCACCTTGCAATGCCAGCGAGAATTCTCTGGTTCTTGACCTCCTCAACTCGGCTCCGGAGGGCCGAGGCGGACAAGGAAATCCCAGCTGCTCCCGAGGTCCCTTGCTGTTCCCACCTCCACCAAGGCCACAGTACGGAGCAGAGAGCCCCCAGGACTCCAGGGGGGAGTCCAGGACTTTGCCTTGAAGGAGCTGTAAGCTCAGGAACCCAAGTCTGTTGTCAATGGTCCTTCTTCCAGACGCTGATGTGAGATGACTCAATTCTGCCCTGCGTTTTTAGGCAGATTTAGTGTGTGCTGCCTGGAATTGGGCACCCATAAAGACTTTGTTGTTTCTCACTGTAAATCAGGAGTGTTTCCACTGAAGAGACCCTGCCGCTGCAGTCCAGGAGGATTTTCAGCTAAGATGGCTTATGGATAGACAAAGTAGATACAACTAATCTTCTTTAGCAAAAAGTTAGCGGAGAATAAAAAACAGATTAGAAAATATGAAACCCACCATAGTTGTCTGTTGAAACTGATAAATTGGCAGCAATGAATGTGGGTGCAGTTATGATTTCCAGGGTGGGATTAATAGACAAGCATGGCAAAAATGATTTCTGGCTATCTGGAAATAAGTTAATGGGAACATTTTTCTCAGCAAATGCAGGGACTGCTTACCCTTCAAAACAGCATAGTGTCCTCTGGCTGCAAACCTACTGCCTGCATGTGCAGCAGCCTCTGTTTCCTTTAAACTTCCCTTTTGTGCTCCCTGCTTAAACTTCCAGCCAAGGGACTTTATGAATTGGGTCTGCTAGCAGGATGGAGCTCTGGCGATGCACAGGGAAGCAAGGCACAGTGCAAGGGAAGAGTGACTGCGCATTTCTTGGTAACAGCCCTGGCAGTCTCCAGACGCTAATTTGGCAAATCTGAACATCTGAATAATATTTCTCCAAGTACTTTTCAGAGACTAGGAAATGCATTAGCAAGATCTGGACCATTAAAATAGTTAACTCAACGTTTTTATTATTTTAATAGTAGACTCTACCGTTCTGCAGAGGAGGATAGACGAAATCCCATTACCTATTCAAAAATCCATGTCCCATTCTCCATTATAGACTCAAGCAGATGCTAATCAATCATGTTCCTTCGCAGGATCTCAGGAAGTTTAAAGGTCATTTAGTTGGTGGAAGTGCTTGGGGTGATTACTTCTAGTTTGCTTATTCCGCACTTTTTTTTATAAAACAATAACACTTTATGCCCAGTAAGCGCTATTACTCCTCATTTGTTTGTAATGCTTCACTTCACACGCAGGTGCCAGCTACCTGGGTTATTATTCATTCTTGAAAAATGCTTAGCCCTGTTCCTTCCATTAGCTCCTGCAACAAATAGGTTCTGATTAATCATCCCCAGCCCTCGCACCTTCCCGGCCGGGCGCTCCGGGCAGAGCTGCCCCGCGCCGGAGCAGGGACCTCGAGGCTGACGCTGCTGCCAGCCGCGGGGAGGCCTGGAGGCTCCTCCGGGGCTACTGCTGCATTTCCTGGGGAGATGCAGCACGTAGCGAAGGTCTCATTTTTGCATGGGTTCCATTTAGGGTAAAAGCAAACAAATTGTAACCCAGGGATGAATGTGAGTGTTATCTATGATTTGGCACATATTCAATCAGAAAAGTGTTCTATGTATTGTAGCTTATTAAGCATTGTGTAGCCTATGTAAGTTGCATATTAATATATTTCAGGTGATAAAATTCAGCAGCATTTAGATGTTACCTATTTAGCTGAACCCAAATGCACAGTGAACGTGAGTGTCTCTAAGCCCCTTGAGAAAAGCCTCCACCTGCTGCCGAGCAAGATGAGCAGTGAGGAGGGGGCGCAGGGAAGGGACCGGCGGTCCGAGGAGGAGCCGCAGATGCGTTGGGGCAGGCCCAGCCGCAGGGCAGAAGTGCGGGCGAGGGGGCCTTACTCCCAAGGACTGATTTTTGTCTCATCCCACCTCTGCGCTCGGCCTGAGCTGTGTGTGGTGGGACCCCTCTTAGCTCATGGAGGAGAACATGGAGAGGGGAAACAGCCCTGCTGAGAAAGGAGCCCTTCGCTTAGGGAAAAAGTGGAGTGGTCTCATGGATGGTTTAAGGACAGGACCAAAGTGCAATTTAATTGTCGATTCTTTCTTGGGCTTCCTGTGTGATGTTGAGAAAGAACAAACCAATGTTTGTTCTGTGGACAGGCCAAGGCCCTTGGTTTGGGGTATCGGGAGGCACCTTTTTAGCAAGGCAGCGGTTGCTGGAGGGAGCAGGTCGGAGGCATCTGCATTTTCAGCCCTCCCCACGAAGGGTCTTGCAGGTGCTGTTAGTGCCAAGTGCGGAGCCGAGGTGCCCCATGGAAACGCGCCGTTGTGAAACCTTCCTGCTGAACTCGCTAGACCTCATCAGGGAGCCGGGAGCTTTCAGGGAATATCAGACATAATCAGGTATCTCTGTATTTCCAGGTGCTCAGAAAGGTACAGCTTCAACTCTCCTCGCCTTATTAAAGCGGCTGCTGCAGAGATGCTAAGGCTTTGTGGGGCTGACTTGTCTCGCCCAGCTGGGATTCACAGCGAGTTTGGAGAAGTTCAAGGAGTTAGAACAGCTTCGAGTAGGGAAAGATCAGAGCCAGGGCTGGGTTCTGTGCGCGACAGAATGTTGTAGAATTTGTACTCACCACTTTTCCCTTTTCAATTTCACCCACATATATTATTTTTTCTAAAAATTTTAACCAAAATTCAGAGGAATTCAGAAGTCCTGGTGCTTTTTGAGTCTTTACTGGAACATGTTGGGAAGAGGCCGTTAGCTCTGGGAGGTGACTCTCTCGAGCCTATGTCTGTCCGCACGTCCTCAGCGTTGCTGTCCATCCGGGTGCTCTGCTGCTCCCTGGGCACGCGATAAGCAGGATGGGGGACGAGCGATGGCTGCTCCTCCTTCCCAAGGCAGCGGCTACTCTTTGGCCCCTCGAAGCTCCTTGCGCTGAACACGCCTGGGCGAGCGGCTCCCCACGCGCCCGGCTTGGCCGTGGTGTCACTGGGCATCCCAGCCACAGAGCCGCTTCCCTCTCTGGTGTGCTCTGAGCTCTGCCAGCTTGAACAGCTCTTTGGCAGCTCCTTTCCCTCCAGCTAGAAAAACTGAGGCAGCCGAAACCTTCACCTGCGAGGAGGGCCCCTTTCATGGGCAGACCCCGCGCAGGCGGCACTAGAGCCTCATTAAGCCTCTTCTGCTTGTAGCACCTGCATTCGCGCAGTCACCTCCAGAGCCGTCTCCTGTGAGCAGAGACGGTAATTGGGGCTTTTATGGAAACATCTGGCAGGAAGTGACATCTGTCCCAGCAGCTGGCAGTCAAGGGGGGCGAAAAAAAAGGAATAAAAGAGGCTGAGAAAAGCTGAGGCTGGATAGGGGGACAAACTGTGAGTTGTAATTATTTGCAGTGTTTTCCTGAATTGGACATGGTCCCATTAATAAAGAGAACAGATTACCAGCCATTTGTGTGGTGCTTTTTATCGGGCTATGCATGAGGAAGAGAGTAAAACATTTTGCTCTTTAGTTTTAAAACATATTTACATAATGTGATGTGTTTTTAAGAGGCAATATGAAAGACACGCCAGGAAGTGGAGGGTAAAATTTTCAAACCTGCCTTCTGAGATGGCAGAGACCTGTGTTTCAGTCCCCGTCCTGCTTTCCAGCAGTGATAAGAACCACAAATCCCATTTTAAAAGCTCGTTTTCATGTCTGTAGGTGAAAATTTAACATGGTGCTCGTGGAGGGGCTGGAGCCGCGTGGAATCCTCATCATTGCGGGTTGTGCCAAAAGGAGCCATCCGCTCTCAGCATCGAGGTTGATCCGTTCTTCCTGATGGCTGTGGTCCTCCTTCATTTGAGGATGAGTTTCCTCAATTAGCAGAAGAGTCTTAATTAGTGGTTTCCTCCAGTTTTGTTTCATTTCCAAGGAGGAATTAGGAGCTGTCGTTAATTTTTCTTGTAGTTTGTGGAGCCTGGGAGCCAGGTTTTTGGTATTTATTCCCCCTCTCTCCTGCTTATGGAGTGAACTCGGATTCATTGCGAGTTTTTGCTATATTTGAAAATTACATACATATATATATATTCCTGTGACTCATTGTTTTTGTGTATACAATGCAGTGAAGATGCTTAAATTAACTAATTTGAAACTGAACTGATAAAATGAGTCTCTATAAATTGCTGCAAATTCTCTCCTGAGAAATTGCCGGTGCCAGCAAGGTTGCCCGCGGCTGAGGGAGCAGCTCCCGATCCTCGGCTGGGCTGTCCAGCAGCAGCCAAACCACGGTGTGCGTTAACGTTTTAGATTTCCGTGTGCCCCGAAGCAGTCGGTGTGCGGCGCGTTTCTAGGTCTCAGGCGCTGGTGCTGGAGCCCTGGCCCACGGGTGACCGTGCCGAGCCGGGTCCTGCCCTTCCCACGCCGGCGCTTTCCGTGCGTGCTGTGTTCCACGGCAAAGGCAGCAGCTGTTGTGCCTTAATTATTGTTTTCAAAGTCTTCTGCAAATATATCAGCCTTACAGATTAACTACAGATTAATATCCATGTACCGAGGGAGAGATTTGACCCTATATATGCTGATTTCTGATTGGAAATGAGCTTGGTTTTACACTAACAGTATTCCTAAACTTTCTTGCTTCATAGAAGAAAACCAGTTACACATGGACCTTTATTGGGATCTTTTCATTTATCTGCTAAAACTATCTTTTATGATTTAGGTCTGTGTTCTGGCCATCTCTGTCTAGGCAACGTATTCCCTGCCCCTTGCTGCTGTGTTTTCTTCCTTGCAGTTCCTTTGCAATAGTAATATTCCTTTTCATCTGGCTGTTTCTCCCCTTACTTCTGTTCTTTTTCTTTTTTCTTTTGCCTCCAGGCTCAGTTTCTTTCTTGGGGATGCTTGCCATGTTTAAATAAAAGCCTTCCTGCTACCCGTTACCGCCCGCCTTCACCCTGGATTAGCATGGGCTCACCTGGAGCTCGGGCTAATGCCAAGCCTCCCTAGCATGGAATGATCTCTGAATTTCCAGCATCTCTTGCCTATACAGATGGCATTCATAGCAAAAGTCCTCTGAAAACCACAGCCTTCTCTCATCCCCTCTGCTTGACTTATCCAGCATGGAAATCTCCTCCTGGAGATCTATCGTGTTGTGCAATCTGTCTTCCTGCACTCATTCCTTAGGTCACTGAATCTCTCCCGTTGTGTTTTCCCTTGTAAGAATTCACCCTCCTTCCACACTCCATCCTTTTCCTTATTCCTGTAGGTTTTCTCCTAGTCTCAAGCATTGTAATCATGTTGTGTTTGTAGTTGGAGAAGACACACTGTGCATTCAAATACAGGTCTTTAATAAAAATACATTTGCAGTCTGGTTTGTTAGGGAAAAAAAACAGCAAAATGTCAAAAAAAGGGATACTTCAGTATTTGAGATCCTTTTGGATGCATTTTAAAAATAATGCTGAAATAAATGAATGAATATTAAGAATAACTATTAGAATCAAGGAGAAAAAATTAAGTAGAAAAGACTGTGGAAAAGAGTAGAAGGGGCAAAGGGACAGGTGCGGGTCTGTAATAGCGATGGTTGTTATTGTTGTTAGGAGTTGACTTCATTCCTGCTCTCATGCTTTGCACTTGCAGTTTTTGGAGTTTGGGATGCAGATGTCTCAAAGTCCTGTGTCTGTCAGCCGAATGCTTCTGAATTGCACGTAGTTCTGCAGAAGCCCGTGGAAATGTGTGCTCTGGTCCCCCGTGTCACCTCTGTCATTCTTGTTGTGATCTAGGCACCAAGGAGGGCTTTAGGGACAGCCTGTCTCTCCATCTCCTGGAAGTGCCTCTCCCGTAGCACAACCAGGGGAAGGAGAAGGGGAGGCTACTGTCAGCTCCACTGCGTTTTTGAGAGGAATTTTGCAGGAAAGGGACTGCGAATGTGGCAGTGTCAAGAGAGAAAGAAGGGCAGGAGGTGTCAAGAGGTGAGAGGACTGAGACAAAGATGACCCAGAGTGGCACAAGCCTGTCAAAGTTTGACATGAGGAGCACGCAAGCGGTGCCAGCGCTCCTAGGAACGTGCTGATAGCAGAGCAGAGGTGGGGATGGGATCCGTAAGGAAATTCTGCTGTGACACTTTTCCTGATAAAAGCTCCTCTTTTAAACCACACACCATGAAACACGGGGCTGCCAGGGGACTGCGGCCTCTTCCAAGCTCTTTGCAGACTTTGATGACGATGACATTACAGGCGAGAAAAGACCTCTGACATGCAGAGGCTTTTGGACTTTAAATGTGCTCAGAAAAAGATTCGCAGGCTGAATGACCTTGTGATAAAAGGAAACCGTTGAGCACCAAATCTGGAGGTGGATGCGCTGTTTGATATTAACAGGGCTGTGGATGAAGCAGTCACCAGGATTAAGTGCCCATGGCACATTTTTCTTCCTCTCATGATTTGAAAGGGAAACAGAAAGAGATATTGAGAATATTTTGTTAAACCGTTTCAGTCAAAAATGAACATTTGCAGAATTTGAAACCGTTGACAATAGTTACAGCAAGCCTGTAAGTAAGAAAAAATGAAATTAAGTCAGGAGCATTTCAGAGCTCTCTGAGCAGAGCTGGCTGCTTGACCTCAGCGCACACATTCTGTTCTTTGAAGTTACAAATTCGATGCCTTAAAACTTTGGACATTTTGCAGAGATTCAGCAAGCAAAAACAGTTTCTTCAGATTTTTTTGTACAGTAGGAGGAAAACATTTTCTGCCCAGCTACATGAGAGCAGGTTTTGCAGTCCGTCCCATGCCCATCGCTTTCCCACTGTAGAGCCAGCGGCCGTGTCCATTCGCCGTGCGTCGTTCCCAAGCGCCGCCGCTCCCGGTGGGTCTTGGTAATTCCCATGGAAGTGCCAAGTCTCAAAACAGTCTGCAGAGCTGGAAACAGATTTTATAAATAGTCCCCCATCGTCCAAAATTTAAACCAGGTCTCTAGTCTTTATCTGAGCACAGTGTCGTCCTATCGAGCTTGTTGTAGTTCAAAATGTATTTAATGATGACTAGGGTAGCTAATGGGTTTCACTGACCAGAGATGTGTGGCTTTGGAGATGTGTCCAGCGTGGTAAAGGAGCCCGTATTGCTCAGCACATCATTTGCATCTTTCTATATGTGGGTAGTGGCTGTCAATTTAAATTGGATCTGAATAGGTATTTCACATTTTACAGGGCATGTATGCTACTCTTCCTTGTGGTACTTAGGATTTTACTTCAATTTAAATTTGTAAAATCCGATATTCTGAAGTTTTGGATCGAAAATAGAGAGATTAAGATAACTGTTCTGCTGGAAGTCTGTGTGGGAAATTAAACCTAGCTTCTGCTGACTTTCAACCTCATTCTAGCCCCATCAAGCCAAGACTGTTTTCCACATCCAGATCTTGGCGCTAACACATTTTCATTTCCTTTCTATCCAACATAGAGATAAATAAATTCAGAGAAATCATGGGTTTCTAGGATAGTTTAGGTTCAATTTAAATCTAATTTGTGTGTGTGTGTGTGTGTGTGTTAGGCCAAATAAATCATTTCCAGTTCAACTTTAATAATCTATTTGCTTTAAACTTCCATTCTTCCTTTCAAACATTCTTTTTTTTTTTTTAAGTAAAATTTAAATGGGTTAGCATTTCTAAAACAAAATTTTAATTTTACCAGCACTAGAGGTTTGTTTTAATATTTCTTGTATCTCTCCATGCAATCCCTGGCCTTGTAATCAGAAAGTTAATATTCAGAAAGTTAATATTCAAGGTGCTGGCACACCATGGCCTCATATCTTCATTAGAGCATTTTTTGCCTTCCTCTTTTGGAAGTTTCTTTCATTTAGAGATTTCAAAGCAAGATGACAAAAAGAGCTGGAAAGGCACTTTAGCCAATGCAGCTCTGAAATTCAAAGGTAAGGACACAGGAGGAGAAAGATTATCATCTTATTAGCGTGGGAGGATAAAGATTATCTGGTTGCAATGATTCATTATTTATAGGAATGCCAGCCTTCGCTGTGCACTTCACTGAGGCATTTGATACATTTGCGCTGGAGATTAACATTGATGTTATTTTCTTTAATGTCTGTTTTTAGTGTATGCTGTGCGTGTTGGCATTCAGGAGGCTCAGCCAGAGGAGAAGAACAATAGTATTAATTAGGAATGTCAGTCATGGGTGCTGTGAAATTCAGAATTGCCAAGTGTGCAGAGCGGTGCGGTGGTGATTATAGCAGACTGTGGGAGACAGGCTGTTCTCTGTTCCCTCTAAAGCAGCGGGCGGTTTGATGGGCCTGTTATCCAAGCGCTCATGCAAATCTCTCTGAACAGGATAGAGATTTCTGGGGAAAGTTTTGGCTTTTTCTCTTTTTTTCTTTTCTTTTGTTTTTTTTGTCAGGATCCATCACCGCGGCTAATCCCTCCGTAGTACCACGTACATCTTGTTCAGTGGCTCTTAGCCCAAGACTGCTGTGTTTTTCCTGCTTTGTGAATTCATACTTTGGCATCGCGAAGCCAGAGGGATTTATTGGGGTTTGCCTGAGCCAGCAGCAGAGCCGGACCCTGAGCTCGGCTCCCACCTGGGAGCTGCTTTTTCCCCAGCAGGTCAGAAAGCCAAGTTAAATGGTGCCGAATGGCCAAGAGACGGTTGCAAACAGCTCTGCCAACTGCCAGCGCTCTGTGCATGCAATAAAAACCAAGCAGAGCCTGCCTGACCCCAGGACACTTTAGATTTGCTGTACGGTGACTTCCCCTCTGCTGGATAATTTATCTTCCACAGATTGAAAAAGGTTGAAAACCACTAGGGAGAAGAGGATGTTCTGACATTGGTAGGAAGCCTTGCAGAAAGCACTCAGCGATTTGTGCGAGTGAGCTTTGAGCTCGCCATGTAAAAAAGGGCACTTCGTTAATAGTAAGTCCCTTTATCATTAGTTATCATTATTTTTAATGGAGAGAAGTCTTTGCAAAGTTATGCTAATTAAAAGCAGTCTCAGAATTTCTCTTGCAAAAGGAAAACATCAAGTTTGATCTATATTTGCATTTGAGTAATGCATTAAAAATCAATTAATTCTATTTGAATAATTGAGGTAAATTAGTGGTAGCAAACTGCGTCGTCCTGAATGAGGTTGTAATTAGCTTCACACTACGTAATTGTAAAACAATTAGAAAGAATACATGTGCTGCATCCTGTAAACAGTTTATTTAAGTATTGTTGGGAGGTGAAGCAATGCTGTTAGACTGGGATCAAGATTTGCTCTTTGAGAGAAGTTGGGAACTAACCTAGAGGACGGTCCTCCGGAGAAGGAGCAAGAGACTCCGGCTCCATGGACGTTTGGCCACCTCCTCTCGGCTCCTTGGAGCTTACGGTGACCGTGGGGTCGCTTGGATCGTTGTGTTGGGACCTGCTACCACCAAGGAAGGTGACCACGCGCTTGGGCTCCCTGTAGGCAGTGCTGCCGGGTTGCAAGTAGTGCTCCTGCCGAGAGGGGCTTCCAAAATAACTCTGTAATTGCTAATTTTCATACGAGTTAAGTGCTGCTGAGCAGTTTGCTAGGGATTTGTCTTTCCTGCACAGTGCTTAACACTTTGTGAGATTTTCCTGGTGCCTGGCTGTTCAGGAGTAATTGGGGAGCTTAATAGCAAAAGGGAAATAAATAACTTGGCTTGCTTGAGGGTGTTTCCGCCGTTTTGTTTTGAAGTTCCTTTATTGTATATCCCTCTGTAGAACTTCAAATGATTAGAATATTCTGCCTAAAAAAATTCACGCAAGCATTTTAATGTACGCGTTGCAAGGCCTCACACAAGTAACTCGGGCAGATGTTCACACTGACAGGCAAGCGATGTTATTCATTATCAAAGAGAGAAGAAAAAAGTGAAAAAAATAGAAAAAAAAAAGAAAATATGCTTAGAACTTCTAGATTTTTTAAGAGCTTTTTAAACTTACAAAGGGTAAGTTAAAAGTGCTGACATCTATCATTGGAATGGAAATGAGAAACTTAAACTGGGAAAAAAATACCATGACTGTCAGTTTTAATATAAAAGCAGATGAACAGAAATTTCTGCAATTCTGTTGCTCTTCTAATACATGGATTAAATCCCGGAAATCACTTCCTAAGTGTTTATTTTTCCTCAGTTTATGAAAAAATTATAATGCCGCTTCACTTAAATGTTCATTTTAGTAATGAAACTGGAAAACCAACACAAATTTATTCTTTAGCCTTAGCATTTTTGTGATTGGCAGAGAGTGATACCATGAGGAAGAGTAGCCCGGGATTCCCTGTGAAATGTCGCTGTCCACAAAGACCTTGCTGAACCGTTCAGAGTCTGACGGGTTTTCCAGGTCCCGGTTGGCTGGAGGTTTGGGCTGGGGGCAGGAGGACGGGTTGATTCTGATGGCTTTGGAGTTGAACCCAACTGTAGCGTGTGTCAGTGGGTCCGCGGCTCCCCCTTCTCTGGGGAGAAGGACTGGCTTTGGAGGCAGTGCTGGCTGTGCCACGTGTTGCGCTCTTCTCCCGTCATTTAGGGTTCTTGCTCTTCCTGAGCAAATGGACTGGTCTGGGAGGCACTGGGGCCACCAGGACGTTAGCGCCGCGGTGCCCATGGGCGGCCTTTCCCGGCACACACGCTCTTGGTGCCCGCGTGCTCACAGCTCCTCCTTCGACTTGCGTCTCCTTGACCTTTGCTTGGTCCCTTCTCATCATCTAAGGACTGAGCAAGGCAAAAAAGCTGCCGCGCAAGTCCTGAAAATCTTGAAAAATACCTGTTTAGATGAACTCAAGGATTATTGGTGACACAGCTATACAGACCTTTTAAATAATAGTTTTCAAGGTGATGTTACTCAACCCAGTGGGGCTTGTGGATGACATGGGGGTAAAGACAAATAGGGCCATGGTTGCTGGAGCATTTCCTGCTGTACAGGCATTGCTGTTATTTCAGAATCCAAACAATGCCGCGTACACTAGCAAAGGATAACAAAAGCCCCTTGCAAAATATCATGTTCTGTGGAAGGCTTTTTATTCCAGGACCCCCTGCCCATGCCACAGCCAGTCAACAACACTAACAAGAAGGAGAGTGGTCGTCACAGCATTTTTTTTTTTTTTTTTTTTTAGTAAGGTAAATACCATAGAGCAATGTTCAGGCACACAGAAAGAGAAACACAGGCAGAAATAATGAGAATTGTGACATGAGGAATGGTGCCAGGCAGCTCTCACCACGCTCCTGGTGGACCAGCACTGCACGAGTGCATCAAGTGCAAGAACAGTACTTGAAGCTGCAGACAATTGGCAGCACTCAAAACACAGCTGTCTTAGTCCTAGTTGGGCCTATCTTTAAGCCAAATAATAGGAAAACAAAAAACACGGAGGGGAGAATAGCTGTATAAACACAAACAAGGAGATTGAACTTGAATATCAAGCGCTCTCTGTTTGTTTTGTGGTCGCACAAGACCGTAAATGCCAAGATTGGGGAAGAGCTGTGGAGATTTCCAAATCTGGGCAACAGTTCCATCTGCCAGGAGCTTTGTGATTAATTATATCCACTGTCAGCACAGAGTTTGGGTATTTTTTTCTTCCCAAATGCTTTTCAATATACTCAGCTGCTAAAAATGCATATGGGTTTTCTGAAAGTAAAATTCCCTTTGGTCCTCGTGCAGTAAGTGGATTTCTGCGGCAGACAGTGTAATCCTCTGCTGGTGCAAAGGGGAGGTAAAGGAGCAGTCGCCCAGTGCCAGCGCTGGCCGGATAAGCTCCTGGCACCCGCTGTACCCAGTGCCAAGGGCCCCTCTCCCAGGAGCGGCCACCCAAGTGGTGCCAACAAAGTCATTGGGCAATGGGAGAAGTTCAAGTGGATCGTCAATATGAGACAAGAGGTATTTTGAGACCTTCAGAAGTATCTGCTATTTCATTCTTTAATCTTAGGTGATTCTAGCGTCACTGTCTGAAAAGAACTACCCATGTTATTCTTGGGAAGTTACCCAGTAAAGCCAGGGTTGTGAGCTGATAAATTATTGGGGAGTTAAAGTTTTGCTGATAGAAACTTGTTAATTAATTTGTTTCCAAAATCTGATAAAACTGCTATTTTAATCAGAAAGTACAGACTTCAGTGGTGATTATTCTCTCTAGAAGCATAACTTTGAGGTGTTTTTTAATAATATTTTTACCATTTATTTTGAAAGAGAAGTACACATTTATCGGAAATTGACTTAAGGGTTTGTGTAATCGCTAACTGGAATTTAGGAATGCAAGTGTAATAGGTATTTTACAGATGCATAAAAGCAGGAAATAGTTTTTCTTTCAACAGGCTCTAATGGTAAAGGATGCATATTTGAAAATAATTGCCTTTTGCTGAATCTGGATAATGACAGAAAACTGGCTTACTAGACAGCTACTTTGGTTGTTCTACTGTAAAGAGGAATTTATTTTACTTTAATCTTTCTTTAAGGTGATCTGATTTAATAGTCTAGAAACTTCTATGTCTTTGTGTCTGTATGAGTTTGATCCGGAGTTTTTGGATAGCGGGATCTGCTCTAGGGCATCCTACAGAGCAGGGGCAGTTTTGTCTGGTGTTTTCAGAACTACCCAAATGCTTTCGGTGCCATCGGTTTGCAGATGCAGAGGGTCAGAGGATTTGGGGTTGTGTGTTTTCATCTTGGTTGCACTTTGCTGCTTTGAAAGTCAAACGAGATTTCAGAGCTTGCTTTACAGTATGGTGCATAAAATTTACATAAAAATTTTATAACATATTCAGAAGCGCCTTCTAAATTCTTTTGAAAATTGTGGTATTTGGGTACCATATGTCTAATGATGTTAAAAAGCAAAAATCAAAACCCCTCTTTTCTTCCTCTCAAATGTTTCCAAGCTTGCAGTCCCAGCCCACAGGCGCTGCCTCTGTTTTCTTGTGCTGGGTAGTGGCTGGGGCTTTGGGGTCATCTCCAAGCGTTACTGTTTCTCACATTTGAAAACAAGGAACCAGACCCAATTCCCCCAGTCCTGCCCAAGCCATCTGCAAGTGTTTGACTTCACCTCTGGGTCTTCCAGTGAAAAAAAAACTGGGAGAAAACAAAGTTCTGTGACATGAATAAGCCTCAAGGATTAAGGAATAGACTTCAACAATAATTGTGACTGTATTTTAGGTTGTGTTTCTAGGTGCTTATTCTGAATGGTAACATAGTGAAGCAGGGAATAAATTCAGTGCTCTGTGGCCCCCCCTTTGAAATGGAACCTCTCCAGCTCTCTCATAGCTAAAGAGATGCTTTTGCTCTAGTGCTTTTCATATAAACTTCCCTCTCTGGTCCTGCTTTGGGCGCAGTGTTCCCGTCCAGGCTCGTGAGTCCTTTTGGGCAAACATAGAGCAACGTGTTTGTAGCGTGAGTTATGGCCTTGGTGTTCTGTGTGATGGAGAGGAACCAAACGGCTTGGGTATGTTTGGAATTCTTTGGCTCACTCGCAACAGATGTAGCTGATATCCTTGTCTCTGCGCTTAATATTTGATGCTGAGGTGCGCGTTACAAAGCAGTTATAGTCTCTTGACTGTCTTAGACTATGGAATTGCAATTTTTTTGTCTCATACAGAATCTCTTGACAACCAGTTATTTCATTTGTAAAATGCCGGTATGGTCTGGCATCTGGTCCCATCCTACACCTCGTCTGTGTTCTAAAAATTGTTTTTTCAAATGCTCATTTAAGTTTCTTTTTTGTCCTCTCACCCTACCACAAGGTATTTGAATAACATTCTTTCTATGTGATCTCTTATCTTGTACCTAAATGAATATTTATAAAGCATGTGTAGTGACATACAATAATCTAGAAGTCTGCAAGAAAAAGTTACAATTTAGAAAAAGTCTTATTTCAGGACAAATGTGACCATGCTGGTATCTATGCTGAAAAGAGCTAAAGGAATAGCCAAGCCTGGGAAAATGTCTGTAGAAATAAGGGAACTTAAGAAATTAGAAATAAGGGAACTTAAGAAATTAAATCTAATTAACTTATCTGTGACTAGCTAAGATGAGTTACCACAGTCTTCTAACGCTGCTGTACGGAGATGACTTCTAATCTGGAAGAAAAGGGGAGAACAAGGTTCATGTGTAGAAATAAAACTTAATTCAGACAGTAGGAAAGATGCATGTATCTTAGCAGTGCGAGTAATTTAGCCTGGGAACAATTTAATTAAGAGTGCAATATGCACTCCATTGTTTGACATTTTAAATACAGATGATGCCTTCTGCATGGTACGTGACACGTTCTTTGTCACGCATAAAGCTGACTGTGTAGGTTTGCAAAGGATAAATTTCTGACTTAAACTTTATTT
Organism: Crypturellus tataupa; assembly: GCA_034781795.1. Classification (NCBI taxonomy): domain Eukaryota; kingdom Metazoa; phylum Chordata; class Aves; order Tinamiformes; family Tinamidae; genus Crypturellus; species Crypturellus tataupa. Next base: position 4,354,536 of record JAWLRI010000217.1, on the reverse strand, counting down.
CCCCAAAACCTATCATCTTGCAAGGGAAGAGAATAAAATTATGCAAATCTCTGTAAATATTTGCTATGCTTGTGTTGCTGTCAGCTTGTAGGAGCAGGTGGTGCTGCGTCCTGTCCGTCACTGCTCACAGCGGTCAGTGCAGCGCTGCCGCCCCGCTCCCGGCTGGATCCTCTTCCTTTTTCAGCCACCAACATCCGTGTCCAGCCGGCTCCACCACAGTAGCATCCCATTGGCTCTATGGAATAAACGGGACAGAATCTCTAAGCGTGCAGTTTCATGTTAGGCCTTTCCAATATAATATAGATATTCATAAAGCATTTAAGAACTTGAAAATAGTAATAATGCATTCCAATAAACTGTTTGCTTTTTTGGTTAGGCTATTCGGAAAGTCAAAGTCGTTATAACAGACCTGTAGTTTAGTTGATTCAGTCTTTTTCACAGGAATATAAACACATGTTCAGAGGGCTCTAACTCTGCATTATCCCCTCTCTCTGTGGTATCCTCAGATGCTTTGTCCTCTGCCCCTCTCTTGGCTCCCTCTTTCCCTTTTCTTGTTTAAACAAGAAAAATGGTTAGAAAATGGAGCTTGGTGCTGATTCTTTTCACTTTAAGTCTTCATCATACCTGCAAGTTTCTGAGCTGTTTAACCATGGAGCAGTTACAGTAAATACAGCAAAAGGGACATTCCTGTCACGCCTCCCTTCTAGTGTTCTGCAGTCCCTTCTGTAGACATGAAGTACATGAGAAGTGCAACCAAATGAGCAGGTTGTATCGAGGAATACAATTCAGCTGTGACACTTCTCTTTTCCTCTCACCAGTTCTGACCCCAGGAGCTTTTGGCCTTTGTAATAAAAAGTAGGAAGGAAATATGTTCTTGTAGGTGCCACGTCAAAATATGTTGTGTGCCCCAAAATCTGTAGTTTTGGTGTGTGACCTGGTGTTCTCCTGGGTACACTGGAAGGCCAAAGATGAATATCTGTTCACCAAGGAAACTATGCATTATATGAATCTAATATTTAAAGATAAAATTTTGGAGCATGAGTTGTACAAAAATACATTACTGCTCTCATGTTTCGTATGCATGTTTTTCTTGAAAGAATATGCACTTTTCATATGCATGTATGTGATGCAGTAGTCCATTTTAAGACGAGTCTGTTCAAGAGCTACTTAATGCCAATAAAAATAAAAAACTAAATCAAATACATGCTACATTGGAATGAAACTTGGTGATATAAGGTCTGTGACATGCTCTCTCACATCTGTAAAGTTCCCCTCATATCGTTGCATGAATAATCAGAGCTTATAAGCTGGTATGGAGCAGATAATGAGATCTTTCGGCACCTCGAGACCCAGCGTGGTAATGTATGAGAATGATTTTTCTTCCTTTCCGCGAAAGGTCATGTGCAGTGGGAAGTGTCTGGAAGATGGAGGGGTGACTGACTGTAATGAAATCAAAACCTGAGGAAGCACAGGGAGGGAAAAAAAGTCCCTCAGTTTAAGAACAGATTAGAAAACATGATTGAATTGAAACTTCTCTACCCAGAAGGGTTTTGTTTGTCCTCTCCTGAGGTCATTAATTAGCGTGGCTCTGTGTCCTCGAACATCCTTGCTGCTAGTCCTGCCTGTGGGAGCAGGAACAGCATTGCAGGTGCTGCAAACAAGGGGCATAATAAACAGCACCCCATTTTAGCGAGGTGTCTGTGTTCTCAGGGTGCCCGTGTCCAGCTCTGAGCACGGCCGCTCGGGGATTCTGTGCACGTGGCCCAGGCCGCCTGCTGCGGCCCCGTGCCAGGGCTCGGGCAGCCTCCTGGCCATCCCCATACCCATTTTCTCGCTTATTTTTTCTCTACACTGGACAAAAGAGAGGAAAGGCAAGTCGGCAACTGTCAGTTAGCCATTGCCTTTTCTGCTGGTGTGGGTGTTGTGCAGTATTTTGTGCCAAGATGAGCCTGGAGAGCAACCTGCATAACCCTGACCCTATCTCTTGTTGTGTCTTACACAAGAGGTTGCACTGATTTCAGCTGGACTCTATTTACCATTAAGGTCTTGTCTACCACAGGTAGGAAGATGTAAATCAGCCCTCTCTAACTACGATGAGTGGAAAGGAGCTGGGAAGCACCTTATTTTGATTACTTTCGTTTCTGTTGGTGTAAATCTGATGATAAAAGATACATAGAGGTAAATAACCTTCCTATAGGACATGCACAGAAGAGGAAGTGACTCTGATTTACTTCCTCACTGTGGTCTGTGAGGACCCCTGTCTGCTGATTTCATTAAATCATTATTATACAGGGCACGGCCTCAGAATAAATGAGGCCCATTCCCATTTACAAACCAGGTTTCTACTGGAATTTGTAGGTAGGTCCCTTACAAATTTGCAGCCATGGCACAAATGATTCCTGTCGTCAGGAACATTTTCATGAGTTTTTATCAGAAGCATATTTTCCAATACAATCCAATTTCCATGGAAACACTAGTCCACAAATACACTCATTTTGTCACAAGGAGTGGTCTGAAGTATATGCCCACTGAGGGTTTTATAAAGATCCCATTTCAGACCTACTGAACATCTTTTAGGATTATATCTGAAAGAGCGGGTTATTTCTTGTTTAGAAGATACCTTTTAATTTTCTGCTGGTTAAAGTAGTTTTTAATACAGTGCTGTTCAGTGACTTCCCAATACCTGCAGCTATTTAGGAGCACTGATGCTTGTGCTTGTTTAAACATGACAAGAACTGAGGGTCAGTATTTACCGGCTGAAGGTAAAGCCCTGTATAAGAAGAATAAAGATACTAATTGGTTTGATTGACCGAAAGTTGGAGTATTAGATGTAAGACACTTTCCCCTTGAAATCTGAGTCAGAATCTAGTTCAGAACACTGAGCTACCTTCTTTAAGTCACATCCCTTTCCATGTCCAAATGAGTTAACAAAAGTTTCTAGTTGCTTTGGAAATACTGTTATTACTAAACATATAAGAAAGTTTAAGAATATATGCATTTTTTGTCTATATTCCAGTCTGGCACAATATAATCTGATTTTCTGTAATTAATTTTTGTTTTGAAAAAATTATCAGTAAGCACTCTTCAGCAAGAGGGATTTTCTATTTTAAGACTTAGTTTATAGGCCGATATATGGTTATTTCTTACAGCTGTTTTTCAATAGCTAAGGTACAAGGATATATATTTTAACAGGGTATAGTGTTATAAATTGCTCTGCTATTTTCTTTAGTCCATAAGAATATTTTTATTCCAGTTGTATTGGAAGGAACAAGAGGAGGTGTTTGAAACACCAAGGGGTTGGGGTGCACAGATTGCAAGGAAGGTTTCAACTGGTGCGTGTGAGCTGCTGATCTCAGCCACTTTAGGGACAACTCTCTAGTTCTGCATATGTCACTGTGGCTACAAAGAGCTGTTGTAAGCGGCAAATACTCCCCCAAGAACCAGAGTGGTGGGAAGCCAAGGCACTCTTGATGTCTGCCTCGGAAATAGCAGAAACGACACAGAAATGGGTATTATAGCAGTTACAGTAGTTTGGTTCCCATATGTGGTTAACATTGTCCCAAGGCCACCAGGCAACGTGGAGCAGCGTCAGGGTGGAGCTGAAGGGAATGCGGTGGCTGCCCTGGATGTTGCCTTCTTTGCGTCTAGCAGTTTTTCGTATTTTCTCTGTTTTTCAAGGCAGTGTTAGAAGAAGGGGCATGCGGTTTCAGGGAGTAAAGTTCATTTTATAACACTCTATTCAGTTTACCATGCTTTGCGAGAAGATGATTCCATCCCTATTTTCCCTTCAAAAGACTCTGATCTAAAAGACAACTGATCCATCAGTTGTCATTGCGCCGGATAATGAGGATTCGCTCTGAAACGATTCCCTAATTGGCAACGCAGTGCATGTGAAAAGCGGTTTTTGCCACTCTTTGGCAAATTGCTCTGTTACTATAGTTTGCTGTTGGCACATCTTGCTCTCTGTTAAATGTACCAAGTGTTTGGTATCTAATTATGCACTTACAGGTTTTTAGAGAATCAGAATGCAAATAGTTGTTGCAGAGTGAACTCTTACTTCTAGCTCTTCAGATTATTTTTTTAAAACTCAGGCACTACAGCAAACCACACTGAGAGCTATTAATGTAAATTAATTATTCCTCCTGCTGGCTTCTTTACAACTTACTCAGATGAGGGATTATTAAATGCACCATGCCTTGAAAATTTGCATGCATTAAAAGCCTTATCATTGCCTGTGCACTGCTGGCCTCCATCAGGGGCCCAAGAATTAAAAAATTATTACTCTACCATTTCCACTGGTAACTGCCCATTGCTGTCCGTTTGGCGCTAGCATAGCGGAGTAGATAATTTTGATTATAGACTCTCCTGGTAATGTGACATCCCTAACATGGTCCATGGCATGTGACTCGCGTTGCCGTGTTACAGTGATGCTCTATAATAAAGTCACCATGAAGAAGAGAATTATAGGATGAAGCGGAATATGTACTTTCCTGATTAAAAGATTTTTTTATTGCTGATTCAAATAAGCTAAGGAGGCAGATAACCATAGTAACACAGACCAGCCTGGGAACGAGGATCTGCTGCTGGAAATCAGGGGAGAGTTACAAAATGTGTAGCACTTTGTTTGTTTGTTTGTTTGCACTTTGTTCTGGTTTTAGTTGGTATTTTCTACCAAGCTGCTGGGGCTGTTCTCGTGGTCACCCCTGCAAAGCCGCCCGTGTCCGCGCGCGCTCTGCCCTTCCCGCCGCCTCTCGCCCTCTCTCCTTAGCTAACAGGGACCCGACCCACTCGCTGCTCTGCACCTGCATGGGCCCTAGGGCAGAGCCTTTTTAGCTAAACCTGAAATTCTTGGACTGTATAGTTATGCAAACAAAAATTATGTTCAAGGGCCTTGAAAATAAAAAAGCTCATGTTTAGGCTCCTGTAAGTTTAATTGAAGCCTAATGTGGAATTCAGGAGGGCTGGTTCTGCCGTCTAATTGACGGAGTGAGAACAAAAACAGCGAACGAGAAGCGAGAACGGTGCTAGATCCTGGGAAAGATGCTGCCTTTCACAAAGCAGAACTGGCAGCCACGTGTCTGCGCAGTTCTGGTCGTCTGGGCTTTTTCCTGCTGTAGTCCGTGGGAGACGGCGGTGCTTCTCAGCAGGAAGCCTGAACTGTGCAGACCTACGTGTGTCCATGGAATTCAGCACTTCCTTTCTGCTTGCAAATTTGCAGGTTGCATAGATTACCCAAAGAAATACTAGTGTACACTGTGCAATACAGAGAATTTGTGTGTTCACGGCCTGTAATACTGTTCGCCAAAGGTTATGGGACATTATTTGTTGTCGTTCTCTATCTCACCTAGTTTTGGGTATTGTTCATGAGCATTTTGGTGTCACCTGAGGTCCCCATCGGCATACGGATGTGGCCACAACATCGACATTTCTTCCTGTCGGGCTGGTCCCATTGCTTCAGGTGCTCTGTGCGGGTAAAACCTGGTGTCCCTGGCAGGTGCCGGACAGTTTTGATGCTGGTGCTGCTGACTTCTCCTGATTAAATCTCAGGATATATGTGACCAAATTGAGCAGGGTGGACATAGAGCACATTACCAAAGAATCACGATTTGGTCTATATCATGTTTTGTTACGTGGCTAAAAAAGCTGAGATTTGGGCATATTTTTCCCAAGACAAAAATAAACTTCAGTTTTAAAATGTTCAGTGCAATATCATGTTTTCAGTCTGTTATAAGTGAATCCTTGGGGATTTTGTAGGAGCTGGGTTTATATTGCTCCTCTAATAGAGAAGCACTAAGCAGTTAATAAATGTATCAGGCGCTTTGCCCTGCGCTCTGTTCGTCAGTAGCGGCGCCCGCTGCATCTACAGCTGCGCTGTTCTACTGGGGAAGATAAATGGATTTCATAATCCTACGCTGGGGAGGAAAGGGAAACGGGAAGCGATCGGAGCTGCAGGAGCTGGATAACTTAACAGCACTCTGAGAGGCAGAGCTCTAAAAAACCATTAGGGACATTAACTTCTTGAGTGGCGATTCAGAAATTGATGCCCTGCCTTCGCTCCTGTGATGTTTTCAAACTTTCATTAAGTTTATCCCATCTTCCACCTGGCTCTCATAAATTGCTGCTCTGGAAATGAATCATTTGTCATGGAGTGTCTGCTCCGAGTAGATTCATCTTCAAAACAACATTATCATTTCCTAAAGACCGGTTTTAAATCCATCAGCAGTATATGAGCCAAAGTGCATTACATTATTTTGACATATTATTCATTGAGATCATTTCCTGACGGGCTTGTGCTTAATATGTTGAATTATCACAAAGCAGAATAGTTATCCATTATTGGTTTTAGGAAATACTGCAACTGGTGATTACAACTGGGAAAAAAAAAGTAAAATGAAACTTTAGTTGGCCAAGTTAGGCTCATAAATTGCTTTTGTCTGAGAAAATGGGTGTCTCATCGCTGTTTGTAAACATTATTGCCCTTCTGAAAAGCTTTCATATGGGAAAAGTGAGAGCTTGACGTACAGAATTAACTATTTTCTGGGATGTGATGGTTTAGCAGTTTTTCACTTAAAGGCCAGGCATCACCAGAGTAATTCAGGAGAAGTTGGAATCGTTAGATATGAGCAGCCATCCTTGAAGATACACCCAGTAGTTTAAATAGCTTTGAAAAATAATTAATGCAATATTATATATTACCATATACCATTTCTTACAGAATAGTAGGCACAATTTTAAGCCTGAAGTCTGCATCTAAATATTGCATAATGATAATAGATGAATATATTACCGTGATTTACTATGTAGCAAATTACTTGCTGCCCCAGAGTCGTGTGTGCTTGTGTAAGAGCCCAATTATAACTCAAGAAATAAAATATGGGAGGAAGCGCCGTGCCAGCATCTGCATCCCCTGCTGTGTCGTGCCCATGTGGACCCGAAGGGAGACGGGTGGAGCAGAGGCTGCTGCAGGACAAAGTGTCACTTAGAACAGGGGACAGTTTGCAGCTTTGCTGCTCCCGGGAATCCTGCTGCAGCCCCGGGGGGATGATGGAGGCGACGGAGCTCTCCCTCCGGCCGCAGCAGGGCAGGGGGCCCGGGGCTGCCGCGCGGTGGGGACGTCCAGGAGCAGAGCAGGGCTGTGCTGGAAAATAAGGAAGAGTCGAGTTCATGGCAAAATCCCAACCTGGCTAATCCGGCTGCGGATTAGCTGGGAGCTCATGCTGGAGCTCTAAACATTGGCTAAAGATCAAATGGGCTGGAAACACCGTGAAAGCAAGGATTTGGTAGGCTGTAGACACACAAGAAAAGTGACCAGTTGTCCCTCAGTGAGAGGAAGTTTTTTCAACTGGCCCTAACTGCAGTGCGCAAAATTGTGCAGCTGGGCATTTTGCAAAACTGGTAATTGTGGTGCATGACCCTGTTGTATTGGGCACTGTTTATGAAGTGCTAAGATATCCAAGTCCTTGACTTGGCCTTCAGTCCATAGGGCTACAACTGTTGCCTCCTTGAGAGCAAGGGAAGAAACAGCAGATGGAGGGAGTTTATTGGAGAGGAAGGATTGAGAATGGTTACTGATGGGCTTTCAGGGAAATGAAATAGCAAAATGAGCAAACAGAGAGCAAAGGAGCAAAAAGTTTGCAGATTAAATCATCTCAGGTTATGCTATACTGCAGCCAGGCAGAGTGATAATGCTGTCCATGGTGTAGGGGCGATTCTGAAAACAGGACAATTTGTGCTGTGCATTTATGCCTCAATTTTGCATCCATTTTTGCCTCAGACATTACATTTTGGTAAGTGTCTTTTATGTTGCAAGGAAGAACTTGTGCTGGAGATATTTAAATTGCATTTCATCTTCTCAAGAATCTCAAGTAGCTGTTTTTCTACTTCAGGCAGTCTGTTCTGGGGAATACGCACTGCTCTTTCCATGTGTTATCCCTTCCAAATGTCAGTAGAAGGTTCCCTCTGCCAGGCAAAACCCCTTCATGGTGCTGCATGGAGCTGCCCTCTGCTCTGTTGACTGCTTGGCCTCACTGGAGAATTCCCACAGGTGAGCACAGAAAACTCGGAGTTATATTAATGGAGTTATATTAATGAGGGAACGGGTTCCCTCCTGCGGGGCAGAGCTCAGTGCTGCCCCCACAACGTGCTGCAGAACCATAAAGGTGCCCTGCCCGATGCCTGCAGAGCTCGTGGCACCTCGCCTTGGCACTATAACAAACGAGCGCGGCGCTCACACAGCGCGGCTGCCGATACCCCTGCGAGCAGAACCGCACAGCTCGTGTGCCTGGCGCCCCACTTCTCCTTAAACAGAAGTAGTAGTTTAAAAGAGCTATCTTGTGTGTGTTCATTTTGTTTTGTTTGGCAAAACCAGCCCCCAGTGACTCCCAAACACTCTGAAATCTTTCAGTGCATTGGATCGTGTAGGACACATACTCATGGATTAATCACAGCTGAGCCATTAGCTGGGCTTCCTCAGGCCACCGCTCCTGAGGGCATGAGCTGTTCCTGCCCGCGTTCAGCCAGGGGCCGCCTCCTCTCGCCCGGTTAGATGAATTTTTCTATCCGCTAAGTTTTAATGGTTGCCTCGGGAATAATTCTTCCAAATGGCCAGTGAGGTATCGTTTTCCTATTACCAGCTATGGATTTATCAACCTCCTGTTTTCTGCCTGGTCTGTGGAACCTGATCTGAGGGATTTTATGAATGATTCCCAGAGCTTTTCCTTGCTTTGTTTCCACACGTACCACCAGAGAGGACAGCCTCCCTTTTAGCACTGCGTGACACTCGGGCGTTCTGTCTCGTCTGTGTGCTTCCAAATCTGTCTTTCCGCTCAGCCGAAACCCTTTTTAGCGCTTGGGTTCTGACCAGGTCTTAGCCGATGCCCTTGGCTGCCGCCCCGGCCGTGCGCGGCGGGAACTGCCGGGTGCAGCGGCTGGAACTCGCGCCGAGAGCGGCAGGAGCAGCCGTGTCACGCGGGCTGGCACCACGGCAGCTGGCGCTGAGTATGGAAAGGGCTCTCAGGAGACAGAGAGAAATCAAAAATATACCTTTGAATGCAGAAAAATGATTTCTATGTTCTTGCTGCACACCTTCATTTATTATACATCAGGAACATAGTTCTTAAATACTAATTTTATGCAATACTGAATTCCGCTTATGTAATACAGAACTTACCAATAACATGACCTTAGAATGTAGAGTCCTGTTTGCTTCCAAAGCTCTTTGGTTTTCATTTTTTTTTTATATGGAAGAATGGTTATCCGTCAGTGTATGCTTAAAGCTTAATAGTAGAACTAGCTAAAAAAATACTCTTGTGCCAAAAACTCCAGGCGAATGACACTTTGTGTAGCGTTCAAGCCTCTTTCCTTTCTACCAGGCTCCTGTTTCCTTCCCAGTGGAAGCATAACGGTCACGATTCATGAACCTTTCTGTGTAACCACTAATATTCGGAGCTTTTTAAGAAATGTAAAGGAATTAGCTGAGATGCACATTTCTAGCATACACAGAAAGTAACCAGATCCCAGGTACAGATTACAGCTTTAATGTTAACACCATTGTACTCATAAAGTGTTCTTTATTTTGCAGACAGGCAGTTTCAGTGAATTTCAGAACTGCTGCATGCCGGGTAGTTACAGGTGGACTCCAGGTTTATAAAGTTGTTTAAAAGATATTATAAAACTGTACACAAATCACTGGCACAGTTAGCTAGACTGCTTGAAGGCCGTGAACTCCGTAGGCCATCCAGTGCGGTCAAGCTTTGGCGATGGATTGGGCTGCCTGGACCTTGTCCTGTCGCACTTGGAGTATCTTGAGCACAGAGAGTCCTCAACCCCTCTGGGTTTCTCCTTGCCCTTTCTACCTCCCCCAGGCACCTTTCCCCTGATAACTGAGTTGCTTTTTTTGTTACTTGTGTCTGTCACCCCTTGCTCTGCTGCTGGGCATCTCTGAGGAGAGCCTGCCAGGGTCCTCTCATGGGCGCCGAGTGTAGTAATCTGCGTTAAATGGAGAATCAGTAAAAATAATGATTTTAATACCCGAATGGGTAGTGATTACTTGAAAGGAATGAAGAGAAACAAATCTGAAGATGCCTGCAGTTACTGTGAATTTAAACCCTGGCCAGGGATTCTGTAGAGGAGATACAAACAAAAAGAAGTGCAAGGATCCCCCAAAAGCTTTAAGTTTCAAGCAGTCCACTCAATGAGAGCTGAATTTGTAGAGTATTGAACTATGCCTCACAAACAAAGGTCAGAATTTTTAGAGATGAAGTTACTTAAAAACACTTATTTTTAATGGAAATAGATTAGTACCTTCAGCTGTTCATTTTTTCTTTCTTTTTCTTTTCAAACCAACTATGTGTTTTTTAATGGGAAATGGGAATATTTTATCAAGACACAGCCTTCACCTCCACCCAAATTCTGCTGGATGCAGAACAGGTTGAATGCAATGTTTTGGGGTGCTTTATGCAGGAAATCAGCCTAGAAGTTTTATTGTTCCATGTCTGCAGGCAGATATTTCTTTAAGGGCACCGAATGTGCATGAGCAGCATGGTACCTGAGCCAGCCCCTTTGCAGAACGCACAGGCTCTCTGGAGAGGGGCTGGAATTTGGTTATCGACTGCAACGGCTTGTTCGGTGGAGGCAGAGAGCAACACAAACACGTTTCCTCCCAGGACGCGGGCAGAGCGTGCCCATTAGTCGGGAGGAAGCCTCGGAGCCGTTTGGAGCACGGCCGCTTCAAGGCTTGTTTGTCTTTGGGGACGAAGGGGACGGGGAGCCTCCGCTCACTGGAAAATGCGGAGCTAAATGGTAGATGGCAGAATCTTGTTTAATACTCTCCGATGATCCTGTAAATTCAGGTTTTCAGTAACTAGTGGACTGGAACTGCAAGCCTGCCAAAAGATATTTAGTTCAGTGAATGTTCGCTGATATTTTTTTTTAATATTATTTTTTTCCCCAAGCCTGGTGACATTTAAACAAACCAAGAGGTGATGGTTAGGGTCCCCACGAGCTATCATTTTGACTGAAGTTTCAGAAAATGCCTTCTGACAGAGTCACTCTTCTAATTTCTGCAGGATGGCACAGTTATTTTCTGGGGAGACACAAGTGCTCCGTGCGTGCTTATGAGTTAAAGGAACAACAGACCCTAACAGGTTGTGCTTCCTAGCTTAGAGAGAGATTCTTTTCCCTTATGTCTCCCCTTGATGCGGCTGCTCTCGCGCCCTGGTCCATGGCAGGAGCTACTGAGTGCAATTCCCACCATCCTGGGGCTGTGAGAGGGCCCTGGTGCAGTCAGTTAATACATACGAGTTCTCCTACCCTGGCACAGAAGCGGGCACTTCAGGTGCTGCAGCTGCATCGTCCTGTCCCAGTTTTGGTCCACTACAGCGGCTGAGCCCTTGTAGGATTTTTTTCCAAGCTGTTTGTGAACATAAATAGAGTTGCAATACACATAAAAATCTCTGGTTTGTCTGAGATTGCAAACTAAGGCTTGCAGGGCTCATCTTTAGTGTTGACTGCATTGCAGCTCACTAGGATTTGGCTTCATTTTAGCTCCTCTTCTATTGTGTATAACCCAGGCCACAGTCCTTACCTGGCTTAAAAAATAATTTAAAAGGTGCCAAAGTCATTGCCATGGGGCAGCCCCTCAAGAGTGGTGCCCTTTTTATGCAGCTCACGGTAATTATTTTCTTGTACTTGCACTGATTTAACTGAGAACATAGACTTATTTTGACATGTTGTGGCTACTAGGCAAAATAACAAGTTCTGCAGAGTAGGAGGAGAGAGTCCTTCCTACACCCCAGAAAAACAAACAGCTCTTCATTAGAAGCTCTGAACATTTTGATACTGATAAGCTAATCCAGGAAGCAGACTTACTGTTTACTGCACAGTAGTGATGCTTAGCCAATGCTGATTTTGGTAGTGCAGTCGTCATGTCCAAGTACCCTGTGACTTAGGAGGATTTTCAAATTTGCCTACTGAGTTTTCTCCTGATTATTATTTCTACAATATAGTGGCATGCCATTTTCAGAATATTGGCCCAATACTCTGGTGGTTTCTGTAGATGTCATGTTCTCCAAGCAGTTCTGAAGACTTCATGGAATTATTTCAGTTTTCTTTTACTCCTGCACTGAACAAGTTTTCTGAAGAAGCACTGTTCTGAGAGAACCGTTAATATGTCTTGGCTCATAAGTAGTCATTTCTTACTCACCTGAGATAAGGTATGGATAGCTCAATGACAGTGTTTCAGTAAAGATGTTAATGCATTTTTGGGACTCTTAACACTCTTTGCACGTGTGGGTATTTGGGGAGGAAATGATAATCCCTCATGGAATTCAGGTGAGCTACGTGAGGTCTCTGCCAAAACGATGACATTAAATCATCATTCCTACTAAACAAATAACAAACTCGGGCAGTCTTCCAAAACCAGAAAACATTGCAGGGGGAAAAGTAGTGGGTCAAGTCAAGGAAGAAAGTTGGTCTCATTTTGAATATCAAAACATCCTGCATGTAAAATGCTGCAAGTGTTTGATGTAGTTTCCAGATATTTTTGTGGGGGTTTGGTCTGTCATTTAAAATCAGCATGGTTAGGAGTTAAACTGTTATTCAGCAAGGTTGATTTCATCCTATCAGCTAGGATTAGGTTTTATTTTCCAATTAAGAGATTAATCTATGTTGAAGACTCATATACTTTTGTGGTAGTTATATTTGCTATTAAGTCCTGACCTGTATTGATTTATGCGGATTCTTTCCCACTTTAACATAGTATGAAACAAATGGAATGCAAACTCTTATGCAGGAACCGTGTTCAATAAAGGCCACCCTGGGGTCTTTAAGATGAGAAATGAACTTTATGAACCTTGTGCGGTATGTGATACGTGTCTTTAAACACCAGATTTAAAGAGCATAAATTCATAGATCTAATATTGAGGACTGGGATTCATGTCTGAGATCTAACAAAGTTCAATTAAAAATTTTATCTTAAAACTTTTTTTTTTCAAACTATTTTAGTTTAAAATCTTCTTTTCCCAACATGAGCAGCAGCCGCTGATGTGGGAAGTGGGAGCCCATGCCTTGCCCTGGGAGCTCTAAGGCCCGGAGCTGGCTGGAGCGCTGCTCCGGTGTCTGTGTAACCCTGCAGCACGGCTGCCCCAGGAGTACCCCTGAGGATAGACCTCGGTGTGCCTTGGGCTGTAGACACGCACGTCTGAACGATCTGAGCAGTAGTTCCTGGGGAGTTTCCTGTTGGTTTGGGGTGTTTACACATCCGAAAACATTGCCTGCCACCCGCTGGGGGTTTGCATCATGCATCTCACACTTGCATCTCCCTCCTCGCTCTAGGAGGAACGGGATCCTCCTCAGAAGGTTTCCATTGCCAGATTGCTGCCCACCTAGGGCACGGGTGTGAGTGCTGACTCTGATGGACTCTTCTGTCCTTCATTTTCATCTCCAGCTTTTGAGACCTAGGAATGGCTTGTTGCCAACCCTTCAACCATCTCCTTAAACAAAAATATGTGAAACTATGATATTAAAAATCCTAATATTAAGACCTGTAGCCCAAGAAAACTAAAGCAGAACCAGCCTGCCCTGCACTTACCTCTTTTCTAACCTTCCTGCTGTGGAAAGACCTCTGTGGCTGACCCTGGCCATTAGGCGTTCTGCTTATAGTTATATAGTTTCTTCACTTATGTGAGCAAACCCACAGTGATTTAGAATTAAATTTCAACAGTTCAAGTAATCCTTCTGGCACTGCAGCTTGGGGCACATCACATTGAAATCCTATTAACAAAAAGTGTCTATATTTATAAGGAGGAACTTATTTTATAAGTTCAAAACGTGCAGTTGAAGCCAAAGCTGCTAAGCTGTTAGGCCTGACAGGGCAAGAAAAACTAGTTTAAATTTTATGTGAGGATCTTACTGCACATGCTGAGAGTTTTTACAATAAAAAAAAAAGAGAGACTCTCCATAAAAGTGGGAAATGGCAAAATAGCATTTTTGATATTAGAAAGTGCAACTGGCAGTATTGGAGGTATTGAGACATTAATGTTTATATTTGTTGGCATTTGTGCAATAAATAATCTATATGCAAAGAGAATTCAATTGCTGCAAACACCAGATTAATTGCTCTAGTTCTCGCATTGCAATGTGCTTGCGTGAGAGGGTTTGGTGCATTTCAGTTCTGTTACATTCATTTATTTTTAAAATAGATTTCTTGTCTGTCAGGCCCCCACACTGCAGTCAGTTTGATGGCAAAAACTCTGTAAATCATTTGGAGATACCTGAGCAACCTTGGGGGTTGCCCTCGAGTGTTCTCCAAGCAGGAGTGTAAGTAGCAGGTATCTCTAGATTCACAGCGTTAATGAACTTGGCCTTAATATGGTGAGTAGGTGTTCAGTAATGATGTAAAAAAAATCAGAGTCTTACTGTGTTGGGTGAGACATATAAATATGTATGTGCATGTATCTTATTATGCATCTGAATATGTGTGATAAGAGACAACCCCTCTCCCATTTTGGTATTTCACTTGGTATTGGGGCAGAAGTTTAAGGACAGGTTGAGAGAAAATAATACATTCATTCTGAATGATATTGTCAAGATTTTAGGAAATTAAGAGTTCAACACTGAGTTGGCATTGTATTTCAACAGCTGTTGAAAGGTTTTTTAATAAATTCATCCTAAAGTCAAATATCCAGGTGGTTGCGCTAATCAGTTACAGAGAGGATCTTGGTCCTCGTATTAGGGAATCTTAAGCTTTAAGCTGATTATTTTTATTTAACCAGAAGAAATGCAGGTTTACTGTGGATTATATCGCTTTCTCAGGTGAGCACCCTAGAGCAGATATCTGTTGGACTCAGTACTTAACTAATGGCAGAACTAATGTGTGTGCTTTATTTTAGTGTTAAGGTAGACCCTGCTGTATGCTGTGCTGATAAAAGGGTGTCTGCAATAGCCACATGTGGAGCCATGAGGGTTAGAGATTACAACACAACCTGACCAAAATCAGTAACCATGGGTTTTTGCCAAATGGGTACTCTGTATTTGTTACATTTTAACTCTATCATGGTCCGTTCTGCCAGTAATGCTAAAGATCATGTTTAAATGTATATAGAGATTTTATTGAAATTAAATCTCTATGAAGTTAATTTCATTAAGCGAAATTTAGTGGTTTTATAGGAAATAGAAGGGAGGAAGTGAAGTATTCTGTAGAAAGGCAAACTTCTTACACTACTTGCCTATTTTAGGGTCTTTAAAGTAAATAAATGAACAAAGCGACATGTCCAGCACCATGGACGACAGCCCGGGTGTGTTTCTGAACACAGTAGCTTTGAAGCTGTAGGCACTAACATTGTGTTAAAGCCAAATATATAGCTAGGGAGTCAGGGAGATTGTATTTTTCATGCTTGAAGGACGATGTGTGGAAAAAGCTTGAGGGATAATAATTTACTGATTTCATTCCACAAGACTGCTATCCCTCATCTTGACATACTATTAAAATCATTTAATTATTAGTATTTTGTCTTGTCATTAACTTACCGATATTTCCATTATTTATATTTATAAAACTTTGAGTGCCTAAAACTTTGAGTGTCCCCTCTATAGGTATTTAGGGTGCCTCAATATACCCTCTACAGGTACATTCCTCTATAGGAACGGCATTCAGTAGCCAGCTGTATCAGGGTATCTTTCCTCTTGCAACCCTGCAGGCTGGTTTTATTCTCTGGTGTGTGTTTGTTCCCGGTTGTGATGGATTCCCTACAGAAAGCAGTATAAATCTGCATAGGCAAGGGGAGAACTTGACAGTTTGGTTCATGCTTTAGCAGTAATCCTTATATGCATGTAATTTTATTTTTTTATGTATATATTCATATATGTTCAGGTGTGTATGAACGGAAGTAACACTTAGGAAAGTTCAGAGACACAAACGTCCTTGGGTTGCAGAGCAGATGCTCACAACTGCTGTTAGTTTTTGACAACTAGCTGGTTTCCAGGTGGCTCCAGCGTGGCTGGTTGTGCTGCTGTTTCATCCGTTTGGAAGGGAGAGGCCATCCCCTCCCCTGTGAGGCCTTTTCCATGCAGAGAGCACCATCAGAGACCCTGGAGGCAAGGGCCTCCGAGAGGTGCATCCCAGGCTGCGAGGCCGCGGTCCAGGTATGCTAAAGACCTGATTAAGGTGATCTCTCTTAGCCTTAGGGTCCTACTCTCCTCTGTAGATGGTTAGAGAGAGAGAAACCAAGCTGGTGTTCCATGAAGGAAGAGGCACCTTATGTTTGCGTCCCAATTATGGAGCCTTCAAAAAAAGGGGCCCCTCAGGAGCTTTGTTCTGCTCAGAGTACAGACTATCCTATCTCAAGCTGTTCATTAACTAAAGCTCTGATTTATTTCTGTCATAGTTGATGAAAATTATTGGAAATCTTTCAGCGGATATCTAGCTGCAAAGGGAAGATGGTCTAAGGAGTCTAAACCATAGTAGAGCTGAAGCTGGAGGTCATCTATTTCATTTCTTACCTCTCTCCCAAGGAAAATAGATTCAGCCATCTTCATTTGTCTTGCATGCTTTTTTTATCCCTATTTTTACTGGAATATATCTCTGAAAATGTGTCTGTTGATTAAGAGTCAGCCATAACTGACTCTATCCATAACTGCCTGTAACCAAGCAGTCCACAGACAGAGTCCCAGTGTTGCCTGTGTTTTGGTCCAAGTGTTTTTGAGGCTCCAAGGAAGCAGAAAAGCTGATGCTGTTCTTTCCACTGTGCTTTGTGCTCCTCCTCAGATAAGCTGCTGTGACTGGGGACCTCTTCAGTTCTGCATTATGGAACATCTGGCTTGTGCTCTGCAACTGGGGATACATGCAACACATGCTGCAGAGCTGTTCGGAAGAACACAGATTTCCATGGAAATCCTTTTTCCATGACATTTCTGCCCCGGAGTGAATCAGGAGGGAAGAGCTGTCTCATGGATGCATGAGGTTCTTGTTCTGCAAGGCAGTAATGCTGCAGTTTGGTGTTTTCTTGGTAATGGTGCTCTGGAGCCTCAAGCAAGGCCCACGCGTTCCTGTGTCAGGTCCTGGGCAACTGCATAGTCAGAGCAGCCTCTCTTTGGGGGGCAGCAAATAAATGAGACAGATGGGGGAAACAGATGCAAGTGACTTGCCCCATGGACAGCCTTGGAAAACCAAGTCTTAATTTCTTTTTTTTAGTGACTAATTTGACAGTAGCATCTCTCTGGCCACACACTAATGCTCTAAGTATCAGGATGGTTCTAATTTTTTTTTTTTTAACCTACTGAGACAGTGAGGAATTCATAAGCACAGCAGGATAGGTATCCCATGAGACTTCCTCTAGTCTGACAGGCTGCATATTTGTAGTGCAGCTAATAGTCTGATAGCTACACTGGCCATTAATATGTAAAAGAAGCACACTCCAAGGAAAAATGGATTTTGCGTAGCTTGGCTGTTGCTCAGTTGTTCACAAGGTTTTCCTGAGATGACTGCAAGCAATTAAATTTAACTATTAATTTTTCATTGTTTTTATGGAGAAAGAACTTCATTTGAAATACTTAGTTTTCCCTCCAGCTCTCGGGACTAGATTTGATATTGCTTTATTTTTATTTTTTTTTAGAATAACTTAATGTCAAATAGTTGTTCATATTATTTAGCCTGCTCATTTTATTTCTATGAAATAGAACTGTGCTTTCTTAGAAATTCTATCATGTTTTTTCATGCCCTGATGGAATTAGCCTTTATGAACAACATTCTACATCTCCAGATTGATCTGTGGATCACCTCATGAATATCGCTATATTAGCTTATATATATGCATATACATATATCAGCTATATTATATATTAGCTATATTTAAACAATGAAACAACTGAAGAGAGGCAGAGAGAGCTGGTCAGGACTTGCTGTGCAGCCTGTGCCTAGTTTCTGTGTGGAGGTTAACGCAGCGTTGTAGCTTGTGGGTTTTCTGGGCCGGCCCTCGTCTGTGTGTCTTCAGAAACCCTCTTGGACTCCTTGTTCATCAGTTTGTCCAGTCAGTTCTCAAACCATCTGAATTTGTAGACTGAGGAATCTCCTGCTCTTCTCTGAAATGTTTATAGCTCTGTTTAATTGTTTTTTTTTTTTTTTTGCAACCAGTGGGACCAGATGAGAATGCCACATTATGGAGATGTAGATTTATGCAGTACATTCTGCTTCCATCATTGTTCTTTTTCTGATTATATGAGGTACCTTTTTCTATTTTCCTTGCTATCTGTTGCTCATTGAAGGCATGAAAATGAGGCAGTCAGCTAAGAGGTAGCTGATTATACATTTTATTTGCAAAACTCAGGAAAATAATTTTATATCTTTTTGATGTAAGAACTTTTTGATTTCACCTGTGACTTCTGCTCACCCTTTTCAAGCTTTGCCTTTGTTCTGACAGCCTCGGCTGCCTATCCAGGTTTGCATGAGATTGATAGACGTTTTAGGACCAGAATGATTTTCACTTCCCAGGAGATGTCTTGTAAATCTGCCAGGTCTTCAAAAGAAAATCTAAGTGTTGGGCTGCTCCATCGTGGAGACAAGCCTCACTATGTTGAATTTGGCAACATCCTTATTCACCTATTTGCTACTTGAGGTCTGATTTTGCAATTTCTCACTTCTTTATTTTTTTATATATAAGAAGCAGCATATTTAAAAAATATATACAGAAAAGTTTTCTTCCATCTGTTCTTTCTTTGTACGTAGGTGTTTACACATGTAAGTGCAAAATAATTAACAACATTGACTTTTCAATGCATTCACTCTTTTTCTTACTCTTTACTCTTCTTTTTTTTTCCCCTACTTTTTGTTATTTATCAGAGAAAACTGTGCCACCCTTGTGAAAATAGAAACTTATCCTACCACTCAAGAATGGAAAATGTCTAGGGGGCCATAAAAGGCAAATGACATAGTTTGTTTTGGAGATTGTTCTACGATAACTTCCGTAATCATTTTGACAAAATTCATATGAACTGAAACCTTTGCACCTTTTCAACCAAACGAGCTCCAAAAGGCACAACGCGGGACCAGAGCTATAAATTAAACAGGCTGCTTTTTTATTCTTGGGAAGAAGCTCTGCACTCTTGGTGCCCCCAGAGTAAAGATGTTCACTGAAACAAACAGGGGATTTTGCGTGTGATTTATTATAATGTGTACCACTTCCTTGGCTTTTTATCCCTTGAGCGGCTCTGGGAGCAAAACAGATCGGGCCTCCTTTGCATACTAATAAAGATTGGTGCTTGTAATTGTTCAGTGGTTACAATATTATTCCTTTGAGATAAATCATTGCTACTTTATTTACTTTTCTTTGTTTAAATTATTTTAAACCTTTAGTTCAACTGTGGAACACGGCTAGGCTTCTTGTACTGCTGTTGCGTTGCACGTTGCCTTTTATTTTTTCCAGCTGCCTGCAAAGAGTGAAGGATTGTTTGGGAGCTGACTCTTGGGAACAAAAAGGTACTTTGCATCATTTTGTTACCGAAATGTGTATTTCCTCCTGGGTCAGTAATCTGTGCCCTTGCAGCCAAGGAGATTGGAAAAGTTCAAAACTGGTTGTGGCCTCTTTCCATGTGTGTGCAAAGTATTAAAAATGGAGCCTTTAGTCTTGCTTGCTCCAGATTTGCATTTTCCTTCAAGCTGATATACTGGGTCTTGCCTCCAAACTGTCAGTGGGAGGTTCCAAACAAATTTGGTTTCCCCCTCTCTGCAGATGGGATCTCCTTGCTCCTGTTCTACCCCTGCGGCATTAAACATATCCTTTTATTTCCCCGGTGTTTTCCTCAAGATGTTCATAAGATTATACTGGGTGATTCATATATCAGAAGGATGATTTAAAATGTATTTCTCATAGAAGTTCTTTATCAAAGATGCATTTTCCCAAGGAGTTTGTTTATATATTGCCATTTTGACTAGAATATTCCTACAAGACGGAACAGCGTTTAATAATTAAAACTTGTATTATTTAATTTTCCCTGGAGTTTTCCTCCAGTGTAAAAATAAGGCTGCAAATCCAATGGTGTTTTAATTTTTGGAGCATTAATTGCTAAATCAACTTAAATTAGCTACTTTTTAGGTAGCTGTGTTTTTCCCATAAGGGATTATTTTTGTGATTTTTAAATTTTTTTCTTCTTCCTCTAGAGTTATAACTTTGCATTTGGCTATGGAGACATAATGAGGCCAACGTTACTGTTATTCCGGATGGAAGGCTCTGGGGCCCCGTGTGTGGATGTGGGATCTGTGTGTCCCTGGTGGGACGCAGCAGCGATGCTCAGGGCCGCTCTCCTCCGTGTGACAACTGTTACCCTGCTGAAAGAGGAGCAAGCTCCTGCGTCTGGCTCCTCGCCGGTGCTGCATGGCACCGAAGTGTCAGAATTGGCTATAAAGTGGGTTTTTGAGAGGCCTGAAGATGTTTTTCAAAATGGAGTCTTGCCCTTTATTCTGACATTTTACCATAATTATATACTAATTAAAAAATAAATGCATGAAGCCAAAGGGGCACTAAGGGTAAAAGCGAAGTGGCAGGTTTTGGAGAGCCAAGCTGAAGCTGCAGTCCTACCCTGTGCTCCGGGATAGGGAAGCACTGCAGCTGCTTCTCAAATACCTGGTTTAGGAGCACATATATAATGCTGTTATGAGTTGGAGACCAACATATGTTTGAGATTGATGATTTTGTTTATTTGATAAGTTTTGCTTTCTCTGTGGTTCTTTGGACAGGCTTTGTGAAGTTTTCATTTGACAAAGCCAAACGCACAAGTAATTTCAAAGCAAGTTTCAGTTCAGCTGAGGTTACTTTGGTAGAACATGTAATAGCAGTTATGTTCTCAAGCATGAAAAGAAGTAAAAGAAAAAAAATGAGTGAGTAAATTCTGTGATGTGATGGGAAAAGTAACTGTCACAGGGGAGATCCCTTCAATGCACATACTTTATATCAAAGCAAGTTCAAAGCAGTTTATTGATTAATTAATGGCATGTAATTGACTGGTCATGAGTGATCTATATATTGAGAAATAGCATCAGCAATCCTTCAGCTAAACAGTAAGAGATACTTGCAATATTTATAGGTGAATATACACCTATAAATTTTTAAACACCCTTCTATAGCAAATCCCGTTTATATGCGGAGCGTTTTGTGCCCCGCGTGCTGCAAGGACACGTGTCCGCGGGCTCAGGCTGGTGGGACATTGGGCTGCGTGGCCGCCCAGCTCTTCTCTCCACTCCCAGTTACAAATTTTCCTGTTTCTCATGTAATTATTTTGAAGGGGGGCTCCTTTTTCCCACCAGGATCTGCCTTCGATCCTCAGCTCTGTGCAGAGAGAGCCGGAAACCTAAACATTCGCTGCTGGCGCCCACAGCGTAGCTCATAACGTCGCCCTAATTACTTACACTATAAAACTGTCAGGCTGGGAACGTTTGGTCTCTTGAGGCAACTCTCCAATTAATCTTTTCCTCTTTCATTAGAGATCTTGCTCTGTGATCCTCTTTTGGGGAGGAACGGGGAGGCTTTCAGTGGAAGCAGGAGGCTTTTGGTTAAAAAATGCTTTTCACAGGCAGCAATTTGCCAGTTGTTCTCACAAATGCAGAGGATCCTGGTTTGCTGAACTTGCTTTGGAAGCAGGTGAAATGGCCAAGGGGTGACCGCGGCTCAGGAGAGCAGCTGGGCTGCCCTTCATGGCCTCTGAAGGGAACCAGCCTCTCTATGACAGTGATTCAGGCACCCGTCTCCCTGAAATCCCTTTTACTTCTCCTCAGACTTGGTACCTAAGGACCCATCTAGGTCATCAGTGACGTGAATGCAAGAGATGAGTGGAGATAACGACAACGTTTTGCTCTTGGACTGCTCTCATACAACATCTAAACATAGTAATTAGTAATTGCAAACTCCATAATTACGTGAAATGAGGTTGTTTGCTCCAAGAGACCCTGTTTGTAAAGTGATAAGGATACAAGTCTTTCCCCAGGCGATGCTTGAGACCTCCTTATGCTAAAGACTTCATTATGCTCCTCTTGGCTGGGAGGAGGCTGCACAGCTCCATGCCTGTTTTCTTCGATCAGGGCTTCTCCCTGTGCTTGAAAACAGGCTTTAAATAACAGGAGGGAAACAGGGACAGAGATAATAGGTTTCATTTGCTCAAGCTTATTTAAAAAAAGAAAAAAATCCCCTATCATTCTCACAAAAGAAACCCAAAATTTGGGTCTGTGGCCAGGGTGCCCCAAGTGCAGAGCAGGTTGAGCCCAGACACCACGTGCTGGCGCCCTGCGCGGCCGCCCTCCGGGCCTGCCGCTTCTCCCCATCCCTGCCGGGCCCTGCGGACCCCGAGCCCTGTGCTATCCCGGCCAGCACTTTGTGCTGCTTTGCTTTTCCCTTTTGGCTTTTCAGTGGCAAGGCTGAAAATTGGGAAAAAAAAGAATTGGTTCAAATCAAGCTGAAATAATGTTTTCTTCCTCGTTTTTATTGACAAAACAAAAAGCCTGAAAGATATAATTTCAGCTCAAATGAAGCATTATATTTGATAGCACTTTCCCCTCTTCTGAAGGGAGCAATTGCACCTGTGATTAAAGCAAGGCTAGCGGAGGACTGGATCCATAAAGCAGCTCTTGCTGCCCTGCCTTTTACCCAGGGGCTCCCAGCTGCAGCCGCTGCCTGCGGCTCTGCAAAAGGGTCGATATTTCCACGTGCCCGAGGCAGAGAGCGGCTCCAGCCTGCCCGGAAAACTGCACCATCTTGTTTAAATCCCTGCTTAATGCAAAGGAGGGGTATGAACCAAGCTAGCCTGGCTTCTTATTGCATATTTCTCAATCTTTCCAGAAGACCTGCCATTTATTTTTATTATTTTATTTTATTTTATTTTATTTTATTTTATTTTATTTTATTTTATTTTATTTTATTTTATTT
>JAWLRI010000217.1:4305441-4331532 GCA_034781795.1 Crypturellus tataupa | reverse complement strand
TTTATTTTATTTTATTTTATTTTATTTTATTTTATTTTATTTTATTTTATTTTATTTTATTTTATTTTATTTTTATGTAACTAGATATTTACTGAGAAAAAGAGCTAAAAAATCACAGCCCTTTGTCTCAGGTGCACATCCAAACTACCAGCGTGTGAAGTTAACCATCTCTGTCTGGTTCAATGATTTCTGAAGTATTTTTATACAAAATATAGATGCTACTGTAACCTCATTTTCCAGGATCTGGAACTGTAGACATAATTCCTGTGTCTCTAGTTTTCAAGTATTTTTAAATGGAGGTTGAAGACTGATCAATTCTTTTTCACCCTGAACATCTCGCTCATCATTTTTCAGCATGTCTTGCAGAAAACAGTCTTGCCAGTCTCATGGAATGAAAGTACGCGGTATTTTCCCTGTGTAGATCTGATGTATGTGAAGGAAGATACTGCTGAAAACCTTGCTATGCCTTGTGATTCAGGCATGGGTATGCGATAAACGGCCTTTCCACTCAGTGCAGCTCTATTGCTTGAATTCACCCTGTTTGTAATCACCATTCTCTTTATAAATTATCATATTGTGAAAAGGTGTGCTATGTTTTAAGCTTAATATGAACCGGTATCACCTTATTTCAAAGTCTAATACAATTATGAACACACCATAACTTGTGGATGATTAAATTGCAAATTGTGGGTGTCCACCAGGCAACTAAATGTATTAAATTTGTTCATCCTCATAATTCATCCTCATACCCACTGAGGATATTTTCCAGGATCACTCAAAGACGTGCTTGTTCTGGCTGAGGTGTGTTCTATAGTATTTATGGTTTATCAGATATATAGAATATCTCCTTCAAGGGGACACCCATGCATCATTTGAACTTCTATATTTATTGCATTGTTTTAATGGAAAAATGTTACAAATGCGTGAGTTTTATTTTCTCTTCAGCATCCATATATTTGAACTTGACTTTCCAGATATGGTTGTTTTTGGTTTATGAGAACATGAACCTCTTGCTTATTTCTCACCAGCGTAACTGTTATAAAGAGATTTTATTTTCTCCTTGGAGAGCTGTAAAGGAAAGAAAGGTCAGAGAACAGAAGCTAAATAATCAGAAAACAGTGGCACAGAAGTTGGGTGGAATAAACCTGACACCTGTTAAAAAAGGCAAAATGCAAAGGCAGCGGAGCGTGCCCTTCGCCTCGTATCAGCAGTGTCATTTAAGGCAGACTAGAATCTCTACAGAATTTTTTCTTTTTTTAAATGAGCTCTTGTTTTACAAGTGCAAACTGAGCAGTACCTGCATAATCCATATGGGAAACACCAGGAGCCGTTATGGACGTGGTCTGCGACCTCGATAAATAGAAAGACTGACTGCACTTGCCTTGCGAGCCGCTGGGAGAGCCCCGGGAAGGGCCGGGGCAGTGTTGGCTGCTCTCCCGGGAGCCCGTGCGGGACAGCAGCGGGACACGGGGCAAATACATGTCCAAGCATCAGCCCTTGGCTGCAGTGTGTTATCCAAGGGGGCGACTCCCGGGATCCGCGGAGAGCAGGAGGAGGCAGCACGGAGGGCAGAGGGCTTGGAGGTGCCGGCACCTTCTCCAGGGAGCTCAGTGTTTGCTTTAGCTTTGTCTGTCGTTCATATAATTGCGCTGGGTAATATTGCAAAGTCATATAAAATTAGAATTGAGTTTGAACTAGGGTCTGTTAATTGTAGTGTTTAACTGTTGTGGTTATTGTTTCCTAGGAGATTAATGAGGTGAATTATTGTAACATAATTAAACGACAGTATATCACATCTCCTGCATACCCTTGTGGTTTGCTGCTATTCAAGTCTCACTTGAAGGTTAATTTCACTTACCCGGTATATGTTTGACTTTGGCGATGCACTTTATATCAAAATATGTTTTTAATTATGTCTGAAAGTCATTAGGCAGCAGCCCTGCCACCACCTTGGCTGCAGGTTTTGCTGTCCCAAGGAAGGGGAGGATGGAGCAAGGGAAGCAATGGGCATCAACACCCAACCACGAGGGGATCTCAGCGAAGTGAAGGCTATAATTATATGTGCTAAATTACAAACCCAGTAATCCCAAACCTCCCCTCAGATGGTTTTGCCTGAACAAAAGCAGCTTTTGCTAGCGAATTCCTGGTTTCACTGGCAGCCGACGGCCTCTTTTCTGAGGGGCACTGGCAGGAAATCTTCTTGTCTTGCACATAAAGCACCGGAGTGCACAGCACCAGCCTCCGCAGGGCAGGAGAGGCTTCGCCAGCGCATCCCTTCCTTTTCCCTAGGGCATCAGGTCGCTTTATTTAATCCCCAGTCGCAGCTTCCTCCTCCTCCAGCCGCAAATTGGCTTCATCTCAAATTCACGATTGCTCATTTGCTCTCACGCTGGATTTCTGTAGAGGACGACTGCTCTCCACGCTGTGCCACAAAAGAAAAGCTGCCTGATTTGCTCCTGTGCTAACTGTCAGCCCAGTGTAAGACTAGGGCATTTTTTCTTCTGTATTAGTTCCAGTCATAACCAGCTTTTTTTACATCAATTCTTTGATTTCCATTCACTAATCCTAAGAAATTATCTTTTCTATAGCTCATTTTTCATTCCCTCTAAGCTACAGTGCTAAAGATTCAAATCTGTTCTTTTCTCTTGCAGTCGTTTATCCTTCTGCAGTTTTCCATTTATACATAATTTGGAAAATGGCAGGATTCTCTTCTAAAAACTGTAGCTGAGTGTGGGATCAAACCCAAAGTGAGATCTGTTTTTTGTTTGTTTTGGAGCATCTTATAATTTCATAATTAGAATTGTGATCCAAAGTATAGAAACTGCAGTAAAATCAGTTACAGTTTTGGGGTCCAGATGTCGGTTCCTTTTTGGACAGAACCTGTAAATTCCAAATGCCCAGGAGCTGCAGCTCTTAAACACTTGGCCATTTAATCAAAATTGTACTTCATTTTTAGAGATTTATCAGTCTTGGTACCAGGATTGGAAGAGGAAAACTGCTCAAGTAATTGAGACTGTGAGAGACTCAACCTAAGCTATCCAGATCATCTGAAACTGTTTGCTGCCTTAGAATTGCCCGCTATCAGGAAAGGTAATAGTTTGAACATACCATTTCCAAGAAATTCTGTTCTTCTAATGCTATTTCATTTCTAGAAGATAACTTGAACCTGTGTCAGTGGTACCTTCCTGAGCACCTCCAGCTCTCGTCTCCACACTCGGCTTGCCTGACTCCGTCAGATATTTCTGCTCTTTGCCTTTAAATCCGTGTGAAGCTGCTTTGCTGTTTCTCCTCAGAAATACACTCGCCACCTTTACAAATCAATCTGCTTTGTGGCCTGGTGTCAAACACTTTTCTGATTCCCAGATAAATAGCCCATTATGTGACTGTTGTCTCGCAGGTGGGCGACGCGCTCAGGGAACGCAGATAAACCTGCCTGGCGGGACCTTCTTTTCCTCTGGCTTCGTCCTGCTGCCGTGGTCACCCAAGTTATTCATTTCTAAATCTCCTTTAATAATTTTGTGCCTCCTGCACAGCCAAGTTCAGGATAATAAGCTTGGGCTTTCTAGGATCTTGGAACCTTTTAAAGTGAAAAGAATTACCTTAGCTGCTCCCCGACTCCCTTCCGTATCTATGAGGTTATCGTGAATCCTGCCAAGGGCTTTCCTCTTCCTCTCCCTGCTTCCCTCCAGGTTTCTTGGTTGTAATCAGCTGGGCCTGGAGCCCTGTCCATGCTTAATAGTCCTAATTGCCTAATGAAGGTGTCCGCTCTGGTGGAGGCCGAGCTTTTGCCCCGCTGTTTCCCGGAGCGTGTGCTCTGCCTCTGTCCCAGACCCTCTGCCTTGGTGGATATGGTACAGTTTTTTACAAAGATGTAAGTAATCAGACCTTTCTTTATGCATTTAGAACTGCTTCACAATAAGACATTTGCCTGTTTCTTTGGTTCCCTTCAGAGCAGCTTTAGAGCCTGTTTTGTGCGAGTGTTCAACGCCCGATCAGCTGCTTGAAATGTTGACCTGAATGTTGCGTTTAAACAGCGTCTCTTGGTCTGCCGGAGTCTTGCAGGGTTTTTCAGACTCGGCTGCACAAAAATGAGCTAAGACGGTATTTTTAAGACTGTTACATAACACCAGGAACTTCAACTCAGGAAGGCGCTTGTCCTTGGAGCTCTTTTGCAGCGTGCTAGAGGTTTAAAGCACTTTCCTATAGAGGTCGGAGCAAAGACGGCCGCCGTGGGCACGGCAGGCTGTAATTTAGCGCAGGCGCTTCCTCCGCTGCACAGCTTGGTGCTTGCAGCAGGCCTAAAACCTCTCCCCGGGAGCATCCGAGTGCTGGAGCGGGTGGTGGAAGCCCTCGAAAGGATTCGTTAACATTCTTTTCCCTTCTTTTCTCTTATTTGGTGTTTCTGGCCTTCAGAAAGGAGGGAACCTGGACATTTCCTCTCTAGAGGTTAAAACGTCATTCGGTCAGAACCTCCATTTCATGCGTGAAGCCGTGATGCGCAGCACAGTGCCACCTCCTTCATCAGGGTGAGGGTGAGGAGCTGTGGCAGAGCAGCCTTCGTGCGGCACAGCCCTGAGCCCCGCTGGCTCCGGACGTGTTGAGTCAGGAGGAGCCACTGCCCTCAGCTGCGTCTTTGCAATGGGGTTTTCCCAGACCCGGTCTCCTTTAGTGGTGCCAGGGAAGTGCGTTTGTGAGAAGGGCACTTCTCACAAACGGGCTACATCAGTGCGGGCCATGGAGAAGTCTCCGCGCTCCCTTCCCTCGCGCGCTACAAACGCAGCCAGCAGCGCTGCAGGCACCTGCGGCAGCTCCCCCTTCCTCGGCGCTCAGGGAGGTATTTGGAAGCATCGCAGAGGAAAAACAGATACAGATAGCTCAGGGCGAACCTAAAATAATATCATTTTAAAATATTCTAAAGCAGCCATTAAATTTTAAAGAAATAAATCTTGCCCCATAGAACAAGGAATAATAGAGCAGTTTCCTCTGAGGCAGATATTTCTCCTCTTTTTCTACATTTGTCGGATAATCAACATTCCCATTTGCTATTTATCTACTTCTTAAATTTTACCAAGTAATTCTCCTCATAATTATGACGCTTCGTGATTTTGTGGAAAATTGGCACCTGCTGTGTGTAGGATAATAGCTCGATTCAACAGTCACCGTAGGAAGAGCTGATTTTCTGCTCGCTTTCTGCAACTGCCTGAATTACAAGTGGAGCTGCCCTCCCGTTAAAATGCAAAATTACTGTGGATGGGGATAAATAGGAGTGAAGTTTTTTTTCTATTTTTCTTTCTTTTTAATTTGTGTGACAAGAAAAACCCCAAATAGCTGCAGTTTTCTTTATTGTGAATGCAGAGAAGAAAGTGCTGAAAATCACCCTGGAAAAAGGTCCTGTTTTACTGATTGGGAGCGCCAGGGCGGCAGTGGCTCGAGCAGGGTGTCCATATCCGCATGCTCTGGGAAGGGAATGGATCCGGGCCCTGGTGCCCCTACCCTGGGCAACAGAGAGGGAAGGGCATTTTCCAGGACCCATTAAAACACCCAATTCTCGGGCATTTTAGCTGTTGCTGTTTAGCCTGGATCTGTTTGGGAGTGCGGGAAGGTCACTCCTCTCCGTTTCCTCTCCGGCAGACGACTCTTTTGGGACCTTCAATTAGAGCTTCCCTCTGGCACAGGGGAACCTCTGGGAAACCGTTTTTATTTGGAGAGCTTTTTCCTGGGCTGCCTCAGCTTTAATTACCTGTTCAGGATTTTGAATAAGTGTTTTCCTGCTTCCATTGGATCCTATTTACTGCAGAATGACATGGCTTGGGGATCTGCAGTGTTTTCTATAAAATTAAAAATTCACATGAATCTATTTTAAATGTAGTCGAGCAAACATTCTCTTCCCCTTCCTGAAAAGCCCCTTGGCCAAGTTTAATAGTCTTTCATATTTTTTGAACTGAATAACTTGTGTCAAATCTTCCGTTCCTGCACTATTCAATTTTTGTGGGGAATATGATTACCCTGAAATGAGACTCCATCAGAGAAAGAAGATATTGGCTGGGCAGCAGAGCAAGGCGCGTTCCTGAGCAGTTTGCATAAATGTTTTTCGGAGCATAATAGCTTCCAAACTTGAGCAAAAGAGCTAAACTGTGACACAAACTGTCACAACTGCTGTTCGCTGCTGCTCCAAACACCTTGTTTGGGGATTCATTAGGTTTGAGTTTGTGTTTGCTTGTGAATGCATTTGACCTAAAGTGGCCTCAAGTGCATATAATGTCCCTGTCTAAAACGCGGTCTGAGGAAGTGCTATACCTCACACGTAAGGTATGGTATATTTTATTAGTATGTGTGTGTGTGTGTACATGCATTCATATATGTATATGCACACAAAAAATATATTAAGGGGATCTGTATATGTGTATAAATATATGTTTCACAGGGCACAGTCCCAGCTCACTGGTACTCTCTGTGCAACAGGCTGCTCTTTATTCCCCCCCATTTTTTTTTGTGTAGACCTGAAGAAGTCTTTGAAAGGAGAAATGTCCTTCAGTCATAGTATTTTTGTAGCTGTTATTATTCAGCTGGTAATATTAATATTACTGTTGGATTTAGTCAAGTAATCATTTTGAATGTCTTTAAGTGGCTGCCTGGCTGCTTGGTGGACGTTCAGGCAAACTAGTGGGTGAAATGGGGGTCTTTCCTTCACTTATTTTTGAGCAGAATATATTTTCCCCACACCAAAAAGTAACAGGCTAAGGACATGTTTTTCAGGTATTTTAGCCATTGCTGAACTGCACAGCCACATCACATTTCTGCACTCAAAAATACACTTGTGTTTGAAGTTTTCCCTTTTTGCTTCTATACTGAAGCTATTCCTTCCTGTAAAATTGCTCTGGGGCAGAGGAATGTCCCATGCATGTGATTAGATGTTGTATGGATTAGAGCTACTTAATGTAAAAACAGATAAGTAGGAGAAAGCATGAGATAAGTACTTTTATAATAGCCATTAATGTGCTGCTGTTTATCCTTTTCTAGCGATACAAGAAGCCAAGGACATTTGTCAAAGAGAAAGTCAGGATATTTAAATTGATTAAGAGGAATCCTATGCAATACATAATTAACATGTGTTACTTCAGAGGTTTAATGTCAATAAATTAGTAAGATTCACTAAAGGATTTGACGTTTATATGGATAATAAAATATTCACAATTACCTTAGAAAAAATTTAAAATTGTTTTATAAAAGAAACTTGCTTAAAAGCACATACCAACTATCATTAGGAAAAGACATCTCCTACTGGCAAGTTGTTCCCTAATAATTCAGTGGGAGTCAGGCGATTAAATACCCTTTAAAACAATCTGGCATTAAATTACTAAGAATTGTGCCATTTTATTCTGCATATAAAATATCACTGTGTTGAACAGTTTCTTCCATTGTAATTAATGAATTGCTTAAATGCACATAAAAGATCCCTGCGTTCGAATAAACGGTCGCCAGATTACGAAGAATTAGTTACTGACTCCCTTCTGCCCGGCATTGCTCCCTCTGTCCCATTTGCTACCTCATTGCTGCGTCCACATCTCGCTCCCCGTTCTGATTAGAAAACCTCTACGTGGTACTATGAGGATTCGCTGATTATCCACAGGAGATATCACATCCTGTGATCCCCTGTTCTTTTATTCAAGCCTGACAAAATAGAGGCGTATCAGTCATTAATTTGGGTATAGCCTGCAGAGAAACTTGACGACTAAGGCTGTGCTGTCTTTTTTCTGCTTTGCTGGTTGCTTTAAGGGACAACATAACATGAAAATCACATTTCTGTCAGGAAATCTTGCACTGCTTATGGCTACAAATACCCCTAGGATTAATGAAATTGAAAGGAGCAATCTTGCACTTCTTATTGCAACAAATAATCTGACGGTTAATGAAACTGAAAGGAACTGGTCAGTGGAAGAGGGCTTTTTCTTCCTATTTTTCCTCTTTGTGTGTGTGTGTCTGTCTGGTGGTACTTTCAGTATTGCTTTTCTATCATGATGGAGAAACTCACAGAAAAGGCTTTTAGGAATGTCCATAGGTGAGCAGATGGAAACCTTTGTTTCTTCCTATATGTCACAGTTTCAAGGAAATTTGGGGAGGAAGTTTTCAGAATAGCTCGTTCCACTTCTTTGGGGGAGTCCAATTTCCCACCCTTGATAATTCCCATTATCAAGATAAACGATGAAAGAAGTTACCCTTAAAGGACCTTATGGGAACCACAGGCCATCTTGAAGATCTGTGCTGTAGAATTTCAGCAGAATTTCTGTGTCGGATTTGTTTGAAAGCAGTTCATTTCAGTGTGGGTATTTGGAAGTCGTGCTCGGTATCGCAGGTAGCATGCCTGAAGAAGGATGATCCGGTTACCATGGTTTCAGCCATGGATTTGGGTTACTATGGTGTCAGCCTTTAATTCTTGCTGTGCCTGAAAGTATTATGTGACCTGGGCAAGGTCGTGTAGGCTTAAATCCTCAAAGAGACTGAGTTGGAGCAATAAAAATTAGCCATTGCAGTGGAGGTCTTTTATGCATCTGCTCCCGAACAGAGATGCTCCAACCCCAGACTAGGCCTCTAGGATTCTTATATGTACTGGCTGCGGTTCCTGTCTGGAGAGCCTGGACAAGGCCTTGTGGTTTATTACAAATTGTGACTCTTTATTTTACCTGATGTGTTTTAATGAGGATCCAGGAGGCACAGTCCTCTTTCCCAGGTGGAATGTCCCCTCCTCAAGGTTGGCACCAAATCCGAGGTCAGGGTTCTCTCTTGAGATGTGACACCCACTGTCAAGGGGTGAATTTTAGGTAGGGCCATGGTAGCATTTTGGGGCGTGTGGATGAGGAGGGCCTTGAAGTGAGTGTGCTTGGAGCATCCCTGTTGGAACAATTCCCTCTGGAAAACTGGCGTTCAGGCCTTCAGAGAAATAGATTTGAGCACCAAGAAACAGAAACAGAAGAGAACTGCTTCCCAGTCCTGGAGAACCTCCCTGGCGAAAACAGAGACAGCAATAAGAGTTTTTCCATTTGTTATTTGGTCGATTACCTGTTTTCTTCTTTTCCTGTTGGAGTCTTTTGTGTTTTCTTGATGCTACATAAGACTTTGCATCCTTGGTATGTAAATTCCTTTTACAGCTTCTTCTAGGTTCTTAAATTCTATTGCAGTTTTTGACTTTCACCTTTACGTTTTAGTTTTCCATCTGTAATCTGAAGATACTTTACATCCAAGGGCTGTTACAGGGGCGGTATCGCAGAGTCTTGATGCTATGGTAATAGATGCAGCCTTAGTGTCGTATCTTTTGATTGCACCTTGAGTAGAGCCACTTCATCTGTGCTGTCACAGCGAAGCAGCTCTTCCTTCCAGAGTGCAGAATTTTTCTAAACATTATTCCAGCACAAAAGTGTTTTAACTCTGTTTTTAACCTGGAGGGGAATTATGCTAGGTATCAGTATAGTATGATTATTTCAGTGAAAACTTGTAACCCTGAGCAAAACAAAGTGAATTTTTATGCGTTTATACACACATACACACACACCCCAAATCCGAAATGCCTGTAGTCAGATACACAACAGTGCTTTTAGTTATTAGCAATCAACCTGAATGGCATTGATAGTGTGTTTCAAAGTATTTCTGAGTACTTCACTTATAAAAGAAATTGCATTACTTGAAAAGAACAAACTTTTAATACTCCTGCTTACTACTACTTACAAAAGAAGACAAAAGTCTTATTTTGTTACCTTCCAAGCATGAACTTTCCATTTTTCCGCCTTTTTTTGTGACTGTTAGATCATGTCTATCTTTCAGGCTCATCCTGTGTATTACCTTTCAAAGCAGACCAAGGAGATGAAAGAGTTGAGGAAAGTACAGTATCAAAAATTGGTTGCTCCTCAGTTCTTTCTTTCTTGGTCATGCATTAGGTAAAGATATAACCTTGAAGAAATCTTCATCAGTTCCTACAGATGCCTACAGGCATCTGTAGAAAGACTGATGGCTTTGGAGTCCTGCCTTCTGACTTGTTCTGTGCCATTTCCTTGCCTCATTGCCTTACCCGCTGTTTGCTTTTTCTTCTTGCATGTCAGATTGAAGTGCTCCTTTGTATTTTGGATTTTGTGCTTCCCTAAAAGTCCAGATTCTGGGCCAGCAGGCTTTGCTGAAGACTCAGTTGGTGCTTGAGGCTGGTGATAGGGTTAGGGTTAAGCTTGAGAGTGAGGGAAAGAGTGACCCAACACTTTAAGCTTACTTTGCTTCTGGAAAACAAAGAATCTTTTCTGAAAAAAAATCAGAAGAAAACAGTGCTTTATTAAACTGAGGCTGTCTTAATTTCTCCATTTTGTCTTCATACTTAAAATTAGAAATTTTCAGTTGTTTGGACACTAGGGAGAAGAGAATCAAAGACAGAGTTTAATGTGTCATGAATCAAAACCAACCCCGGCTACTGAGGACTATCTAATGATTTCCGTCTTACTCTTTACATGGTCATTATTATTTAAAGAGTAACCATTTATTTGTAGGCAATAATTTGAGTGAAGAGAGATTAGAAATGTGAATTTTAGCCTTTTTTCCAAACAAAAGTTGAAAAGTTACTTTATTCACTTTGTTTTACAAGTATAATTTTTAAAACAAATTTACAAATTTAAAGAGAGGACTCTGTGGTCACTGTATTTCATCTTCAGGGACCTCAGTGAAAGCTGGATGCCCGACTTCAGATAGATCTTTCAAATTGCTGAGTGCTACTGTAAAACAGAGTGCACCACTGTCTGTAAAGGGAAACATGAAAGCTGATACTTTGGTATTTAAATATACAATTTTACAGTCATTAAAATCATTAAGATACACTGACACAAAACAAATGCGAGTCTGGGTAGGAGGGATCCTAAATCTGCCAGTAATTTATCCAAGCTGACCTCAAAGTCTGTCTCTTGTGTAAGCAAGTCAGGGAGCACCATCTGCACCTTCCCTTTGAAGCTGGCAAGGGTCGTGCATAGCATAGTGTTGAATACCAAGCTAGGATTTAGAGAAGGAAAAGCAGAAATTTTAAGGCCCACATTTTTGATGAAATAGTCTAGGGCTGTTGAGTTTTATACCAGTTTAACATACAAGCAACATTCTACTTATTTTCAGGTAAACACGCAGGTACATGCTTACAAAATGATCTGAATTGAATCAGAAACTAAAGAGCTTAATAGGTAGGGTACTTCTACATGGCTTCAGTATGAAGCTTATTTTTAAAACAGTATAAGCAGTATAAACAAAATCTAAGACTGAATACTCAGCAAATAAAGAGTTTGGTAGAAATTTCTGGGGTTTTTTGTTTTGTTTTGTTTTTTTTTTTTTTTTTAATGTAAAAAATAATCATTAGAGAAGATGATTGGTAGTAGCCCTTTAAACATGAGACTGTATTTTAAAAGCAACTGTTTGCAAGTATGTCCTCTCATCTCAGAAATGATTTTGAAACCTGTTTGAAACGAAGCTGACTTTATTTTGCTGAGTTTTGATAGTACGTAATTCATTCATGTTGCTAGATGAGAATTTTATATAACTAAGTAGCTTGTAAATCATCTCCTTTTCATACGAGGCATTTTTCCATTAGTTCATCATCACATGTAGGTTTTTCCACAGTCACTAAGTTGCTTGGAGAACCCCCAGAAAAGAAGCAGAAAGGGTGGCGTGATTGAAGGTATTGGCAGCTGCTAGATCAGTGGTTAGGGGGAAAGGCTCTTTCAAGTCTAGTCACAGCAGTGGGGAGATTTGAGCTGTGTGTACACAATAATTGCAAGTATTTTGGTATGCTGGTAAATGGGTATGAAACAATAAATAAAACTTGCAGGTATTAACTATATTTGATTCCATTTTAGCTTCTGTTTTGTCCTTGGTGTCAGTTTTACTACCTGCACCGTGCAGAGAATAGGCACACAGTGCTGTAGACCTGCCATGAGCATCTCCAGACTTCAAAAAATGAGACATGATATTTCAGTCTGTCCCACCGGGGCTGTCTCTAAACTCTCTGCTTGATCCAGGCAGCTGTAAGTGATTTAAGTATTCCCAGGGTGTTATTTCAACCATACCTCTCTCCTTTTACCTTTTTTGATGACTGAATTTCCATAGCTCCCTTTCAAAATGACATTACCACATTCCCTCATTTAGCTCCTTTATTTTTATTGTATTCTTCTGTCTATTTTTTACTCTGTTCTATGACTGTACAGTTTTTACCTGTAGTGCAGTAGCACTCGTGAGGCTACTGTCTTAAAAAAGGTACCAAATACCATTGCTTGGAAAGGAGAGAACTTGTTTAGGGATCATGAAATGTACTATTTGCATCCGTTTGGATTGCAAAGTCTTTAGTGAAAGGGATCCCTTGGAAATGATGCAGCACCAGGCAGAGTCAGGTTGTAATTTCAGCTGAAGTGTGTGGGAACTACCATAATACATTTATAAAGTAAATCAAGGGGCTCGTCCCTTGTCTTTATTACATGGATGTAACTATTATGACTTCTTCAGCTTTTACTTTCTTTATAATTTCTACATTAAAGATATACTTCTCAAAATGTCTTAAATTTTTTAAAAGACACACTCAGCAGGTACTGAGAAGAATGTAATACTACTGATTCAGTAATACATTTAGGGATATATTAAACTATCAAGATTTTCATTAGTCTGCAGTGAGAACATGCTTAATTTTTTTTGTCTTTTATGGTTTTCCAAGGTAGGAACCCAAAGATAAGACACAGAGAGAGGGAAGGGGGTGGAATTGACATTGCTAACACTGTGAGGTGACCCATGGTCCAGCTGGATCCACAGATCCATGATTAGTGGAGTTCTGCACCCTTGGTAGCCTTCTAACTCTCGCAAGGCATGAGTAGATGGGGAACCCGTCTGACAGGGATCCCTGCAGGGTCCTGAGCGAGGCGCTCAGCAGCTCTGCTCTGCCTTTCTCAGAAGCCAACGCTGCCTCTCACAGACGAGTGCACGTGAGCAGGCCCACGTGGACGTGTCTATTTAATTACGATTTCT
Source organism: Crypturellus tataupa (assembly GCA_034781795.1). Taxonomy (NCBI): domain Eukaryota; kingdom Metazoa; phylum Chordata; class Aves; order Tinamiformes; family Tinamidae; genus Crypturellus; species Crypturellus tataupa. The sequence continues at coordinate 4,318,509 of JAWLRI010000217.1, read as the reverse complement.
GTTGCTAGGTTCAGAGGATATAAGGATATAACCTTGCCTGATTTACATGATTTGGAAGGTGTGAATCTCCAACGTGAGCGTTTCTTAACAAATGCCTACCCAGCTTGCTTTTGCAGTAAAGGTTAATTGAAGGAACTTGTGTTATCCTAATATTAACATACGAAGTATGTTAGTCCAAGCAGTAGAGTGCCAGATAAAATTTGAACAGCACTTACAAGGGAGGTGCAGCGTGTTATTTTAGACCTAAAAAGAATCCTTTACTGAAGAGAATACATACACTGACCTTTTTAAATCAGTGATGAAAAAAATCTAAAAGCAAGTTATCATATTTTGGCAATCTCATATTCTTTAGTACATCAGACTAAATGCGCTGTGAAGACTTTTAAAGAATAAAATGGGAATAATAGTACTCCTCTTTGAATAATTTCAGAAGCATTTCTTAGCTGTAATTAAATCACTAATAAAACTAAAATTCATTGAATTGCCCTCACAGATAATCCTAGGAGTTTTGTACACTGTGATAATATCACTGTATTATTAAACATTGTCTTTCCTCATGGGTGTATTGTTAGCTAATTCGGAGTTTTGATCATTACTCAAAAGAGAGGAGAACAAAAACAACTCGGGAGACCTGCCTGTTGGAAACCATTTGAGCTTAGCTGCTTTCAAGCACAAAGTGTTTTTGGAAAGTTTGATGTTGCTGGAGAAATCATTTAGAATGTTTTGTGCATACGGCTACCTGACTCACTGCAATAAGCTACTGGCTATTTTGTGTCTGCGCAAGCATCTCTGTGGCACACGGCGGTGGTTCCTGGTTTTTCACTCATTTGTGAGTTTTTTCCGCTTGTGTTTCGGGTGTTTCAGTGATCGCTGCTGCCTGCGTTGCTGCACTGTCCCTTGGGGGATAGTGTGTGGCTTGTCTGTGCTCACTGGGACGGCGAGGCTGGTGATCCTCCTTCCAAAGTGGACCCCTCTGTACCGTTTTCCCTCATAGGGCTGGTTAAAGGATCCGTTTATTTCTTCTGTAGCCGAGTTGGTGGCAATTACATAGGCCGCATATGCCACCTATCAGGTTGATGGATGCCTCGTGAACGCTGACGCTGGCATAGCAGGATGTTTGGTTTTCTTCTCCAGCCTGTATCAATCCTGATGATACACTGTTTGGTTTCGATTGCTGTTGTGCGAGGCATGAGGAGTCTGAGGGAGATTGCTTAAAAAGTTAGGAAAAAATGTTCTGTTTCACGTTTTTTCTCATTTGTTTTCTTTGGTAGAGTTCACAGCTGATGCTACTGGACTGAAAATACTCCATCTCTCCATGTGCCTTGTAGAAAGGAGCACTCTAAATTTTCTCTGCTTTGACCTTCTGGTGCCACTGTGTCTTGTTCAGACCAAGGGGGCACTCCGGCTTGTGACAAACTGCCAATAGTGCCCATTGCAGGCAGGTGCTTTGGTCACGAGCCCTTCCAGAATTTGCCTCTCAGACGCTGCTGCTTGGGAATTTCTATTTTTGCTGCCTGGGAACTGATATTTCAGACACTGCCGAAACCAGCAGTCCAAAAGTACCGCTGTGGAGCTGTCATCTCACAGTCTCTTGAAATGGCCAAATTTTATCCTGTGAATACATTTAAAGAAAACAATGGCAAAAAATCCCAAATCAGTGGAGCACTATTTATTTCAGTGTAATAGATGAATAACACTGTGGATAATTTTAGCACTTGTGTATTTAGGGAAACAACGCCTTGTAGTATGTCGGTAATAGCAGAACTCGATCAGCGAGAAGTACCAGATGGTGTTCTATAAATGCCCGTCTTGGAGGAAGCATCCGTAGAACTTCCCAGCTATGTGAGTTCCAGAGAAATCAGAATAACTCGATCAAATAGGGCACTTGTGTAATCACGTTTGAGTCTGCGCCCTAGCAGATGACAGCAGCCCAGAATTACTGAGGCTGATGGGGACCTTGGGAGAGCTCCTGGTCCAACCCTTGCTCATGCAGGGTCACCTGCAGCACATCGCCCAGGGCCACATCCAGTCCAATTCTGAGTGTCTCCAAGGATGGAGATTTCACTCCATCCTTTGAGGCTTCTCAGGACAACCTGTAAGACTAGACAGAATTTCCCCTTAGTAATTAATTTAAATAGGGAAGTCATGACTTACCTGGAAGTCTTTCTCCAAATGAACATCTCTAAGAGCTCCTGTGTGCAAGTGGATTTCATAGGTACCTTTAGGTACCTTATAGGTGCAGTGTGGTCAGTCATAAGATTTTATAGCTCAAAGTTTTATTTTGTTCTATTGCTGTTTTGAGAAAACAAATGCCTAAGCACAAGATAACTGAAAATTACTTTATTGTCAAGATTACACATGTAGGATGGATGAGCACGGGAAAAAATGATAAATATACATCCATCTCATTCCCATAATTTTCTGAAAATTTGGCAGGCAGTGTCATTTATGGATTTAACTTACTGAAAACTGTAGATATTTTCTTTTTAAAAAAGCTTAACACTGAATTAATGCCCTTTCTTTTGCCTCAATTGTACAAGCAGTTGTTTCAAGAAATTAATCAGTATACCCTAAATGTGGCTAAATTGACCCCTTGCTATTAGTGCAGAGCAGGACTATTTATTCCTTAGATATTCCTGCCATGGTTTTCATACGATTAACAGTGTAGCAGGTTACTTGGCTCATTTGTTACTCAAGGTGACTTGACCCTTTCCATCCATGGAGGAGAGGCCAGCGCTGCTGAGCACCTCTACTGTGGTAACTGCAATATTTTGCGGTTACATATTCATCTTATACTTACTTTTGCACACTTTTTTTTGTAGCAACCTGCTTAGATACGATAATTAAGGCAAAAATAAATAGATTCTGCAGATTTAATTTGAATCATTTATCATGCATTTGTAATGTTTTGTGTAACCAGAGGGCATCAGCACGGAGCAGCTGAGGTCCTGACCATAAAACACCTGGCGAATGTGTGTGTGTGTGTTTGTTGTCCCAGTAATTCTCAGGGCAGAGCCGGGCTGGGGGCTGACACGGCCGGGCCCCGGGATTTTTCTGCCCGGTTGGTCTCGAGGCTCTGTCGGAGGCTTCGCCGCGTTGCTGCACATCCAGGCAAGATGGATCAGCGCGGCCCGTGACAGCAGGTGGTTCAGATACATCAGTGTAAATGATTGTCCTATCCGAGCTGACTGCGTCTTTGTGCCACACATAAACAGAGATGGCAGCAATTTATTGGCTCAGAATTGCAGGAAAAACTCCCTGTTTACTCATTTGACAGCAGTGTTGATACTCTTTTGTCTGTGATCTCATTTACTTTGGGTAAAGCCACACTTCACAGCTGCTGTTATTTATGGCAAAACTTAGTAGCAGTTTGCAGAGATTTGCTTTTTCCCTTCTCTCGGGGGATTTAGGGTGGGTTTTTTGTTTGTTTTTTTTTTTTTTTCTTTTTTTTTGCTGTCACAGAATGAAAGATCCTGTCACTGCTCCCAGGTGGCTGCATCTGCTAATGCTTTCTTGATAATACACATTTTATAAAATCCCAGTTCTCATATTGTGTTAAAACAGCTCCCTGCATGTAAGGAGAGTGGTTTGCACCTCACCCCATCCCTGGCCCAGAGCATTTCCACATCTCACCCTTCTTCACTCATGGCTTCATCTTGCCATGTCTAGGACCTTTTTATCTTTATGTAAAATGCATACATGTGGAAAAATTAGTATGGCAAAGGAAAGAAAATCCAATGGAAGGTCATGCACAATGAATTAAAAGGATGTCTAAAAACTTCAGAGAATTCAGACTTACCAAAGATGAAAGGATAACTAAACAAAACCAAACCAAGCCCCAAGAAATAGGAGTTTCTCGGTTGCAGAAGAGTCATGAAGTGATGGAAGTGATATGATTACTTTCCTGGGAAGGAATGGAAAAAAAGAATTGGGGCAAAAAGTGCCAGAGTTATCTCTATATGATTGGCATGGGAAATGAGCTCCTGCAGTCTGTAGAGCAGCACAGGCACCACAGTTCTTACTGCAGGCAGGCTGCATGAAACCTGGAACTGTTTCAGTGACAGTAATTGAACAGAGTATCTGCAGAGGTTTTTCAATAAGTTCACATTGTGCTTTTCCTGGGGTGGTATTCGTTAGAAAGCTTGTTTGCTCTTTCCTATGTGGTTTGGTTTGGTTTGGTTTGTTGTATTATTCTCTCCATACATGTACAGCCGGTACCTTTTGCCCCTTTTAGGACAGCAATGTCAGCATTGTTAGACTGACCTCTCACAAGCTGGTTGAAAGTGTGTGTGTGTGTCAGTAGCTAATATTTTTAGTGGTGGAGAGAATCTGTACAAAGCAGGATTTAAAAGAGCACTCACAATGGTTGAATTCTGCTTTCCTGTCTTGTTTTAAAGTGGGGTTTGATCAATTCTGAATGCCTCTGAATGTCTTGTCCTAAAGATTCGAGACTGAAATTCTATCACCCATTTAATTCCAGGGAGTCTGCAAGATTGTCTGCACAATTCCTGTTTGAAACGTGATGGAGAAGTAAAATGGTGCTTCAGGCTTAGGACTTTTGTGAAGAAAATACTGTCGTGTGTTTTGAAAGAGAACTCACTGCATGAAAGGGAGCAGCCTGTTCCAAAACTATTCTCAAGGGCTTCGTTTCCACTGGTACTTAGGCTGTGCAGGGCTTGGCAGTGCTCTACAGTGAATCCCCATCTCCCTGGTGCGGAACTGAGTCGGGAGGAGACACAGATCACACCTTTTAGTCATTAAGTTGTTAATACTCGTAGAATCAAGCTGTTACTAATAGCAGATAACCCTTTATGCAGTGTATTAACTTCCTTGCTTACATCTATGCTCATTGCAGTAACCTAGCTGGAGCATCATACTGATGCAGCAGTGTCTTGCGGGCAGTCCTTCAGAAAGTCCCTCAAAGCACCTTTATTTCTTGAGGTTTTTGTGTATAATCTTTCAGTCTTTGCTTGCCTGTGGCAGCCACTGGCCCCTTGGATGTGCTCTAAGTTACACAACGTGTTGCTGATGCTACTGAGCACTGGTGGCTTGGGGAGATTTGGCGGACACGAGGAGTTTATCAGCTCCTGGAAGTCTTGGGGGACTTTCACATCGTGTCTCTCAGCACACACCTCCTGCCTCCCCAGCCTGCTCTTTCCTGGTAGCTGGTTCTTCGTGCACACCCAGAGGCACCTGCAGAACCCAGGAACAGACGGTGCTTCACTGACCTGCCGCTTACGACCGCTCCTGCCTTAGTGCAGGAACAGCTTTCACTAAATGTTTGAAACCCTACAGCACTGAATAAATAGAAGAGAAAAACAAGGCAAACCTCAATGCCCACTATCTCCACAGCTCCAACCTGAAGCATTTCCTGGGTTCCTGATGTTTGCCTGTCCAGCAGTGAGCCCTGACCGCACTCAGTTTGGTTTTTCTTCTCCATTGATATTCCTGAACTGGTAGGTTTTGTTGATGCCAACTTCAGTGACTTTCAAGGAACCGTCTCATGGTTTTCATATGTCCCCATTTTAGGAAAATAAATGAAGGACATAAAGGTTTTTGAGCAAGTGAATTAAGGGAAGCATGGACTGATCGTTAATTATATCAAGAATTACTTTTGACCTACACAGAGAAAATGTCATATACCCTTCTGTGAGTCTCTGAATTCTTTGCTTTTAAATGTTGGCAATATTGTGAAAATACTTATGTCCTGTGAATGCTTCTTGTCAACTCAAATGAGCTGAGAACCTGTGAATAAGGGGGAGCTGCGTGGGGATGGGAGTGGGTGGGAAGCATTACCAGCCACTGATGCTGGAAGACCATAAATTTCCCTTTCATAGCGGGCACAGTTTAGTGACAAGGATCATTAATATCATTATTTCTGTTGTCCTCCATGCCATTTACTTTTTTTTTCAAGTCAACAAAAGCTCGTCTAGATGCCCTCATAGTTGATGCAATTCCTGACCAAGGAGTCATACCTGTATGTTACCTGAGGAAAACAGCATGTAAAATGTAACAGCAGTTTTCAGTGATTTAAAACCTCTAGATTTCCATGATTTTTAATCATTAAAGAATATGCAAAAACATATTTTATACACAATCTTTTATCTTACATTTATTTTTATATTTCTCCGTAGCAATTTATTGCAATAGATATATCACCATTACTATAGACATTTATAGTGCCATTAAAATTCAATGCCACCATAAATTCATGCTCCTTAAAGTGTTGACATTTGTAACCGCTTCCACAAGGACGTATTTTACACCAAAAGTGAAACTTGGAGTAGAAACTTTTGTTAAATTTAAGATACAGGCATGGAAATAAATGTCTTTTATCTCCTTTCAATAATTTCAATGATTTGGGTGAGGCAACCTCTATTATGCCCCTCTTTTGGGTTGGTTTGGTCAGGCCTCTTCAAGCAGGTTCAAAGCATAATATGCACAACTTAGTTATAGCAAAATCTAGCTAGCAAAAGATTGTATTTAATGGCTATTAGGGTAAGAATTAGCATTCTCCTTCCTTCTAAGGAAGAGGCTTTGCTCTTCCAGGAGGGTGATGTGAGAGGTGTGGAGGCAGCACTGACTTCCACACCTTGCTCTGAGTTGATAAGTTTTATCCTCCAAAAGGCTCATCAAAGCTGAGGACAGGGATAGTTCACCCTGGTTACCCAACTCTTCCTGGCTAATCCTAAGTAATCTTGTCTTCATGGTGCCTTTTTCTGTCTTTTTTTTTTTTTTTTTTTTTAATTTATGGTTTTATATATTTGTCTTTTGGTTGTTTTCACCGTTTGAGCCTTGTCTCAATGACTCATCTGTAATTTTTGCCTTTCTAATGGACTTTGTCACAGCTCTCCCCAGCAGTGTGAGTCAAGGCAAGGGAACTGGTCATGATCTTGAGATTCCCAGTCCCTGAACCACTGCTGGTCGGGCACCTTAGGGTGGGATTCAGGGAGAGGGCTGCACTGAATGCTTATTTTTCCTCTTAAAAAGTGTCTTCATGTTGCACTTCATGGAGCAGGACTAGGCGACGTAAGTAAAAAAGTAAAAAAATGGGCAGTTCTGTTTCCTTCGAGTATTTAAAGATCATTTGTCCTTAGGTTTTGTCACGTTTTGATGGAAATGTAGCTGCCAGTTGTTTCACAACAGAAAAGTTAGGTGGACTTTGTCTTAAGTAATAGCTTTATAAAATATAAAAATAGATCCTAAGTTGGGAGGCTGCTGTTTGTGTCTCTTGTAATGCTTTATTGCAGGCAGAAAGCACTAACCAAATTTCCCTCTTTATTCATCTCCAGCCAGAATCAGAACAGGCCCAATCCCCAGCGTGGTATATGATAGTCCTACCAAAGCAAGGGAGCTACCAGTGATGTTATGTGACTCCATGAAGGTGTTCCTCACCCGGAGGGCTCTAGCTTCAAGAAATGCTTCCTCACGCAGTTCACCATCATTTCTGAGGGCAGAAGATACCAGTTTAGCTCTGCATATGTCTTGCACAAAGCAACAGAAAACCACCAGCTCACCAGGATAGCAGAATCAGGCAGAAAATATTTAGTTGCTGTCTCCTGTTGCTTGTCTTACTCAATGGGCTGTTGAGTAACTATCAGTCTGGAACTGAATGTGCTGTGCAAGTTAATAGCAAGTTGCCGTTTTTTGCTAATTTTTAATATAATTTCAAAAATCAGAACACACAGAACACATTGTATCAGTTGAGAGAGTTTGTGTTAACAGTCAAAAATATCATTAACCTTTGTAATTTGTGCCAGTATTTCCATGGAGGCAACTCAATGGACCTTGTGAAGAGAAGCAGTGTGGGGCCAACCAGAGATAAGGGCCTGAAGAACAGAGAGCCCCTTCGGAGAAGAGTGGGAATAACCTCAACCCACCCACAGGGCTGAGTGCCAAGGGACATGACTCTAGTTCAAGGTGATGTCCAGAGCTTCATGGACATCTGCCTCTACAGGCTGCTGCATCAGTTCATGCATGAAGTGGATCCTTCTGGTCTGAGCTGATCTGCTTTTCAGGCTGCATTTTTATTTATTTATTTATTATTTATTTCCTGATTTTGACTAAGATGAGCTTGCAGCTCATTTTTCCGCACTGCAGCGCCCAGTGGCAAGCTCTATCCCCAGGGCCTCTGGGCTCATGTTTACAGCAACAGAACTAACAATCCTGTCGGGATTGCAGATGTCGATCGGGAAGGTCATCAAGGAACCGCTGCCTCCCGTGAGCACGCAAGGTTCTTGATGGGAAATTCCTGAGAGATTCTTATTTGCACTGCATTCCTACTGAAATGGCAGATGTAACCAAATGCAAAATATACTTACGTATGTATCACGTAGGCAACAAATACAATTATTTAACATGCAAGGATTACATATTACATATGTGTGTGTGTCAGTAGTATATATTTGCATGGTTTCAAGAGCTCCTGCCAGTAATGTCAAAGAGAGGCTGAGTGACTAGATTGTTCCATGCACCTTCAAGCAATCAGCCTGCATTAACACTGACCTTTCACTCTAATTGCACAGAACAGTCTTTCTATATCCCCTTGTACAAATCTGATAGTCAATGAGGGCAAGGTGGGAGAGTCATGAAACTGAAACAAAGTGAAAGGTTGAAAAAGTAAAATGCTCTCTAATACAGCTATCAGCAGATTTTAACATCTTTATTTCATAATGTAGATAATGAGAGAAGCTGGTGGCACATAATGTTAGGCTGTTCTAAAAAGAGAGATTGAGGTGCAGTGATAAAATACAGTGCAAAACTACAGCTCTACTATAGAAGTGTTGCATTAAAATTCAGTTTGGGCTTTCTAGTGTTGAGTTTGTCATCAACTGGGTGTTTTTGGTTTCTTTTTTAACATGCACTGAGCTATACACCAGGAGCTTTGCAAGCTAAAGAGAAAGGAGGATCAGCCAAGTGCTCCTGGCAATGTCAAAAGTAAAGCTGGATTCCAAGAGAGAGGATTTTTCTCTCAAAATTAGTTAGTAATATACCTGTGTCACGGCATAGTTCACAGAGGTGCTGCTCTGCTCAAAGCTCTCTTTAAAGTAAAAATTAAGAGACCTAGAGGGCTCTCGGGGTCATTAATGGTGCCACAGGACTTTCCGTAGAAAGTGGCTTGTTAGCACTACCCTTCTGACTAACTCGTGTAATTACTTTCAGCCAACCTAAATTACCCTTCAGTTTCAATTGCAGAGGGAGAATGTGGGGGCAACATCTGATGAGGTTAACCAGGAGGAGGTTACAGGCTCCCGAGTGATAAGCACCAACATCAGGAAAACTTTGCTAATGGGAGGGTTCTTCACTCTCCGAGGTAGGGACTTCACAGAAACTGCCAATAATGGGAAGTTGAAACAGGAGAAATTCATTTCAAAAGAAAAGTTGCAATTTCTGTACACATAAAAGGGAGTAGTCATTAGTGAGAACCTTTCGAAAAGATTGCAGAAAATTCTTTGCTTATGGGAATGTTAAAACCAAGCGTGGATATCTTTTCATACCAGTCTGGATAGGTTTTCAAGAATAATCCTAATTGATTTTAGGCATGGTTTGTTATACAGAAGATGAAGCTTTTGCAATAGTATTTTTATTGCTTTCTGTTGTATTAACGAGAGCATTTCCCTGCACTCAGGTTTCTTAACTTGAGCTGTTGCTGCTGGGCCAATGGCCAAAGGCTTTCCAGCACAGGCAGCGTGGGGGCCTGCAGCAGCAAGTGAAATGACGTTTTTTCTTCTGGCAGTAGATGAGAGATACTGTGAATCTGTCATTGGCCTCCCTTGCTTTCTGCTGTAATGTGCATCATGTTTAGAAATGTTTTCTTGATATATCTTAGTCATTTTAAATCATATGCCTTTAAATCAGTTTGAACGTAACTCATAATATTAGAATGAACAAACATACTGCTTTGAATCCATATCACCTATGGAATACCTAATCAGTATTTATGTTATGTAGGATTTAAGCCACTTGTGAAGAGAAGCCTTCATGATTTATTGGCGTCTTCACCTTGCTTGAGTTCTAAACTGTTCTGTTCATGTGGAAGAGAAAAGTCCCTGTCCCATGGATGTTCATCAGGCTTCTTCTATGCCAACTGTTTAGTTGGAATAGATTTGAATGATAAAGAGATACTTGTCAGCAATTATTATTGCATAAAGACATCTGCCATTTCCATGGCAAAAACAGCCTTGTGCTTTTGGGTCTAGAAGCTTTGGAAACCCACCAAATTTTGTGAAATTCCAGATGTGGCTTTATTATAGGGGAGAGAAGCAAGTATTGTGTGAAAGAGGTGTTTTGGGTTGCATTTGATTTTTCCCTTCTCTCATGGCCAGTCATGATCCCTGATTAAGCACCGTGGTGGGAATCCTCAAGTCAAAAAATAGTGAGATAAATTTGTCCAGATCTTTTCCCTTCCAGTGATCTTCTTTAAGAAGAGCAAAGCCCTTTCAGATTTGAGGAGGGAAGGTGTACTATAATGTTCAACATTAAACAGGAAAAATCTAAGAGACTGATTAAAATAACATTGAAACAAAAGGGTTCCTAAGCAATTCCTGTTTGCGCACTGTCCTTGCCTCCAGTCAAATCTAACTTTATACCAGCAACCTGCACGGTGCCTCCTGGGCCAGGGGCTCTTCCTCACATCATCCTGAGGTTTGGCTCTCTGCTTATGAGGTTGTCTCAGCCTCTCCTTGAACCATCTGCCCCTGCTCCTTTCTTCTCCTTGCCAAGCCCCACGGCGTGCAAGCTGCTCTGCCCGGCACCTTGGTCGGCTCCTGTGGGAAGGTGCCTTCTCCTCGCTCTTACGCACTTTCCGCCAGACCCAACCAGGACCAAATCACAAGCTATGAACAAACAGGGAATGCAGATGTTCCCTGCCTGTGGCAGGGACAGATGTGGGATTCTAATGAGATAGAAATTCCCTTTCCTCCCAACCACGTATGAGAGGTGCCCGCGGCTCCCCGCTGTGGCTCTGTGGTCACCTGGCTGGCACTGCAGCAGTGGGTGCTCCCCACCATCCCAACACCCCGTCCCTCCTCCCGAGGTTGGCATGAGCCTGGTCTTGCAGGACGTGGCCACATGGTTCATTGCTGAGGACTTTGGGGTGCCTGGTGGGGCTGCTCGGCCTCGCGGGGACAGGGAGGAGCCCTGCGGCTGTCGAGAGGGCCCGGCTGGGACGAGTTTTGCCGAGGATGTTTCCTGCCAGGGAGAGCCCGGAGGAGGTTTTGTCTTTCTGCCTTCCTGCAGTTGCTGCTGCTGCTGCTCGGGGCAACCCATTTAGCTAAAAGCTCCTGCTGGGAAGCGCAGCGGTGCTCCAGGAGCCGCTCCTGGCGCTCACGCCGAGTGCCGATGAGGCTTCCTGCTGCTCGCGTTCGTAGGGATATTTCGTGTTTTTGAAAAGTCTTCTAAAGTTGGATTTAAGGATTAGCTGAAAGCGGCGTGGGGGGAAGGGTTGGGAATCGTATTTATGTAAACAAATGAAAATTGCTTTCTACATGCTAATTGCAATTAGACATTTCTCTTTTCACATTTCATTAATACCAAACTGTTTATTATATCCTAGCTAATAAAAAATAAATCATAATTGTTTTTAGCTATGCTACATAATGAACAAAAGGATGAAAGTATGATTGCTGTCAGCACTTGTGTTAGAGATTATATTTTGCCCAATAAACAGATGATTTCTACAATTTGCAGTCTAGAGGAAATCTCTGTTATGTGCTGTTGCTGAGCATTCCAATTTAATAGTGCAGAGATTTTATGCTTTGCTATACATTTAGTACACAATTAGTGGAAAATTCTGAACTGCAAAATCATTCAGGCTCAGTGGTTTGTGGAAGTTTCCATAATTGTAAGTGAAAAAAATAATGCTGAAAATAATGAAACATGATTCATAATTTTCAAGAATAAAGCTGCAGATGTACCAAAATGCTTCTACAGAAGCTATGCATCTACTGATAGATTTTGCCCCCAAATCATTCATTAAATCATCCTATTTTTTAAGAATAACTAAATTATTAGAGTTCATTTCATGCATAGGCATTAGAGCAGATGTAATAAAGTTTGTGGTCATGTGTATGTTGTGCCGTTGTGTGAAAGAGCTGTAATAATAATGACAATGTGTTTTATACTAGTCCTGCTCATGGTATCCTATACTTCATGTAAGTCTTTGCAGTGAAAAGCTTCAATTAATTTTGGGATATATTTTCATTGTAATATGACAAAATGTGTGACCTTTACTTATTCCAAAAGTAAGCCTGGAGGATTTGCATAGGAAGTAGAAAATACCCATGTAGTGTCTGGTATGCAGCAATCTCAATATTACGTTTTACTTTTCCAGGCGGTAACTTGATCACAGGGTCCTCACTGGAGAAACCTCCTGCCCTATTTCTCCTTGGATATTTGCGTGAACAAAACTTGCTGTTTGGAAAGTGCAGGCGTTGTGTGACCGCAGTGAGTGCGGGGCTGTCTGCCAGTGCAGCCTCTCATGTGGAAAAAGAGGGACTTTTTTTTCGGGAGCAGCAAAGCCTCGAGTTTGCCTTAGGGTGAAAATCACTTCTTTTCACAGGATTAAGAGTGATAAAAACTGACTAGACAAACCAGAGAAGCAAAACAAAGCATAATAATCAGAAATCCTGACAGGCCGGCAGCATGAACCGTGACTTTGCCTCTCCTTCGTGCTCTTAGTGCTCTGCATTTGTCCTGGTTGTCCAACAGGACCTGCTTCTCCGTACCCCACGTTCAGGTACAACCTTCGCTTACTGTTACCCGGGGTCCTTCATCAGCCCAGAGTCTCTCCATCACCAAGGGAGAAGGTGACACAGACCGTGCCTGCACGACTGGACCCTTTGCTCCTTCGGACATGATCAAGACAACTCCACGTTGTACATGCAGTTTAAAATTAGCAATAGATCATGTGCGAATAGATCCCTGCTGGCCTGGGGAGTGTGTTAGCAACCACAAAAAGACAAAAAAAAAAAACAAAAAAAAACATAAGGTTTCATTGCAGTAAGCACAGAATTATTTGTTCTTTTTTTTTTTTTTTTTTTTTTTTTTTTTTTTATTAAATTTTTACGG